>JARYHS010009186.1:109378702-109406730 GCA_031002005.1 Vandiemenella viatica | reverse complement strand
AACAGAGTGGATGCGAGGGGGGGGGGGGATAATATGTGGCAGTAGGTCACAATGCCATGCAGTTCAAGGTTCGAATGTGAGTACTCCACGATACTTCAGTCTGGAATTACTTCTTCAAAAATTGTTCTTCAGTGCAGTTCTTTCTCCACTAACCACAATTTTCTAGAAACTCAGATAAATCCCTAATAGTCTCAGTCATCTTGAGAGGCGTGGCTTCACAGACTAGTAAAAATATATGGCAGTTGCCCTCGGAGCCTATCCCTGGGAACATGGTCATCTCCCGCGGTAATTCGATTTTTCCCAATATTCTGACAAGATTCTGTCTATGACGAATAGTTCTTGTCGGAAAGAGATATGTCTGTAGAGAATGTTGAATACTTACTCTGTGTCACGTACGAGTAACTCTGCTTTATTCCTGGACCACTTTTGACAAAGGATCGTACTGAAATTTAGTGCGGTATTATTTATTTACAGTCGTGATAAGTCTTTCAGTAAGTACTATGCTTGTTTTGGCAAGAATTTCTTGAAAAATCAAACATAGGAAACGTTCGGTTGCTACAATATGTTAGAAGACCTTTTCCCTGGTACATTGAGAAATCTCTTACATAGCGTTCATACAGGCTTGCTGCCTCTCGCCTGCCCCGTGAAGGTCTTTCAGTCACAATTTATTAACATTTTCCGTAAATGTTTGAAAGATTGTTCCTATTCTCTTGCAACAAAGTAACATATTATAATTATTTTACTTGTCATGAAGCGTTCTGTTATAAAACAATTAAGAACTTCAGAAATAAAACGAACTTGAATATATATATGTTTAAGCTAGCACTGTGTTATAAAGAGTTATGAGATTTATCATAAAACATCTAACACGATTGCCTTTCGAATTTGGGGGCCCCATTAACTAGGGGGCCCTAGTGCACGTTACCGCCTAGCCCTCCGATAGCTACGACCCTGACTGGTAGGTAGTTTTCATAGAACTATGAGTGTTTCGCGTATATTAAGAGGCATTTAAGTTATATTTGTAGGTTTTATATTCCTATATTTAGTCTTAATTACTTTATTTTCGGTAAGTTATTCGTGTTTTCACAGTTGGAGGCACTTTTCGACAGAAAACTAATTAATACGTTAAATGTGTCTATTGTTATTATTTCTGTTGCTTTTAATTTTTTTTATGTTATTATTATTATTACCGAGCGTGGTGGGCGAGTGGTTTAACGCTCTGGCCTCGCGTTCGGAAGGACGCCGGCTCGAATCCCCGTCCAATCATCCAAATTTGGATTTTCCATGTTTTCCCCATATCACTCCAGTTGAATGCTAGTATGCATCCTTCAAAAGGCCGTGGGCGAATTCCTTCCACTTCATTGTCCTCAGTCCTATCCCGCCTCTAATGACCTCGACGTCGACGAGGCGTAAAGCCATAAGTAAAAAAAAAATTAACCTTTTATTAGTTTTTTATAACCGAATCAGATTTTACACGCACCTAGAAAATGAGAAACTTAGATGGTGCAAAATATTGCAGAAAACGCCTCTCATAGAAGTTCATGTGAACTGTCCGAGCACAGATTGTGTACTTGTGTTGACAACAGCTGCAGTAACGCAGCTCACTTTGGCATAATTATCCCCGCGGGCTGCTTCAAGGTTCGCTTCAGATTCGCTCACGGTTCGCGACACTGTGACAACAGTGGCCAACCTCGGACGTTCTCATGCGTGAGAACGCCGCACGGTCACTGGTTTGAGTCCCGCGGTGGACCGGTGTGTGCACGTTACAACGCACGAGAAACGTCAAGAAGGGAAAGTTCACTGTGAAGGACGCTTAAGGTATAATCTAGTATATAATTTCGTGAGCTCACTCACACTCCACCTCGATAGGTATTGGCTGGAGAATGGTGTCACGTGTCAGCCTTCGCCCGAAAAAAAGCGACCAGAGATAGCATTAGAAGAAATTCGTGGTTATGTCCACAATTTAATAGCTAAGGAACTGCTATCAAATTAATTGCCACAATACATTCATTAAGTTTGCGTTTCGTATTGATGAACTTTTCGGCTGAAAAAACGGGGATATGCTATTCAGTAACAAGTTGCTAATAAAAATAATTTAAAAAACTTAGTAAATTACTCATGGTCTCTGCTGTGACCACGAATGACATTTGTCATTCCGGCTTAGGAAAAATTTCAATTTTTGTTGTTGTTTGACCAAAGTTTAGGAATTACGGTTTATTTGCTTTTTAGGTATTTTGCTGACCACTTTCATTAATAATCTTTGTTTATGTTCGCTGTATGTGAGTTATTAGGTTATTTTAAGTGAATATCAGACCAAATATGTTATCGAATCGACTATTCTGGCAATTGATTTACTGTTGGTTCAACTGTTTAATAATATGGAGTGTGTATTAAGTTCTCTGACCGTCACAAATATTATGACCAATGATTACATTAGTATTTTGCCCAGTCTCAATAAAAAAAATATTAATTTTTTTTTTAAAAAAAAAAAACCGTCGTGATGCTTTCGAAGCAAACAGGATTTTTTTAAATTTTGCAGAGTGAACTTTAAGGGTCAAATACAAGTTTGTATTTAACCAAGTTCGAGTCTACCTTTGAAACAATTATACGATCGCGCTATCGTCCCTGTTCGTGTTTAATACCTACCTCTATTAATGCTTCTGAGTTCTTCAAACTAAAGAGATATTATTTACCCTGAAACACTGGTCAAGTTTGTATTTTTGTATTTGGTCAAATCAGGTCAACCTGTCACAATCTTTCATCCTGAGAACTTACACTAGTAGGTAATAAAGACGTATAGTAACACCAAACTTTAATAAAATGCGTTCTGCCCGGAGACTGGACTCACCTCAATGGTTCGGCAACCTTCGGTGAATCACGATAATATCCGAAGTGTTAATTACACTGAATGCCACAGCGCAGCTTGCCTAACCAAAAGATTTTAAATGTATAACTTCATTGACTTTATTTGCGCTTATATTGTTACCAGCAAATGTAAATTGCAAATCAATGATCGAATTTTATTTCATTTGCACTTACATTGTTAAAAGAAGGTGTAACTGCGACGCTAGCGAAAATGCAATTGTCTCTTGTGTAGCAGAGATAAAAATTATAATGTGAAGCAAAGATATGTTCATTTAAATTTATGTGTTGCTTTTTATTTATTTAAGACGTCTAGATCCAGAAAGTAATGTAAGAAGAAAATCTGGAACCAAGTGACAGAAAGTAACAAACAGAAAAGTTTTTTTAAAACTGAGAGAAAGTTCATATGAAACATAGGTAATCTCGAACTACATATATAGCAAATAAATAAGAAGTTATTGATTTTTAAATTACACTTTATTTAGAAACTTTTTCATAATAATAAAAATTTCTTTAATTAAAAATCAAATACAGTTATTTAAGAACATCCTTGTAAAATACTCCGAGATACTAATTAGAGAAAAAGTATACTCACAACATGAAAAATGTCAATAATAAAGATAATTATTAATCATTATTCGTTAATTCGTGGAAATTTTTACACCACAAGTGATACCCATAATTTTTGACGGGCGTTTAAAAACACTTTTCGGTAATCACATTGGGCGACTTCCAACTGATTCCACTTCAACGTGTTTTTCAGCTAGAGAAGATGCAGATACTTTATTTCGATACGGACAGCTATCTAATCGGTGTTCATAAAACAACAGCTTTTTGTAAAAACTTTGTTAATAATTTAATTTTTCCAACAAATGTCTTCTTTTCTTTAGAACCGCTGTATAATCTGCACCAACGCATAAAACCATGAATTTCAGTAACTTTAGAAATCGTTTTTGTCTAAAATTGTCAGTTGGACTTCACAGTTATTAAACTGCTATTTGGAGAATTAATTTCAGCGCTATTCCATTTTGAAAATGATTTCAGTAGTAATTCTGTATCAGCAAATAAAGCATCTATAATTTAATGAAAACACAGCCTAATTTTCTCTGAGTTCAGCAGTTGGCATAATGCTTCATGGAATGAAATTTCTGTCTCGTAATCGAAATTTACTTGAATTGATTGAGTCGTTGTTTTCCTAGACCCTTTACGTGATCTCCATGTCCGGCAAAGCTCACCTTGTGTAACTGAAGCTCGATAGGTTATAGGGGCCTAGTGTGGTTCTGAAACTCTTATCTTGTATCCAGCAGGATCGGGTAAAGTTTAAGACATGATGGAATACAAGAAGTAAGCGGTTACACTCGGAGCTGTCATTCGAAAAGACGCAAGTTTGAATAGCCCTTCAGACATCCACGTTTCGGTTTTCCATGGTTTCCAGAAATCACTTGAATGCCGGTAGACCACCACCGAATTCCTTTCCGCTTTCCCGTTCATTCATTCCACCCAGTTTTATTCCCCTTCTAATGACCTATCACCTAAAGCCATAGAAATATCTTTGATGTAGGGACAAAAACTAAATATTTATTACCACAATGACAGTACTTCCGGTCTTTTTGGATGATGTAGAAGAAAATATAGTCGAGTACACCGCAGAGGAAGACAACAATGTAGGCTAAAATTGCCAGTATACTCAGTCGTTATTTACTTTCTCCGGTGAAGTTCATTATCATTATTGTTTGAAGTTTTCACTTCTGCGGGTTGTCCTCTTCCATTCTGACGGTTTCTCCAAGATTCTCTGTCCTTCATTTTTCTCCAATCCATTCATTCCTTTGGCTTTCTGCTCCTGATTCATCCGTCTTGCCTGTGGTCTTCCAGTGAAGTGATAACGAATTAATCTGGCAGGTACATCGATGATAAGAAAACGCATCAAGTGAACATGACACCTCCTCTTACAACCGTGAAAACTACAATAAATTTGCAAGAAAATTTATTCAGTGTTAGCGTTACAATTTTACGCGTATAATACCATTATTCAAAACGAAACAATTTTTCTAGGCGAAATCTGCCTACTAAGCTTAGTTTGAAATATTTTTTTACCAATATACTGCTTTCCTTGATGAATAAAACGGTCAGAAATTTTGTGCAGCTTGTGGAAAAATTTTGTTTTGAAGTATGAAACATTATCTCCCTTACTGTGTTTAAATTCCGTTTAACAGAAGCAAGGACTGTGTTTGGAGTAGGCACAAAATACAAATAACTTATTGTTTATCAATGGTTTGATAGAGTTGCCAATCATACATTATAATAATAATAATTTTTTGTCGATATACTTTATCCTAATCATAAATTATGCAGAAATACTGTTTTCCTGAAAAAATACACAATCCATGCAACAAAATGTTCTAGTACATTGCTAATTTTCGAATTATATATTATTACTTATAAAAAGACGAAACAGAACGCGAGCACTTGAATCAATTTTTTTCTGAGAGACGGAGGGGGTCACTGATTCACGAAACAACACTCATAATTATATAATTGAAAAGGCACGTGATAATTTTCAAAAATAAAAGTAATTATTTCCTACCTTATCCTGTTCCCATTATAACAGCTTTCACTCAAACAATAATGAATGCAAAATGATGGGAAGAGAGAAATAGAGCCCTTAAGTTTAATTAAAAATGTATCATTCATTTATTTATAAATATATATACAGAAACTTTATACCAGCTATTACACTTCGAAAGGAAATCAAGCTAGTTTCATAACGACGAAAAAAATATATATTTAAGGCTATAAATAAATAACTTTAAAAATACTTGTTTTTTTTTTCGCTGACTATATTTTCCTATTTCGAAGAAAAATGTACTTAATTTTTTTTTCAAACAATTTTGCACTCTTAGTTTGCTACGCTGTTACATTAGAAATGAATGTAAATTTTCTGGATATATATATATATATACAGTTTTTAGGTGAATTGTTTTCCCTTTAAATCACTTACGTTTTGAATTACATCTTTGTTTACTACGTAAATTATCTGTTAAGAATATTCGCTTTTTTTCTGAAAAACTTATATCTTTGGAGGTTTCTCATACTGAAATTGATTGCTAGTGTATGGTATAAATATGTTTCATTGTTACCTACATTATTGACGATGAGAGATTTTTTATCCCTTTTAACAAGATCTCTAATTTTTTTTAGATCTATACAGGTTGTCAAGAGAAAACAAAGCTCACCGCTATGTGAATTACGAATTTTGGAGTTGTATTTCTCACAGGTCAGCTGCACACCGACCCAACTCCCGAAGGAATGGAGCTTTCAACAATGGAGACCAGCGGCCGCCAACAATGCGTGCCAGCACCACGTGTGTCGTTTGTCAACGCAGAGGGCGGGAAAACGGTTATCCATAAATATTCGCACCATACGTAACTGCAATTGATTTGGGAGCTGTAGGCAGGTGGGGAACATTAAACTGGAGGCACAGGGGAGAAATTAACCGGGGGATATATATATATATTTAAACACAGTTTAGAATCGTTGACTCACTCAGTAAATCTATTTGGAAGTTATTTCTAATATATTTCACTATACTAAATTAATTACTACTGAGCGCATACTGCTGTCGCCTCACTGTTTTTCATAATTCAAGGAAACTGCTTTAAAAGAAACAAAGAAATGTACTTGAAAAAATATACTCAAATGAAGCTAAGAAATTTAAATCCTTGTTTTCATACTATATCCTTTTAAATCAGTTATTACTCAAACTCTTACCAATACAGTAACTTGATATAGAATTATTTCAGCTCCCCTAGCTTTATAATGATTATATTATTTCTTAAATTTGTCCAGGTTTGGTGTAAAACAAAGGAAAGGCGAGAAATGGATTCGTTTAGATTTAACATCTGTGGTCCGGAATCAATAGGTAGTGTACATTGTAAGGGGTTTGTTGGTTGGATTTTATGGTTCCCCTTGTTGTTCCTCACGTTTTTGGGCCAAACCAATCCAGTTATTCGGCCACGAACGATTGAAGAACATTTTATTCAGTTGTACAGGTTCATTTGTAGTACTTGTTGAAGGCTGCTTAATTTTAGATATCAACAACACAGTAATTTCAAGTCTTCTTTTGATCATTTATTCTTCACATGTTAGATTACAAAACATTCAATATTGCCACGACCACATCAGGTCTGTCGGCTACCACTGAAGACTGAATACTGCCGCGACCCTTGCTGCAGGCAGGGTCACAGCTGTTTCGCACTCCCTTATTTTTTGCTGTCAGCCTCCGGCCGCTCGGTTACGAGCATTGGGACAGACAATTTCCAAACACATACTGAACAAACTACTCCGAACGTGAAACCTCTTACAATATAACATAATAAAACATATAAATTTACCAGGAGCTATACATAACATTTATACAGGTACGTCACAATTGCCCCCCATTCCGTTCCAAACAAAACAAGTTCGTAGAATTTGGATAGGTTGGACGGAATGTTCCATTTACCATGACGTAGCGAAATCGTTCACTGTCTTCAGTATACATTTTTTTTTCAGTCAATATTCGCTTACAAAACACAACCTGTATGGCACTTAGCCAGTTCAAAATAGTTCACTGCACTACACACTAAGAGATTACACACAAGTTTTTACAATAGTCTAATGCTCAGTAAAGTAAATCATCTTATAATAATCTCCTCAACTTTATACATTTTTATATCTAATACGTTTTCCAGCCCAAAACTTTTCTTTGACTGAAGGTATTTATTTATCTCTTCATCACTATCAATCACATAGCATTCCTTGTTACCTTACAAGCACCAGGTCCCCCACATAAACTGGTAGGTTTAAGCCCCCCTAATATATTTCTTCATACTTCATTACTTGCTCCCTTTTTTCTTCTCTTCCAGTTCTTCAATTCTTCTTCTAGTAACCCATTCATTTTGAAACATTTCTTTGTAGAATCTGTTATGCTTTCATTGTTTTTCTTATACATATTAAATCTTCTCTTTCTGTTTTGATGAAATTGAAGTTGGCTACTTTTACCACCAGTTAGCAAACAACTTTCTTCCTTGAATACTTCCTCATTCTCAGGTAGGTAGGCAGTAACATCTGCTTCGATACTTTGTGCAGAAATGTTTTTATCTTTGCTGAATTCTTTTACTTCTTCTGTTGCTTGCATGGATAATATTTCCTCTTCTTCTTCCCTCTTCTTTATCATAAAGTACCTAATTTCTTCTTCTTCTTCGTCGACTGATTCTTTCTCATCTTCATTGCTTCCTTCTTCGCTACTTAACGCTGCATACTCTTCATTCTTATTAACGCTGCTGGTTATTGACATTCTGCCGTCGATATTATCCACTACTTCGTTTACCCCATCTGCTTCTGTGAAAGTATCTTCATCTGATGCACTACTTAATTTCCTTTTTAGAGGCTTATCTTCATCATCATTTTCTTCAACAGTTCGATATTCTTTTTTGTTTATTCTCTCCTTCTGTCTCGGTCAAGTTGCAACTATTGTTTCTTCTTTTTACATGCTTTGGTCCTAAGTTTCCATTCTCCGCTACTGTCAGGACGTTTACAGTCGCGGTGCTGAGTTTTCCAATATTCTTTCTTCTCCCCTTCTTGCTTCTTCTCCATGACTTCCCAATGGAACATTATTAGAATTATGCATCTCAGGGCCACTAACCCTCATTTCAAATACTCTTCCATTTCTATTTTCTACTCGATTTTTATTATTAATACGAACGG
This sequence comes from Vandiemenella viatica, assembly GCA_031002005.1. NCBI lineage: Eukaryota > Metazoa > Arthropoda > Insecta > Orthoptera > Morabidae > Vandiemenella > Vandiemenella viatica. The sequence goes on along the minus strand of JARYHS010009186.1, from coordinate 109,398,123 downwards.
CGTCTGGACTTCTAGGTGGACATACCTCCCTTCGTTCACTTGCATATCCCAGATTTTCTCTTGGAGCTGAAAAATCCACTCGCCTGTAATTCCCGTCATTATTTTCCCTTCCATTTCTATTACCAAATTTTTCTTTATCCGTCAAGTACCGTTCTGATGATATACTCCATTTGTCAAGTCTTTCCACCGCATCCAAAAAATCTTCGATGTGATCCCAATGGTTAACTATTAGTCTGTCTTGCATCGACCTTGGTAGCTTCTGTATTAATACCTCTATTTTTTCATCAGTACTGACCCCGTCTTGCAAATACTCCAGTTCTTTTATCATAATTTCGCAATACTCTCTGACATTCCCGTCACGCCTACCATAGTTTCGTCCATTTCGGAAATCACTTTTCACTTTACGTTGCTTTCTCTGCGACCAATACTTCTCCAAAAATATTCTCAGAAATTCTTCAAAATCACCACATACTTCAGCGACATCACAGCTCCAAGAATAGGCGTCTCCATGCAACATATACCTTACATATTTTATTTTTTCCTCATCAGACCATTCTACTGGTAAATCCTTTTTGTAAGTTTTTACAAAGATCACTGGATGCACACTACCTCCAGGTGCAAACTTGATTTCAGGTAGTTTAAGTTGACTGTAATATACACTGGGGCAACCAACAGCAGCAACACGCTTCTGTTCGATGTCTTTGACTTTGTCTGCCACTATAGTCACTGCACGATCGACGGTAAATACACTTTCCTCCACAACAGCTATTCTTTCATCCACCGTTGATACTCTTTGTCCGATTGCTTCAATTCCTTTCTTACTTTCTTCATGGTTTGCGTACATGGCTACACTGAAATTCCTATTGGCCATTTCCTGGTTTTTCTCCATTTGTTCCATGCTTTTAATCACTTTTTCTGTTTGCTTCATCATTTCTTGTTTAGCTAACATTTCCTTCTCTTCAACGTGCTGGTAAACATTGTTTATCTTAACTTCCACATCTGTCCGAAGTTCATTTACTTCCCTTCGCAAACCTTGTTGCAGCTCTTCTACTTTCTGTTCAAACAGTGCGATTCGCATGTTCACTTTTTCTGTAATAATCTGTTCACTGCTAGTAATCATTTGTTTAATTTGTTTGACTTCTGCTGTCGTTTTTCTTGATTCTTCTTTCATTTGTTTCATCTCTTCCCGTCCTTTTCTAGATTCTTCAGTGAATTCCTCTCTCATTTGCATCAGGATTGTTAAAATTAGGTCTTTATTGCTTTCCCATTCCATCATCTTAATAGGTTCGACTGGTGCTTGCAAAACTACATGATCCTTATCTTTGTCTTCAGTCGGGCTATGACAAAAACTACTGCCAACATTAGCACCATTATTCCCCACATTAAAATCATTTGAATGCTCCCCATCTGAATTACCATCAGCTTCAACTTTAATTTGGTCTTCCCTATCACTTTTCTCCATCTTTTTTTTATGCAAAGAATTTACAATTTTTTGATTTGAAACACTGGTAAGATTAACATTGACACAAGATCACCATTATTGATTTTCAACGCTGGTAAACAATTTCACAACGCAGCCAAAATCGTGCAATGAATGCAATCAAATACACTGACAAAAATACAATACCGTATTCTCCAAATCAACTGCTCTGCTGTAAAACTTAATTTAAAAGACAGAAACAAACAATAAGAAAAAAAACTGCACTTGATCATAATGAAAGCACATAAAAATATAGAAATTTGTTTTCCAATTATTCATCGAAATCCCATTTAATTCTGAAATGGTAAACTTTATTGAATAAACTATGAGGTTTCACGTTGGCTAATTTTAGATTGAAACAAGCTACTCAAACAAGGTTTCTTTTTTTATATAAAATTTGTATTACATTAAGAACTTCAATAATTTGTTTATTTAATTTTCAGTTTAAAGTGTTCTGTAAATGACCAACTATCACTGCTGCGGAGAACGCGTTGAAAACTCTTGCAAAGGTGCCCCAAAAAATAAGTGTTTTTTATTACTTGCCGATCTGCCTCGAAGTCCTGAAGTTGCTGGTTCGTTAAAAAATAGCGTACTTCACCTTCAGTAGCTATTTGTAGTCCTGGAACACGGTCGCCATATTGTAAGGGGTTTGTTGGTTGGATTTTATGGTTCCCCTTGTTGTTCCTCTCGTTTTTGGGCCAAACCAATCCAGTTATTCGGCCACGAACGATTGAAGAACATTTTATTCAGTTGTACAGGTTCATTTGTAGTACTTGTTGAAGGCTGCTTAATTTTAGATATCAACAACACAGTAATTTCAAGTCTTCTTTTGATCATTTATTCTTCACATGTTAGATTACAAAACATTCAATATTGCCACGACCACATCAGGTCTGTCGGCTACCACTGAAGACTGAATACTGCCGCCGACCCTTGCTGCAGGCAGGGTCACAGCTGTTTCGCACTCCCTTATTTTTTGCTATCTGCCCCCGGCCGCTCGGTTACGAGCATTGGGACAGACAATTTACAAACACATGCATACTGAACAAACTACTCCGAACGTGAAACCTCTTACATAATAAAACATATAAATTTACCAGGAGCTATACATAACATTTATACAGGTACGTCACAACATACATACAGCGATGACACAATAGAAGAGATGGATGGGAGTTAAGTAGGACAGCAATTGTGTGGAAATTTTCGCAGAACACAATGGTTCCTGCACTTTTCAATCTATTCTTTGCCTCCCGAAGATGAGGAAACTCGATGTGGGCCCATTCGGATTTACTCTTCACGACATCCATCAAGGGAACGCTAAGTTTTACGTCACTATACGCGGTCGAATTCAAAGCTCCGCTTGTTCTCGCTTCATTGCATTGCTGAGAGATTTAGGATTGAACATAAGAATCTGTGACACTTTTTGGTGATTAGAATTTGTGCACCATCATCTCTGTTTCCCTACTGACCAAGTTTCGATGGTGAAAATTTCTTACACCGCTGCGATCAAACAACACCCCATGACGAGTGCTATGCACCGTCATAGATTCTCAGCAATCTGGAATAAGAATAACCGTTTCCATATTTAACTCTAAGTATGTGACGAAACCTAGTATCGTAATAACGACTCACAAACATCGAACAACGTCTGTCTACAGTTCTCATGGAACTCAGTCCATGCTAGCAAACGGATGCCATAATGCTGTGGATCTGCGACTAGATTAGCAGAAAACAGTACAAGTCTTATTAAAACATTCGAGCTTCCTTCGTTTCTCAATCCAGCAATTGTAGTTCTTGAAAGACAGACGATCTCACTATCAGACCACAGATTAAAGAAGGAGTTTATGATCCAATAGAATTATCGATAGCCCTTCAAGTTCTGGTTCCAGTGGTCAGCTGCTTTTAGGAATTTGGTGGTTCAGATTATTTTTTTAAATGTATGTCTTTTGATATCTTTCCATTTAAACCATTTTATGCGCCATACCCTACATACCGCATGTGACAGAATTAAATCAGAGGAGAAGCTAATATTCGTGTTTTGCAAACTGAAGTCCTCTCCTATGCTGATTGCAGCCACACTTTTTTTTTTCGACTTAAGCCCATTATTGGCATGTCAATTCTTTGAAGGCTACCGTTTTGTACGAGCACCAAACGATGCAGATGAAGTGTCGTAAGGATGTCCACACTGCATTTCTTCTCATGGGGCACAGAATTTAAGTAAGTGAATTATTTATCATAGGGACAATTTATCGAGCTATCTGCTAAAATCAAGTTTTGAGTAAAGTTCATGGAATAAGACCATAAAAGATTTATTATTATTTTCCAGTAATAATTGCGAGAGTTATTTCTTTACATCCCTTTTTATAGTTTTGCGCATTTTTATTTTTATTTTTGAGGTATATTGGGCAGCTTATCCTTTGATCCATTTCCTCGCTACCTTATATTTAAATGAAAACTTTACCTTTATCCTTATGTCTGAAATTAAGTGATAATTTATTTACCCATACGATGTTCCTAATTCTTGCCTAGTACTTTTCCATCCCATGTACTTTACTCTTACCTGTTACTGTAGATGTCTTTTAATGAATCCCAAATTAGTTGCATTGGGCTAACATCTACCTTATCTTTTAAAGAATCCGAACTTAGTTGCATTGGGTAGGACGCGTGTTCGAATCCCCGTTTTGCCATCCAGATTTGGGTTTTCCATAGTTTCCCCCAAACCATTTAAGACGAATGCCTTGATGGTTCTTTCGAAAGGCCATGGTGAATATCTTCCCCATCCTTAGCTCCATTCCTTTCCCGCCTCTATTAACCTCGACGTCTAAGAGGTGTAAAGCCAGAAAAAAATAACTATATCAGCTACCATTTGTGTTTTACAGCAATATTCTATCCTCCTTCAAATTCTGTGAACTTCCCGAATCTATTACCCATATTGTCAGTACAATACCACCCCACCCCGCCACATTCAGGTGAATGTTCGAACAGGATATATACAGTAGGTGTGTTCAGTTTCTTCCTAAGTGATTTCTGCGTTACCATCTGTGTTAGGTGCAGAACTGACAAACCTTACTCTACTATCTCTCAAAAGTAACCTACGCTGATGAACTTATTATTTTTAAAAATCCAGTACATATTTTATGTCTTCAACCATTACTTGTTACCCCTACACCTTATAAACTTATACTTTTCTTTATATGTACCTAATAAGCTGATTGTTTTATTGCTTTTTGTAATTTATATTCTATCTTTGTACACCCCTCACGAGTTTAGAGGTCATTGGAGGAATTTTGTCAGGTATATATGGCACATCCAAGACATAAAGAAACCTAGGAAAGGATAAATTGCACAATTTTCAACATATTGTACTAAATGCACTGTTTATGAAGTCACAGCTATCTGTTCCCCATTTGTATCCCTTCTCCATTTCCTCGCCCTCCTACCGCTGTTAGTTTTTTCCATTTTTTAGCTCCCCGACCGTTTCCCCGCGTTGCGGCGTATGAATATCAGTTCTTGTGAGCGCCGCCGCGGGCCGCGTGTAACAACGCTGTAAATTAGTTCAATAAGAAGTAGTCCACGCGTCCTCATCATTATCTTGAGCCGCTGCGGGGGTGGGCGCCATGACACCACGGTACAGGTGCGGCCATCAGCACCCACGATAACAAGGGGGAGACACCCGCTCTGTCTACCTGCAAGCGACCAGTATCATCAGTATTCACGACAGTGTTTACCCTTCCCTCTGGAAACTGTATACGGGCATGGTTACATAACCCAAGTACTGACAGCACCTGAACCCAGTGGAGAAAATATTCAGAAAGTTTTATGTGGGTTTCTGTGCCAAAATTACACATTTGTAGTGAAATTTCAAAAAAAATATGGGAACTTTGGATGTCATCAACATGATGAAAACTTTGACGAGACTAGCTTTCATCTAGCATTAGGGAGAGTCCATTAATTACGTGAGGTGAAATAAGGGAGGGGTGGGGGTGGGGTTCGACAGAAATCAACATCATCTTTTTAATTCCTTTAAGAACTGTAGAGCTAAAAAAGGTTTCAAACTACTTGCGACGTCGATTCGAAAAGGATGGGGGGAGGGGGTGGTCTCACAACCCTTCAAAACAGGAGGTCCTCCAAAAGTGACGAGGTCGTCAGCAAGGGGGAGTGGGGGGGTCGAGATTTCAGCTCACCGTAGGGGAGGGTGGGGGTAGTCCCTTCTTACTTTACGGATAACAGATACCTACGAGTAATAAGAGTACTATTAGCACCTAGATTCACACCAAATTACTTCCTTAACGACACGGCGGACATCAACCGACTACATGTAGAAATTTTCGAACAAACAGTAAGATTTTATGGCAGTATAGATAAATTCATGTAAATTGACGAAAGGCTCCATACCGTTGGCACAACAATCCAAGGCACTGGCACATTCCTCTAATAAATACCGAAATATTTAATTTAACAGAAAAATTCCACAAGAAATTGAATGATGCCAGAGACGAACGAACCGAGTCGATTGGAACGGTAATGCCGAGACAATGGCATAAGTATCAAGTTCCCCTCAGTATTCTACACCAGCCAACATAGAGCAGTACAGCACATTAACTCCGCAGGAGTTTTTTCACCATTAAGACCATCCTAGGTGGTCATAGCGCTGGTTTTTCCCCTGAAAGTGAAATAAAGAGTGTCCCAAAAATCAACACCATATCCTGACACCTAGATGTTATACTACCAAAGGTAATGGGACTTCAATCACAACCGCAGATGCAGCGGAAGGAAAAAAAATGATATGATCATAAGAAAACTGTAAGGGTTTTTCACATAAGGTCGTCTTTGACGAACCATAGCTATGTTTTCCCCTCAAAGAGTAGTGAATAGAGTTCCCAAAAATTTCCTTATCCTAGACAGAGTGACACGTAAAGTAGAGCTACCACGGTAGCGGGACTTTTCATCAACAAGCCAAAAGGCACATACACACTGTGGCGGTTTATGCCGTGGGGAGGTAAGGGTGAAAACATTTTACTTCTTTTTATGATTAAAAGAAACCCTAGGCTACTAATTTATTGGGTACTCATAATGGCGTACAGGCGAGGCTTATTTATCGTTAACATTTACACATTGAAATATGATAAAAAGAACTATGCAAAGCCTCTTCTTACAATTGCCAACACATATTAACAAATAAACAAAGCATTAAAACACAACCACCTTTAAATTAATCTTGAAACAAACTCCCAATGTTAATTGGCAAGCAAGAAAGCTACACACTTGATTTGTTTAAATGAAAGTTCCCTTCACAATGATCGGGAACCATAAATCAAACACAGTATTGACATTAACTGTATCTGATCTCAAATGCCGGGCGCCAGGATAATTTAAATTATCCACCAAGTGTGGCTTTAAGAAAGTCTGCCCCAGCTAGCTCAATGTTTGGGGGTGCGAGAACTCCTAATCATTCAGTGGTGGCTGTACTCAATGACCGAATAAAAGTACCACACTGCACTGTAGAATTATTACCGTGACGGCGATGTATTTCCCGCGACGGCGGAATTGCTATAGCCCCTTGGCTATAGCGCACAATGCACCACGTCCGTGCAAGCGTACTGGATGCGTTCACAGTGACCTCACTGTACAAGACACGCTTATCGACCCTCAGGTTCGAAGCCAAGACCGAGCGATCTCCAGCTTCGGAAGATCCACTCCTTCTAGTCTGAAGGCTCGGAGCCAAGTCCTTCAGCGTCCGCCGGAAAAAGCCTCTCGTCGCTCGTGGTTTACATAGAAAAAATACACCATCATTACAAAATGCAAAGGAAAGTCTCTCTTGATTGGTCCTGCCATTTTCAAGCTCCTCCTTCCGGCTGTCACGATAGGCGAACCTTGTCTTTCTCGATTCGTGTGAACTCGGGATAGCCTCGGACTTATTCGTCACCTGTGACCTCCAAACTGCCCGTCCCTAGACCTGGAGCTTGGATAGTTTATTCACCTCAGTGTACCGTTTCCCCGGAGACAAGGGATTATATGCTTGACCAACTGCGTGAGAAGGGTAGCTGGTGTCCATTGTCCCTGGCAGCCGCCGGCCTGTCGCGACACTTTGGCGCGTCTAGCTCAGGTCCCACAAACACTGACCATCCTCTCCGATAATTCCTTTCTTATTCTTTTTATATATAAAAATATGCAAAATATTATATATAAAAATGTACGGAATGAACCATATTTGGTCATTCTGCTACAACACACACACATAAAGGGTGCGGTGGAGGGGGGGGGAGGCTCAGCCAAAAATCATCCAATAATAGACCATTCATGGAGGATTGTATTTTTGGAAAAAATTATTTCTTTACTTTTCTGAATAACCATTCCAGAGAAAACGATATAATCATGAAAAACTTCCATCTAGTGTCATAAGAAATAATATGTAAATAAAGTGTTCCTAAGTTAATTGGTAGCTTGTCAGTTACTAAATGATGCTTTTTGGTATAAAATACTTGATGAGTTGAAACCCAGTGACAGTGTTTTGAATATTTCATTTTGCAACTGAGATGTGACTACGTCACTTAACAGGAAGTGAAGCAAGATTCCGCTACGAGTCTACAGTCTACAATCTACTGTCATACGTTAGTGCAGAGTATAGGACAAGTTATGTATGACAGCGATTGTACTGGATTTATGTTGAATTATGTCAGCCGAATAATTTGTGATTCAACCTAATTTACTACACCTGATTTCTTGTGAGGTGACATACAATCTGTTCACGCAGCTTTATCCGCATTTCTTCTCTTAACATGTGTGTCGTTCAATTTAAGGGCGTATAAATGCAGTGTTCAACAAGTACTCTAATAGTATTACGGAGAACCGAGCGTGGTGGGTGAGCGGTTAACGCTCTGGCCTCACATTCAGAAGGACGCCGGTTCGAATCGCCGTCCGGGCATTCAGATTAGGATTTTCCATGGTTTCTCAAAATCACTCGAGGCGAATGCCGGGATACTTCCTTCAAAATGCCATGGCCGAATTTTTTGTCGTGTCTTATATTCATAATGACCTCGACGTTGACGAGGCGTAAAGCCACAAGCAAAAAAATAAAACAAAAGTACTAAGGAAAAGGAAAATTCTTATTACACTGCATTTGTATGATAAATGCGACAACGAGCGAGGAATTTTTTAGAGCTCTTAATTCTATGGGCAACGTTAGGAGGTCCCGTTGTTCGGAATCCACATTAAAAAGTCCAGCCACTACAAAGAAGGAAATAGATGTATAGGGAAATTGTTTCCGGAGCATGCCCTACACTGCAGTTAAATTGATAATAATAATTAATGATTCCGTGTGGTCGTAATGACCTGGTGACAGGGTTTCAATGGGCAGCGCATTCCTCCCCTGTCGTAGCCACCTTAACCTAACTCGGCAATCCTACCGGGTACAGGGGACCTACAGTTTAACGTGGAATCCGAACCACGGAAGTTAAATTAATAAAATATAATATCTGCAACCATTAGTTCACTTATTTTTACGAAGACTGTGCAGGAGTTTCACATGTCCTTTGCATAACACTTAAAGTTCCTGTTACATGAAAGAGTCAAACAAGCAGAAAATTTCGCAGTTTGGTTATGATACAATTTCGAAGCCACAGGTTTGAATGTATAAGGGTATGCTAAAGGGGATGCATGTTTGGTGAAGTCGAAATCCGTTTTCCTGCTGGCAAAGTTTTCATGATCACCTTATGGGATTCTAAGTAATTGAACAAGCCAAACGTTTACTTGAACAACGATGCATGCTAATTTGAACTGTTTGTAATGTTACACCTGTGCCGACGTTGTTTTTTTGTTGTTTTTTAATACATTGCAGTTCACGCCCAACCATTGCGTGGGACGATGTAGGGTCGCAGAATTCCTAAGTGACACTAAGTGCCCCCATCCGTCTTACAATATGATGGCTGTCTTTGTTTGCATTACAGACGTTTGCAATGGGAAATTTCCACGGGATTTCCCGAAAATTAACGACGCTCGCCGGAGGCAGGACGATGTGTTGTGGTAGGCTGCATTAGAAGACTCTCGGGATAGCATCCTGATAAAGTCGATGTTTGTGTCCGGCAAGTGGCCAGTTACGTTCTCCTCTGACGCGGGATCTCAGATTTTATACACATGTTTATTTTTCTATTGTTATTATTTTTTCAATGGCGTTTGGCTACTTAGGCAATACAGTGTGATTATCATATCTCTTCCCGTGTATTGGTTTCTCCATACATTGTTGCTACTAAGTATGGACATTACAGGATGGACTAGACTCTAACCGGTGATCTTAGGCAGGACGCCTAGTACACGCGTGTTATTAAGGGTTTGTGTGTGGTGAAGGAAACCTCAAGAGTTACGTCGCAGCGAGTCATCTGCCTCTGCACATACTAAAAAATTGATAAGTTAACGTTTTTATATGAACCTATTCTCCCTGTTTTCGCCCTGTGAGTATAGTTGTTGGACTAATGGACAAAAAATAATGTAACGTTTTAAGTGTATGGAATTTTGTTTATGGCAATTAAAAAAAAGAGAAAAAAAAAATCAAATTGTGATTTTCCATGGTTAACTTCAGTGTACTAATCATGTTCTTTTCCTAAATGATAAATTTCTATAAAATCGATTATTTTGAGTATTTGACTCTTTATTCATTGTTTGTAATCGTAATTACGACCTTCCCATGAGGTTTTTACATTTTGATATTTCATTTAATACCAATTTTTATGTGAATAAGTAATTATTTAAATAAAGAAGTCTTGCATCTCATGCACAGATAGATACGACATTCTCTGGTCGTTTGGTATAGTATTAATTCGTAAAGAACAAGGTCCTTTTTTTGTTGTTGAAGTTTTATGGTTTCAGAATACACGATTTTCGTGTAGGCAACGTACTCTTGATATTGCGTTTTTACGTTTTGTATTAAGTAATTATAAGTATTACCTAGAAGTCAGAGAACAATTTTTGCTCGATCACAAGAAATCTATTTCGATCTGGTTTAAGTATTTTGGCACATTCGTGGAAGGAGTTGAGATTCAGTCAAGAAGTACCATTCTTTGTCTTGCCCAAACTGATATTCTTTGCTTCTGTCCCCAGTGTATTTTATGAATTAACATGTTTGCAAGTGCGTAGCAAGGATTAGCTTCAGAGTGTGGCAAAAAACAAGAAAACGTAATAAAAGTACTTGTTGGAAATTATTTTGTTAAAAAAAAAATTAAACACTCATTTAACTATCTTAAGCATTATTCTGCGATGGTTCTGAATAAATTTTGACAAAATTTATTTTTCAGTGTTAAAAGTGGGAATTTTTATTCTCATATTTTTTCGCTCAACTATTTGAGTGAGGGAGCCAGGGTGGGGCAAGCTATTCCATGAATGTTTGTATTGCATTATTCTCTGCATATGGTGAGAGCCATAAGTTTTCATTTACAGCATCATACGAGAAGGTTTGAATATGACTTATGAGATACGCCTGTTTGTGGAAACTCGTCAAGGAGACGTGAGAAAAGATCATCGTACAAGACACATACCAGTGTCAAGACAACTGAACTGATATAATTCATCTTGCTAGCGCCACCACAGTTAGGCCGGGCGCACATTGACGCGCAGTCGACGCAGCGCAGCGCAGCACAGTTTCTGTGTCTCTATGTTTTGGGGCGGAACAGCGCGTATTGAGACGCAGAGCAGGGCAGCGCAGTACTGCGCCGCACGTGGCCTGCGCGACGTTGTGAGGGGGCGTTCATAAATTACGTGAGGTGAAATAGGGGGGGGGGGGTCCGGCGAAATCTCACCAGGGGGGAGGGGGGGGTCTACGGAAATCTCACGTGAGATTTTGCGAAAAATTTGGGGATAGTAGAGCCAAAAAAAAGGTCTACAATTTGCGCCTAAGTCGATTTTAGGAGGGTATTTCGTGAAAAAGTTAGGGTGTGACCTAAAAAAAAAAAAAAAAAAGGTCTACAAAAGTTTCGAGTGCGATTTGTAGGGGGGGTTCTCACGGATCTGATCTCACCAGAGGGGGGGGGGGGGGGGTCCGGCCGGATCTCACGAAATCTCACCAAGGGGGAGGGGGGGGTCCAGAAATCCGGAAAAACACCTCACGTAATTTGTGGATGCCCCCTGATCACGACACAGAAACTGTGCCACGCAGCTCACTCGTGCCGGTTTTTGCCGTAACACTTCTTGCGTTATTTATAATCTTGCTTTACTTATAATCATTTTCAACTATGGAATAAGAAAAATTGATTAATCTGGTGCGTAACCAACCTGCGATTCACAATATCAGTCATAAAAAATATATAAAAATTACATTTAAACAAGAGATTTGGACAATGAGCCCAACAAGTGGCGAGTAAATTCAGCATTTATTTATCATAGAACTGTCCACTTACAATTTTCTCTTTTTTAAAAAAATTCATTTTTAATAAAACTTCGAAAAAGATTGATATATACAGGCTATTATCACATTATTTGTACTACATCATTCAGTAGTGTCCCCGAGAAACACTTAATTTGTTGACACTGCTTTTTTAAGATTCAAGTGTTTAAGTTCTGTTACATAATTTTCTTAAAAATATAATATGAAATAAAAGATAGAAATATTCTTATAAATGTCATGTACCGTCAAACGCTAAATAATTAAATAAATAACCACGAAAATACGGCGAGATTTTCTTCAGTTCTAATAGATATTAGAGTTTTGTCGAGAAAATAACAGGTTACATTATGCCGTGAATCTCCGCTCGAGTCATCCGGAAATTATCTTTTGAGAATTCTCTTTTCACTGCAAAAGCCAGATGAGAGTTTCTTCTTTTCATATACTCACTATTGCATAGTTTTATCTAACTCAGCTTCTGTTAAAGTAATAACAATTTTCCAAGCTCGGCATCCCAACCTGATTCAGAAATCAAAAATCGAGTTTTTGCATCGACATGTTTTTGGTTACGCTTTATTGTTGGTTTTTCGCACAACACAATGCTTTGTGAACTGCCGCACGAAACTGCGCTCTAATATGCGCGAGTAACTGCCAGTCTGTGCTGCCCTGCCCTGCTCTGCGTTGCTCCTACTGCGCCACGCAGCTCAATGTCGAAGTTGTGGGTGGCGTGGTGGATACGTGTTGAAGCAAGGAGGTACCACACTGGTATGCTATATGGCAAATCCTTTGATTATTTAAGTAATTGGGGCTACTAACTGTATATTCTGTAAAAACAAACGAGAACAGAGTTACAACTCGTTCTGAGGCGACAGAAAAAAATAAAAAAAAATGTCAAGACGGACTGACCGCAGTGTCAACACGACTTCACTGGCGTGGAAGATATTCCACTCGTCCCAGCAACAGTAAATACGGCTTGCTCGCAGCAAGTAATATCCACATCCATCTTGGTTCACTGCAGACAGCGCTGATCCAATTAGCAGCCGGCACGCTCGTAAAGTTTAACGGAAAACCGCTGCCCAGGCTAATGAAATAACCCGCCCACCTCTCATTGTACATTAGGGAATCGACTCCAGGGAGGCCACCAGCCCGGCAAAAAACACACATACACTCATTGACCCTACCCACCGTGCCTTATTCCTCCTTCCGCGTAAACCGTTCGTTAAACATTTGTTCAGCGCTACAAGATATTTTGTCACGCAACACGGGTTCGCCATCGCGTCCGATATTTTCTTTTGCGCTGTTTTAATTAACCACGGGCGGCCTCTGCGCCGCGTCCACCCTCGCCCTGTGTTACAGCTTCTACTTTGCTGTCGCTGTTTTTTTCTCCTGCTCGTTTTTGCTGCCGCCTTCGCTAATTTAAGCGGACCTGTGCAGGCCACCATGGCACTTGATTTGGAGTTCGGCCCGCCGCATTGCCTAATCAAACGCATTCTCATTTTAAGTAGCCGCTCCTAACTGGAAGCAATGTTTATTTTAAGCAGTTTTTATGTTGCAGGCGAAAATGGCTGAGGGGAGCCGGGTAGCCTGGGTTCACTTACGATTAACTGACTACCAGATATAAAAAAAAAACTCAATAGTCATTTTAATAATTTATACATTATTTCTAAAAAGTGTTTTTTTGTGACGAAATGATACATGATTTTAAAAATTAAGGTCACTACTTTGATAAAATCATAAATAAGAAAGGAATTTATCAGAAATAAACCAGTTAGTGTCAAACGTATGAGACAGTTCAGATCCAAACCGCTAGGCTTCGCTGCCGTTGATAAGAATTGATCGCTTTACCACTAGATAGCGCCACCACTAATCCTCGTAAACTGCGTGTGTTTTCTACAGTAAGATGCTATTCGTTTCTTTTCTTTTTTTAAAAGTAATGTTCTGTTTACTAATACAAATTACCTCGAGTTAGTTTCGTATGTATGTTTTACGTCTCCAAAGTTTTTCTAATTGTTTTGTTAGACGTTGTAAGCATATGCAGTTCAGTTGACAAATAAACAATTGTTAGAAATGAGCTAATTTTTCTTTCATCCTACCACGATATTCATCGAATTTAATTTCTCAAATTTTATCATGAATTATCTAGTTTCGTTTATTAGTGTTGAAGTAAGAAGTCCTAAATCCAAACCACTAACATTAAGTTTTACATAAAAACCAAGCGTGGTGGTGCAATGGCTAGCGTTGTGGCCTCGCATTTGGGAGGACGGTGGTTCGAATCTCCGTCCGAGCATCCAGATTTGGGTTTTCCATGGTTTCCCAAATCTCTCCAGGCAAATGCCGGGATGATTCCTTCAAAAGGCCATAGCCGAATTCCTTCCCATTCCTTGCCCCCCATCCTTTCCCGTCTCTAAAGACCTCGCTAGTAGAGAGACGTTAAGCAGATATTTAAAAAAAATACATAAAAAATCTCACAGCTTGATTCATTAGTACCTTTTTTGTAACTACACGCCATCTTACGGACGGTGTCATAACTTCATAAAAGCAGATACGGGTTTGTGGACAACAAAAGGAAAAGATATCAGTGTGACTTGACGGGGAGACGAACCCAGATGCTCACAAACACCATGCCTGAGAGGTTAGCGTTCATCATTTATTCCGAAAGGTCTGGGAACTCAGTGTGTGGTCGGCGGTTCGAATCTGGTCCAGGACAGCGGTATTTTTATTTAAGTATTATGTTCTGCTTGTGTTGTGCTACACTTTGAAACTAAAAACTGCTTGGAATGTTAATAATACAGATAAAAAAAATCTGAGCTAGTTATATGTAACTCAGTTGGCTAAATATCATTTTTTCTTTATTTTTACATGTGTTTGAAATGCTTGCCTTGAAAATTCAAGGGTCAGGGTTCGATTGCCGGTGCGGCCAGAACATTAACTGGCTTTGGTATACGTAGCCAGGTGGGAGCGGTAACGCTCGAGCCTTGCTTTCGGGAGGACGTTGGTTCCAATATCCGACTGGCCATTCACATTTCGGTTTCCCAAAATCATACCAGGTTGCATCAAAATGCCATCGCCGAATTCCTTGCCGTTTCTAGGACTCATGCTTTCTCGCCTCTAATGACCACAATGTCGACAAGATGTAAAGCTCTAAAAAATCGCATGGCATCAGGAATCTCCTTCATTATTTACAGAATCTGATTTTAAATCCCCAAACCCAATGCTGCAACATATTCTTTGGAACCTATACGCTGTTCACTCCAAACAGGCGACTCAAGGTCGCATTTCTCTGGCCCCGCTTCTCGTCTCATCACCCTTCTTAACTCTCTCAGCTGATCGCTGTGTAGGCGAGTGGCGAATTTCTGTTTCGCATTTAAAGTAAAGGGCAGCGGAATGCAGATAAAGCAGACTGTCCTTAAGCCGCATCTGTTGACTGAACGGGCTACAATATACATATAATAATATCTTTCCACGACCCTGCTTGCAAGAACAAGTATATTTTTCGTATGCACAGTTGGGTGTTAACTATAGAGATTGCTTTCCTACTAAGGCCATGATTTCGTTCAGTCGTTATGATAATTAAAAGCTATAATCATTATCTAGGCTAAAATCAAAGACAGCTGATAAACATTTCTTTGCCTTTTTCAGAATTCGTAACGCCGTGCACAAGACCTATCAACTAAGCTGCATTTAAGATGCTGTTGCAGAAGGCTGTCAACAAAAGGTTTGGCCAGATGTTTTAAAGCGGATATGAATTCAGATCATGCTTTGCGTGCGTATTAACCACGCTCATTATGTTTTCCAGGAAGTTTGAAGTTACCATATTGGTCAATGTTGCTGGTGGTCTTCAGGGGGATGGCGCCTATCTCTACTATTCCCTAGAAAGAAGAATCTACAGGATATTAAACCCAACGAAAAAAAAAATCAGTCCGGAGATCAGTAATAATAGATACACTCAAAATACAATCACTTCGGAGCTCCACAGAGAAATAAAGATCTTTCTTACTGGTGACAGTCTTTAATTTAAATATTGCTATTTGTGATATAATGTGCTGTGTTGTATTGTTCCGGGTGTAGCCTTCTGTGGTGCTGGTTTTTTTTTTTTCGTTCTTAGCATATGGTTGCAAGATCATTTCCTTCAAATATAATACAGATCTATAAAAATTAAGGCCTCCACTTCTAAGGGCGAAATTATCTCTTTTCTCTTCTAGCCGCAAAACATTTTACTAATGTTGGTCCCATTCTGTATTTTTTTTATTTTTTTACTATTACTTTATGGTTCATCGGTGTCGACCATATCCACCTTTGTCTCAAGTGAATTCGTGAAATGATGAATAATCGAATTTTGAACGGTCGGACGATGATATGAGTCCGCGTTCTCCGTAATTCGGGGAAGCGGTATGTTAACCGATTGAATAATGGTGTTGTGTTAAATCTATTCACATGCCTTTCCTTACGGTTTCGATGTTTACTAGAGGAAGACAACTTACGAGGTAAGAAAGTAAGTCTTTTTTGGTGTTTATGGTACTTAAACTCCCGTTAAAATAAATGTGATTATTTATTATACTTTCATTATACTCCAGCGGAAACGTGATGCTTGGTAAATGACGTCAGCTGCTACAAAAAAACACACAGCAACAACAACAACAATAACAAAGCAGATAAAAATTGTTATTTTTTATGCTTCAGAAAAAATAAATCCTTACAACGGTGTATGAAATAATAGAATAGTGAAATTCTAAGAGTACTGGTGAATGAAAATAATTCAGTTTAAAATCTTAACAATCATATTCTGTGTTTATTCTGTTTAATATCAGTGTTGCGAGTCTTAAAATTATTTAAGGGGACTGTTCTTTCTCTATACCATATTGCCATTATCGTTCTGAACTGTAACTAATACTTAATTGTACAAATATTAACAGGAATAGGTAGATGCAGTTTCGATTTCATCACGATTAAACAGTATACAATATCACCATTAATTGGTTCGAGACTGGAGATAAACTATTCATGGCATTTTAAGGAGGAAAAAATTTACTTGTGAGATTGCTATTGAGGTTTTACGTGCGATCGACACAATTAGAGTGGCTCGCGAATGCTTCTAAAGAAATATCTGTACAGTATTCACACTTGCAGGCACCCAAGCCAGAACTCTGACCAGCGGTACGGGTGGGCCAGTTACCTAGGAACTAGGTGGATAATAATACCCAGACACCCCTAGGGGGATTCTAAGCTGTGAGATCCCAGGAGATTTTGAATGAAAGGCGAGACAAACGGAGACAATTTCTCGCCACTTGCTGACACCATGGGTTTTTCGCATATGTACGGAAACTTACAAGTAACGTAGAATAGAGTATGGTGGGAGATAGCGGCAATGAATGAGTGGATGTGATTGCTGTAAGTGGAGAAGTGAAAATGGAATAGCGAATGAGATGACGGGAGAAATACGCTATCAGTCCCCGAGTTTGGTTGTAGGAGACAAGTAAATGAACGGCCACGATCGTGAAGGCGGCAATCCGAGGGTTGCTACGGACATGCTGACGCCAGGAGAGGCGTTGAATCTTTGGGTTTTCGTCTGGAATCTGCTGGCCAGTGTTTGCAGCCTGATGACGAGTTCCTTACTGCAGCTGTTTAAGGGGAGTCGGATGGTTGTTTGGATAAAAAAATTTTTTTATTTCTGGCACTTTTCTTGTTACTCATATAGTTTGGATTTAAATAGATACTAAATTTATTTGGTTTCCGTTTTACAAGCAAACCTGCAACGCACACTTTTCATGAACTCCACCTTCTTCATATTCGCTAGTTGTTATAGTACAGCTGTTTGAAAGCTTGGTTGGCTACACATGAAATACTGTTGGCAACACTGATGAAAACAGCTGCCAGTTTACTTTTTTGTTTTCAGTTCATTTATTTTGTTTATGATTAAATCTTTCCGATGGCAAAACCATCGGGGGTCGTGGCCGCCTCACCGGTGAGGCTATAAATCAAATATAACTATATTATGGCCTGGTTATAAGAAGGAATGCTGCAAAAATTCTAAAGGACATGAAGGAATGGTCTGGGCATAATTTTTTCATTTGACGGCTACCAACGAAGACACATCTTGACACGGACTATGCCCCAAAGGTGAGACAAGCTGGTGCAAATTCCGAAAAGCCCAAGAGAAAAATGAGCCTTATGACCACAATGGCCACATTCATCTTCCTTTCGCTGTCATGGAACCAATAAAACCCATATTTAGAGACTTGGCCCATCCAGACCTATTGCGTAAGTCCCTACATGGTGGAACGCAAATTCCGTCAGAGTTGTTCAGCAATGTTGTATGGTCTCGGTTACCAAAAACAACTTTTATTTTGATGATTACATTTCAGTTGGGAGAGTACGAAGCTGTTACAAGTTTCAATGAAGGAAATTTAGCAAAGTGTAAAATTTTGAGTCATTTAGGCATATCTCCAGGCATGAACTGTGTCAAGTTTTTGAAAAAGGATGACAAACTCCGGATAAAAGCGGACAAAGCTATCACAGAAATTGAGAAAAAGTGTCGCCAGGCCACACAGCAGTAAAAAGAAAGATTGAGGACCAGTTTGAAGAACTAGAAGATCCAGACAGACCTTCACATGAAGCTGGAATGTACTAAAGTAAGAATAAAATCATTTTTGCTTAAATAGTCTTATCTTTATTTGCGTTTCTCCGACAACTGTGTTTTTGAATGGTTAGGAACATTTTTCTCGGCTACTATTAATGATATCAACATGATCTTTTAAAAAATTGTTCCTTATTCGTTAGTTGTTGATTTAAACTGAGGAAATTTAAATGTCTTTTAAAGCACTAAGTTATAAATTTAATTCATGTAAAAAATTACAATTCTTTTGGTTATTTCTAAAAATATTTGTTTTTAAATATAAGTTTTTATTATTTTTAAGACTTATCAGTTTATAAGTAACACAACAAAAAAATCATGACAATATTTCAATTGGTCAATATAACTTAACATGGCCGAGATAGAGCCACAATAGTTTTCGCCAGAACTCAGTTTTCAAATGCCTAATAACGTCTGATACATTTCATACCCTCAACAGAGCTAGACCAAACAGTAATTGCTAAGATCTTTTGCTGTAACTAACGATTAATGTCAATCACGTGTGTTATTTGTTTCGTGTGAAAGAATAAAGTTCATTTACCTTTATTTGTCATAAAGGAAAACACAGATGTCAATGTTTGTTTGTAAATTCGTGAGTTTTTCAATCTCTAGAATGATAAAATTAACCACCCTTTCCTTATCAAAATTATAATTTTTTGTGTATAAAAATCATGGTTTTATTTCACTGATGCCAAAAACGTGTGGCTAAAACGAAATTATCTTGCAGAATTAATAATTTCTTCGTTATATTTTATCTGAATGACGTGGCTGTCGAATTTGTATGACGACACAAATTTATAAATTTCAACAGATTATTGCAGCTTTATTGTTCCATCACAACAGCTGTAAGAATAAAATACTTGGCAACACAGAAGTTTTCATGGCGTCACTCCAGGAGAGGGGAAATAGTGGGCGTTGGCACGCATGGATTTTCCAAT
>JARYHS010009186.1:109282802-109377702 GCA_031002005.1 Vandiemenella viatica | reverse complement strand
ATTCAAAATGGATTTGTTTTCCGGGCAATCCGGCAGTACCACTAGGAATAGTGGCATTGCTACGTTAGTTCCCGGTCTGCGGAGCTGATGGACACTTTGGATATTGAATCCCTTCTCCATCAGTTCCTCCTTGAGTTCGGCCGTTGGGAATGTCCGAGGAATTCCTCTGAATACAGCCTTCAGGAGTGGTGCTTGCGCCTGTTGGGAAGGTATAATATGGTATATTGGCATCCGTCAGCATTTCAGTTACTCTTGCATAGTCAGCTTCTGTAGTAAAGGTGAATTTAATTTTGTCGCCTCCTGCAGTTTTGGCGGTAAATGGGTCCGTGGTGTTGGCGTCTACTCTGTCGTGCAGTGACTTGTAGTTATCTTCAAACTGTACCACTATCGGTGGAATGTGTGATGATCTTTTCGCTGCTGGCTGCGCCGAGTCGTCCAGAGGTTGGAAGCGATTGCTGGTGTCCATCACCAGCTGTGGGTCCAACGCTGGGGGCGGCTTAGCTGTACGTCGTGGAGTGATGAAGCCCTCTTCATTTGACTGGTTGACTTGCTTCTTCTTGCGTCTTTCTTCCACGCTGGCTGCAGTATTCGATTGTTTTGTGAGAGTTACTTTTTTGAAGTCTGACGACATTGGTGTAGTCGGTGGTTGAAAAGGATAGTTTGCAGCCGAGTGGGCAGTCATCTCCTTCTTCTTTTTCTTTGCCTTCTTCACCTTGCCAGCTGTAGCATTTGACAGTTGCTGAACAGGCACGCTGAGTTTTGTACCACTAGTGCACTGTTCGTTCCTCGGTAACTTTGCTTTCCCCGTTACGGGCGGAGAAATACGTCTCTTGGAATGACGAGCATCTGCTGGTCCGTAGGCAGGCCTGGTCGTCATCAGTTTAATCCTTACAGATCCGTCGGCGGCCGTTCTCTTCTTGAATGGGAGTTGCGTGGTCGTCTCCAGTATAGATCCGTCCATGTCCATGGCCAAGTCCGGTGCGCATTGCCAGGTCGTCGAAGTGGTGGCTGCCGTACAGTTTGTCGCCGTGTCTAAGTCCGTTTCCGTTAGCCGGGTCGTCGATGGGGCCGCAGCTGCCGCCGGCAAAGCCGAGTGCACTGAGGCACTCGACCCGCCTGGCGCGGCAGCGCGGCGAGCGCTTTCCTCTTCGTCCATCGGAACTTAGAACTCGAACTGGAACTGAACGAACTGAACTGGAACTGTCGGTGGAGCTGCCGGCTACGCTTATATAGGCGGCCTGGCGCAGGAATACCGTTGTGTGGTAGTACAGCGACCTCTGTAAGAAAAGGTCCCACTTAGCCTCTAGATGATTCTATTTATTTTCCTGGTTTGTTTTGATGCCTCTGCGCCTGTTTGGAGTCGTATATGTCTCCTGGCGTGCAGGCGCGTTGTGTGTGAGGTCTGCCTGGCAGGGGCCTTTACTGGCAGACTGAACATATACAGTGCGTTGCGAGCATTTCAAAATAGTAATATTATTTTTCTATTCGGATTAGCAGAACATTGTTTGTCACACTTACGAACTACTAAAGATGATATATTTCATATAACACCATCTTTCAAAACAATGTATAACTATATTCTAGAGATCACATTTAAAGTAAAAATTTTATGTTATTATAAAATAGTATATTATGGACAGTAAAACTTACGACCTATACTCTGCATTGCAAACATTTCAAAATGATAGAAGTATTTTGCTATATGAGTAAGCAGTACATTGATTATCACACTACCAACTCGGACTGGTTTATATTTTTATTTGGTTGTTTTCTATAAACGCTACAATGGCCTTGTATACTCTTTGGTCCTCCATAGCTAAAAGATTTAAGGTGTTTGTTGGGAGGTTTATGCCTAGTTTTTGTAGGTCTTCCAGCAGTTTGGTGGACTGCTGCCAGTGTCTTTTGCACGAGAATATCGCGTGATTTACATCTCCCTCACTTGTCTCGTCACAGCCACACAGCGCAGATGATATTAGGTGTAATCTGTGCAGATGTTTAGGAAACAGCCGTTGTTGAATTTTTATCTAGCTATAATTCTCATAGTTTTTCTTGTTATGTACGATCTTTGGTACCACTGTTTGGATGGTATCGTTTGGTGTAAATAGCCGAAGTGTTTGCCTTTATTTTCTACATATTTCTACATATATTGTTCTATTTATCTCTTGTGGTGGTCCTAATCGTAGATATTATGTCTGTCGCTGGGATTAGATGGTGGTGTATACCTGATTTTGTTGCCGTTTTGGCTGATGTATCCGCCAATTCATTTCCTGCTATGCCTGTGCGTGCTTTGATCCAGTTCAAATGTACCTGTTTTTGGGCGCTCTGTAGTTGCTGTATCTATTACATAATTTTATATCCTAATACATTTTTCCCATTTTCAGTATGTAAATTGCGGAGTGTTTCGATCGCGCTTCTTGAGTCTGACCAGATAGTAATGTTGTTTTTCGGTGTATCTTGCACGTAGTGTAATGCCTTTTGGATAGCTGTCATTTCTGCGGTGTATACTGTTGCTTCTTTCAGGAGTTCATACATGTCAACATTTGCAGTTTGAGTGTCTACATATGCACATGCTATGTCCTCTTTAGTCTTGGAGCCATCCGGACACACAGGTTATTGGGTACATCTGTATAGCGATTTACGACTAACATCTTTTACAGATTTGAGAGAAAATGCAGATACGTTTTTTAATTACTTTCATATGAGAGTTCAATCTCTTGTGATTGGCTTTCAGTAAAAATTACGCATAAAATTAAGTCGCAAAATAAGTGTAAGATGTTTTTCCATACTACTACTGGAAATGTCAGCTGTGACTCTCAGGTAAGATCTCCGAGTGTTTTCTTCTTTTTCTTTATATTATTATTATTATTTAAGAACCCGCCAGTATGGCTCAGCACATTTTGGCGCCTCATACTGAATCGATGATCTACAACAGGGTATGTTTGTGATTTCCTACAAGCAACATCTAAATAGACCTGATGAAGACAACCGAGCAGGTTGTCGAAACGTCGTCGTTTTATGACTCCATCCGGCTAGACTCCCGTGAAACTTTCATTGTTACAACAGGGTAGTTGGGACCTTGTCTTGGCGGATCCTGGAGTAGTGGGGGAAACTTAAGTGTTGCCATACGTCTGAGATTCGTGTAGCTTTTGGGACCGTCATGCAAAACTGACTTACTTTCAAATAATAAGATGTACTGTACATTCAGATCAGCGATTCAGAAAAACAAGTGTGAACTCTACTCCCCAGTATTACCGTCAGCTCTACTTGTCGACAAGATGTCTGTTTTGGAATGTGTAATTCATGTGACGGAGATTGGGGACAGTCGCAGTATTCACCTAGGTGACTGAGAAAACTGCCTAAAATCCGCAGTCAAGACGTGGGGAACAGGACCCGAACTTGATCCCGGTGAAACTTTCAAATCCAGTGTCGTTGCGCCTTAATTCGCGTAGACACACTGGCGGGCCCTTACTGTTATTATTGTCTTTTACTTTTTCAAGATTGAGTGCTAAAATAATTGCGATTGCAAATAAACCTTACTGTACATTGAAAAACTTAAATCACACAAATTAGGTGACATATTTATATACTAGTGCTCTGTCAACCCTACTCTTCATTGCTGTGATGGGCGACATTCTGAAGAATTTCAAAGAATATGGGAAAGAAACAAAAGCCCTAGTCTTCGCTGATGATATCATGATTTTGGGTGAAAGTGCAGATGTGGTGCACGAGAAGCTAGAGGCTTGGAACAGGTTGTTTGTGGAGTATGGTCTGAAAATCAGCCAGAGTAAGACGGTGGTCATGGCAACAGGTACAGGGACTTCCAATGTGTAGATATACCTAAACAACCAACAACTAAAAAATTTTGACCAGTTCAAATATCTTGGCAGTACTCTGAGCAAAGATAACAACAGTAAATGCGAAATTACAAACAGAAATAATAATGCAGCAGTCTTCTACAACCGGGTGAGAACTCTATTGTGAGACAACAAAGTGCCCATAAAGTGTAAACATACACTATTCAAAACATATTACATCCCCATACTTACTAATGCACTGGAAACATGTACCCTGTGCAGAAGAGATAATAGTAGACTTCAAGCCTCTGAAACGAAGTTTTTGCGTGCTATGCTTCAGAGAACACGAAAGGATAAAGTGAGGAATGAGATCAATCGTGCAGAGGCCAGTATAAACATCAGTGTGGCAAAATCCTTGCAGCATTCTCGCCTGAGGCGGTATGGACATGTCCAAAGGATGAAGGAAGAAAGAAGAGCAAAGGCCTACTTTAATATGAACATCCAAGTTAAAAGACGCGTGGGAAGGCACAAAAAGAAATGGATAGATCAAATCAAGAAGGCTATAGAAGACGTAGGGCTTGATTGGAAGACTGTTCATGAACAACAACTATTCATGGACAGGAAGAAGTGGAGAGTGCACATGACCCGGGTGACTGGAGCTGCAGAATGATGATGATTTATATACTAGTAGCTAATGAACGATTATTAAATTGGAAAATAATTAGTAAGTCGAGAGAATCATTCTCATCACTTCAGGTGTCGCAGTTGAGTTGTTAGCAGATACTGCTTTGGCATGGACACTGGTACTTGCAGAAGTTCAGCGGGGAAGTGTACGTAGTTCTTTTAATAATTGAAGAGAGGATTTGCTTGCAGGTGGATGTAAATTATTGAAAGGGTGAGGTGTGGGTTTAATTTGGGAAGAAGATTTACCTGATGGGGAGAAGTCTGACGTAGATAGGTGTGAGCAGGCAGCTAGAAAGCTTTCGATAGTTCAAATTCAGAATTTCGCTAAGAAATTCTGGCTCCTGGCCATCGATGAATATATCGATCGAGGGAAGAATGCTTTCAAAACAAAGCGTGGACTATTAGGATCAGGAAGTGATTGCAGTATTTATAAAACTACTCAAAGCTGACTTAGCATCTCACATGCGCTTTCTTGAAGAATGTGGGTCTGGCAACTCTGGCTGGATTTTTTAGTCCTTTCTTCTACGTCATCCTTCTCGTTTCTCAACTCTAACGTGGATTGAGTTTGATTCATAGCGCCAGTAGTTTGAAGAAAGTAAAACTGTCCAGTATAAATGTTGTACCACCTTCCTGGAATGATAGCAGCTGGTTATATTTTCCTTTCTTCCTTTAGATTTTTCTCAAAATTAACTTTAATATTTCTCCTTTTTTAATGAATTTACTGCCTGAAGAATTTATATGTTTAATGATTTTTACACTGTGAAAAATTTATTTTAGCATTTAACTATTATGTCAAGAAAACTATATTCCGTAAAGTTATGTCATAGGTAGGGTATTGTACTGTTTTATTCTTGAACTTTCGTCATTAGTGTTATGTTTTCCCATTTGGTAACTTACAGTACCTTTTGTACTTTTTGACTATTCTACAATTTATTCATCTTTTAATTAACTTGTTGCCTGAAAAAATACATATTTACATTCTTAATGATTTTTATAAGGTGAAAAACTTATTTAGGTATTTAATTATTATGTCAAGAAGACCATATTTGTTATCATTATGTCGTAGGTAGTGTTTTGTACGTTCAAATGTATCTCTGTACTGTTTTATTCTTAAGCCACAAGTGTTTGGTTTTCCCAGCTAGTAACCTACATTTCCTTTTGTACTTGTTGTATATTCTACAATTTTAGGTTTAATTTACAATTTAAAAAAATAAAAATACTGTTGTAGCAAAATATGAAACTCACTTGCAGAATCTTGTTTCAAAGATCTTACACTTATAAGAAGTTTGTAAACAATGAACTGAATAGTTCAAGAGGACAACCTGTTACTGGTGCTGCAGATACCAAAATGCCATTGTCTTTTGTTGTTGGCAATGGAGAATTTTCCTTACACCAAACATAATGAGGCTTTGTAGTAATAATGCTTTTCTAGGTCAAAAAAGAATTTTCAATTGTATATGGTCATGTGCACGGAGGAATATGGAAAGAGCAATTGGCATACTCTCGAACAAATGGAAAATATTTTACCAAGCAGTTAATACAAATCTGCATTTCTCCATACTATTGATAAAGGTTTGTTTATTTATTTATTTAATGGCTTTGTTCTCTTCAAAATTTTGTTAGAATTAGAGATGGATTCAATATTCAAGACGCAATGAATATAGAAGGTTCTGTCAATATCGGATAGGACACATCGAGACAGACAAGAACTTCTAAATAATCTATCAAGGAAGAGACATGTTATAAAATTATTGTGTTTCCGACGTTGGCAGTACAATCGCTGTACATTAAATCTCTTCTGCAGTAAATATCGTGATAGATTTCGTAATCCTTCATTGTTTAATCAATTCAATACGGCTCAGCGAAAGTCGTTAGGGAGCATCCATAAATTACGTGAGGCGTTTTTCTGGATTTCCGGACCTCCCCCCCCCCTCTGGTGAGACTTCGTCAGATCTGGTCCGGACCCCCCCCCCCCTCTGGTGAGATCTGGTTCCCCCTCCCCCCTAAAATCGACTTTCGCGTGTTTTGTAGCCTTTTTCTTTATTTGCTCTACAATCCTACAATAATTTCCAAAACCTCACATGAGATTTCCGTTGACCCCCCCCCATCTCCCTTGGTGAGATTTCGCGACCCCCCCCCCCCTATTTCACCTCACGTATTTTATGGAGGCCCCCTTAAGAACGTTGGGATGACACTGTGTGCTAAGAAAAAATAGGATATATTCCATGAACAGCCATGAGTGGCCTCCGGAAACCACAGAAAAAGTATTCCTACGAAATATCATGCCCGAAAATACGAAGGTGGCCCAGATACTAATGCACCACTTTTTTTTCAGCCTCCAACAATGGTACGAATTCTTTGAAGTTTTCAAAGTGTGGGCGATAAGTTTCCGTTTCTTCCGACAGATAGCGTTCAACATGGCGTCTGTAAGTGATGTACGTTATAAGCAGCGTTTCGTCGTTGAATTTCTCATTGCGGAGCAAGAAACGGTTGGAAACATACTCAAACATTTATGTGCAGTTTATCGAGATCAGCAGTCGACAGAAGTACGGCCAGACGCTGGGCACAGAGGGTAAGACCATCTGAAAGCTGCTCTGCTGAGCTCCAAGATTTGCAGCGGTCGGGAAGGCCACCCACGGCCGTAACACCTGACAAGATGCAGCGTGCTGATTTGCTCATTCGTGAGGACTGACGCATAACGACTCGGCAGTTGGCGCAGGAGCTGTCAATCAGCAAAGGAAGTGTGGGTGTAATCCGTCAGTGCTCTTGATTGCACAAAAAAGTGTTCACCATTGGTTCCGCGCCATCTTACGGAGGAACACAAAACACCCAGAAAAAACATTTCTTCTGAGTTGCTGCAACGTTTTGAAGCTGGGGGGGAGGGGGGGGGGAGCCTTCTTGTCTCGGATTGTGACTGGTGATCAAACCCGGGTTCACCATTTTGAGCCAGAAACAAAATGGCAGTCGAAGGAATGGCGCCATTTTGACTCTCCACAGAAGAAAAATTTCAAAGCAAATGCTTCCACTGTTAAGGTCATGATCACTGTGTTTTAGGACTGTGTTGGTGTCATACTCATTGATGTGTTGCCGAGAGGCACCACCATTAATTCTGAGGCATAGGAGAACACATTAAACAAACTCAAGAAGCCCTTCCAGCGACTTGGACGCCATAACAACCCAGGTGATTGTTTGCTTCAATATGATAACGCATGCCCTCACACCAGTTCGAGGACGTTGGAATACATCACCAAACAGGGCTGGACAGTGTTACCCCATCCACCCTATAGCCCCGACCTACCTCCCTCAGACTTTCACTTGTTTGGGCCATTGAAGAATGTCATTTTGAGGACGACGAAGAGGTGATTCGCACAGTGAGGAAATGGCTTCGTGAACAGAACAAGGAGTGGTACCGCCAGGGCATACACGCTCTTATATCTCGCTGGAGGACGGCCATAGAAAGGGAAGGAGATTACGTGGAAAAATAGGGAGTGTAGAAGAAACATAATTCTTTCTTGAGTATATGTTTAATTGTGCTCATTAAATAATTGTTGAAGAAAAAAATTTGGTGCATTAGTTTCTGGGCCACCCTCGTAATACTCAACCACCATGCTTGGAATCAAAACCTTTGAACTGCTCAGATCACCTTTGCTAGAACTCACATGGTGCCATGAGAGGTTGAATTTATCACTTGCAAACACGATCTCTCTGAATACGTGGTCCTCCACTGGTCTTTCATAAAGCCTACGCGCTTGGTAACAACCATACCTGTTCCCAAATCTTCTGAAGAGCCATCGTTAAAAGCATTCGCAGTCTGTTTACAACCAAGAATCAGTTCCTTTCCATTTGGAGGTAATTTCGAAAACGCCACACGTAAGCTGCTTGTAAGGGCAAAAGAGAGGACCAAACACGCTCGTGCTTGCGAATTTTCAGCGCGCTCCACTCGAGTTCTCTCTTTTTTGACAGATTTCCCTCTCCGTCGTCGAGTCCCCCCACTTTGACGCTCCAACGAGCAATTTTTGCTAATTAATCGCCACAGCTGCAGCGTTCGATATGTTGCTCGCGTTCGCAGTTTACTAACCGGATGAAATCACAAAAGCTCGAGTATTTAGGGAGCGCTGCTGGCGTTTGATGTTCGCTTATCCGTTATTGTGGCGCGGGAACAATTTGCCCCGTCATGGATTCGCGCCACCAACTGCACCCGTGCGGAACTAGCGATCCTTTTGTCCTGCAGAGACGGCCGGCGTACGATTTTACACACACGCGATCGCTTCCCGGAACCTCTTCGATGACTATTCATTGGGCCTCCTTTTGAGAGATATCTCCTGTCAGAAAATCGGATATCAGAGCTAAAATATGTGTCTTATGTGCTGCATCCTGCTATTTATGCCAGAATTATAAAATGTTTATCACTGGTTGTGTAATCTATGTTATGGCGGTTCTCGAATAAATAAACTCTGTCAGATGTCTGCGGAACGAGCTGTTAATTGTCGTACTATGTGCTGCAACGCAAGTAAGTAACAAAAAGACTCCGTTTGTTAACGAGTAAAAAGTTAACAATTCAGTTGTTGACACGGTTAATTCCCTCAAGTATCTGGGCGTCATAGTACAAAGAAAAATGAAATGGGACATGCACATAACTTACATCGTAGGCAAAGCTAATTCTAGATTATGATTCATAGGTCGTATTTTGAGAAGTTGTAATGCTCACACAAAGGAAATATCATACGAAACACTAGTGCGTCCTCAATTGGATTACTGTTATGGAGTTTGGAATCCGTATCGCAAGGGTTTGATTGACACCTTAGAGAAAGTACAGAGGAGAGCCGTTCGATTCCTGACTGCTAATTAGAGTCCTTACGAAAGTGTCACAGAATTGATACATAGATTGGGCTGGGATTGTTTGGCAGAAAGACGACGTCGTTTTCGTTTGAATTTATTGGAGAATATGCAAAATTCTTTAATTTACAAGTGCAATGAAATACTTCTTCCGCCAACCTATTTAGGTCACAATGACAGGTGGGATAAGATTAGAGAAATAAGATCTCGTACTGATGCTTTTATGTATTCTTTCTTTCCTCGTTCTGTTCGGGATTGGAATTCTCAGAATCAGGATTGGTGCTTAGCACACTCTGCCACCCACAATATTTGTGACTTACATAGTATAGATGTAGATGTACATGAACTACATATGGCGAACCTCATATAGCTAGATGTAAATATGTGGAAGGGGGGGGAGGAGGGGGAAAGGAGGCAACCAATAGTAATATTTTTTTTTTTTTTTTACTATTTGATTATTAACTTCTTTTTTTTTAAAATAACCTTTTCTTTTGCTCTAAGTACTTTCAATTACAGCTAATGCTCTTGTTCATTCTTCTAATGTTAAAAAAATCTTGTGTTGTGATGGATTTTAAAAAAATTTCAATAGCGACGTACGGTGTCTGTATAACTGGCGTTCCCCCAGTCGCTCATATAAACGCTCGATTTAAAAATTACTGGTTTAGCATATGAAACAGCCAAAGACACATTATTCATTAACTTACACGTTTCGCTACTTAACTCCATTGCTGGTTTAACGAGAATCAAACTATAAACTTAGCTTGTTTACGAGCTCTGTAAATAAACGCTGTGCCAACGAGGTTTGGGTGTAGCACCTCGGTTCATTCCCATTTGGCGCTCCGCTGACAAGTAGACGAGAGAGCGCGGCAGCGTTTGTCCCATATCTTAGCGGGACAGTGACGGCCGTCGGAAAGTCAATTAGGTATCAGCCCAGTCAATCGCAACATTAATCAGTCACGAGGACCGTCAGCACGTCAGCCAACCGGCCAATCAATAAATCAGCCAATTATCGCCGGCTGGAGGGCTCGCGAGACATCAGTCACTGCGACGGGCTATCAGCTGGTCAACGAGGGGCGTGATCTGTCTGCTACGTCACTCCACACTCACCTCTGCTCACAACGTGTCCAAAACTAGCGAGGGCTCTACAGAGGATGAGGTGTGGAACATACGAGCTTTTCTTAACTAGAGTGGTTAACTAGCGGACCTCAATTACCTATTCAGCTCCCGAAGAATTATATAGTTTAACAGCATTTCCACACCATAGGAAATACAGCGAGTTATGGAAGAGAAGGCCTATCCAATCACGACCCCATTTAAGCTGTAGTTTTTAGGTTAAAATGATGTTATTTAATTTAGATGCGGCAAATGATGGGAACAATTGTTATGAAGAAATTATAATCACTGTTTCCAGATGAATCACTCGATTTATTTTGCACTGTACCTGTTACCAAGTATCAACATTTAAATATTATTTACAGCTTTTCTTGCAGTAAGGGAGCGTACATCAACTACGTAGCATGGTCGAGGAGGAGGGGATGAATAGAAAGATACGCCAAGCCAAGCCACGTAGCTTTTCATTCATATTATTTGTTACAGTTAAAATAAGATACAGAACACACAACAGCATGAGAATATTTATTTCCATCATTTAAGTAATACTCCGTATGTAGTTTACAATAGTCTAACAAGACAAAACAATAAAAAATGTCTTCTGGAATGAACAGGGAAAAAACTACATACCACACACAAGGAGGGAGGGGGGAGGGGGTAAATAGAGACAAAAGCCACATCTGGCTGGGTGGGAGAGGGGGGAGGGGAAATGGGTGGAGGGAAGTTACAAAAGGCCAGAATGGAGCTACGTAGTTTATTGACGCTCCCTAACAATTAACACAAAAAATTAAACTTCCAGACTTTCCATACTACAGACCTTCTGTCTCTCGTGCGCACCTAGACTTCCTAATCTCATTTGTTTTCTAGCAGTCGACCGCCACAATTCTTAACACTAGATTTATTTATTTCGTATGGCAGAAGAAATACAAAAACAGTAACTACATTAACTTACAATAAATATAACTAATACTACAGACTGATGTCTAACGATTGCAACCATCCAATTGCTTCAGTTGTTGCTTCGTGAATCTGATGCAATGTACCGCTGAATCTCCTGAGAGGGCATTCCATGGCGATGTGGTGAATGGTTTGCTCGTAGTTACCGCAGTCACAAGAAGGAATCTCTGTCATTCTCCACTTGTACAACCAGTAATTGCATCTACCGTGGCCTGTTCTCACTCGGTTCAGTGCCTTCCAGGTTTTCCTAGGAAGGGTGAATCCAGGAGGTTGTCGTGTAGGGGTGCAAAAGTAGGCTATCCTTCTCGTGGTACACCCTGGGCAACGTGGCAAAGCCGCTGCTGAATAGTCTACAACTCAACAGGCTGCTGGACCTAGAGCTTTAGCTTGAGGATATCCCAGCAATTAGAAGATACGGAACAATAATATCAACTTAACACTAGATCACCTTACTAAACTTATGTTTACCCCAAACCCTATACTAGGCTTGTGGAAATCCTATGATACACAGATTAATTTACATACATCAATACAATTAGGCTCATAACCACACATAATTAATTAAAGAAAAAATAATAAAAGAAAAATTATTTGTAGGGTCTGATATTGTCACCAAGAACATGTACATACACATTATGCCCCCAAAATAGTATATCAGCATCTTTCCATTTTCATTAGTAAAAGAAAGGTCACTACTGGTTAATTAGTGTTAATACTACACTTATTTGTCATAAGTCATGTGATAGGAAGATAAAAATATCCAAATGTCGGTAGCACCACTGAAGAAACATATAAATGTTTCGTACAATATCAGGACTATCATTTGTACGAGAACTCTATGAGGATTGTGACATCATTTCTAATCTCATTATGGCCGTACAACGTGAATTAACAGACTTTAAAGACGGAATGATTACTCTAGGCGAATGGGGCATTCGATTTGGTAAATTGTCCGTGAATTTGGCGAAGCGATTCGGGCCATTCTTGAATCTCAATTTCTTCGTTGTATTCATGCTACATGTCTCAAATTTCTGTTATGAATAGATATCAGCAATCTTAGCAAACGTTATAAATTTTATTTTATTACTGTACTTAGTTCATATGTTATTCGGATGCAAACTTCAGCGACTTTGTCACTCACTCACTCACTGACTGATGATCATCAAAATTCTAAGGCACTACCCGACGCCTACCCCCTTACCTACCCCTAACGTGAAATCGCTTTCTACTCTAATTACTTTATAAACCTCAGATTTTCACTGTAGAATCAGATTACTATGTTTAACTAATGTGTTTAGTTTTACTTCTTTCCTTTTCTTGCTTTTGGAAGTTATTGAAATTCAAAATTTTATTTCAGCACAACACCGATGATAAAAGCAGAACAGCACTAAAAAAAAAAAGAGCCTTCATGAAAAAGAGAAACCTTTTAGTTTCAAATATTGATCTTGGAATTAGAAAATTTTTAAAACTCAATGTGTGGAGCACAGCACTTTACGGTAGAGAAACATGGACTTTAGGAATACCGGAAAGAAGGAAAATTGAAATATTTGAAATGTGGTGCTACAGAAGAATGCTGAAAATTAGGTGAACAGACAAAGTAAGAAATGAACGAATTTTAGAAATGATGGGTGAGGAAAGAAGTTTGTGGAAGAAGCTTACAAGAAGAAGAGACAGGCTGGTAGGTCATATTTTGAGACATGTTGGATTGGTTAATTTGCTGGTGGACGGAATAGTCGAAGTTAAGAACTGTAGGGGAAGACAGAGATTATAATATTATTATTATTATTGCAGCTATATCGATCCTTTTTTTCAGGATGTAGCCTCTTTAAGCCTGATGAGTTATATATTAGAATTTAATTCTACATAGTTTTGCTGTAGTTCTTTCCAGGCCGATCGATCCTGAGCCACCCTCTTCCAGTTCACGCCTGTAACTCGACGTATATCCTTATCCCAGCGATCCGGGGGTCTTCCTCTTACTCTTTTCAGGTTTCTCGGTATCCAGTCCAGCACTATCGTAGTCCATCTTTCATCTCTTTTGTGAGCAACATGACCGGCCCATTGCCATTTTTGGGTCATGACTCTTTTTAAGATGTCTGTTACTTTAGTTATTGAACGGATGTGCACGGCCATTTTCCTGTCTCTTCTTGTAAACCCTAGCATTGCTCTTTCCATATTTCGCTGGGAAGTTCTCAGTTTTTTGCTTCGTGTGGCTATTTAGGGTTCAAGTCTGGCAGGCATATGTGAGGACCGGTAATACACATTGTTCAAATACCTGTTTCTTAAGATGTACTGGCATGTTCGATTTAAAAACTATGGAATTTCTTCCGTATGCTCTCCAGCCCAGCTTTATCCGTCTGTAGATCTCAGGCTTTGAGTCATCATTCATATTGATCAGTTGGCCAGATAGATGTACTGATCTACGGACTCAATACCAGAATCTTTCATGTCTGCCTTTTCTTTATCTTTTTCTGCCCATTTGTTTTGCATGATTTTGATTTTTGATATATTATTTTAAGGCCTACTTCACTGCACGCTGCCTCTAGTTCATTTATCAGTTCTTTGAGCTCTTCCAGGACTGTTTGAGAGTAAAACTGTATCATCAGCGAATCTTAAGTTGTTGAGACTTCTTCCATTTATTCTCAAACCTCGGTTTTGCCATTGGATTTTTGACATTGCCAACTCTAGGACTGATGTGAATAGCTTGGGGGATATAGGGTCTCCTTGTTTTACCCCTCTTTCTACTGGGTACTCTTTGGTGACTTCAGCCATTGTGGTGTAGATGTTGTACAGTAAGTCGATATAGCCGGGATTCACTCCTTGTTCTAAAAGGGCTTGCATGATTGCTGAGTGATGGACTGAATCAAAAGCTTTTTCAAAATTGATAAAGGCCAAACAGAGGGGCATCTGGTATTAATTTGGTCGACTTATACTTCGTGGATGACTTGAATGTGATCTACTGTGCTGAATCCTGACCTAAAGCCAGCCTGTTCAATGGTTGCGCTGTGTCCAAGGTGGAACTGATGCGGTTATTGATGACCCTTTGTAAACACTTTGTATATGATAGGAAGGAGGCGATGGGGCGGTAGTTTTTAATATTGTAACGACTTGCCCTTTTTGTGTAGCAACACAATCATTGCTTTGTTCCAGCTGGATGGGATATTTCTTAGCTAGGTGTCTGTAGGTTTCTTCTCCAGTCAATTGGAGTACGTTAATAGACAGTCCGTCATAACCACTAGCTGATCCTTTTTTCATTTCGTTCACTGCCCTTCTAACTTCATATGGGAGGACTTCAGGAATTGGTGAGTCTGGGCTTGATGTCATTAAAGGATTTTCATCTTGCTTGCTGTATAAGGACTATAGAAGTTCCTGATATGAACCAATATTGCCGTTTTGTGTGTAATACGCTCTTATCATCATCTAAAGCTATTATTTGTTTCTTTCCTATCATTAATCTTTGTTTTGCTTTCTTATAGCCTTTCTTGTTCTCTATAACTGATCTGACCAGTTTTCGTTATATTTCTTGATGTCAGCTGTTATTTCTTTTCTAATGGTCTTGCACAGTTCAGCATATTCAATTAGGTTTTTTTCAGGTTTTATTTTCATATTCCTCCGTTTATTAGGAGAGTTTTTGTATCATTGCTAATTTTACTTAATTTGGTGGTTTTAACAGTTCCTGCAATTTCTATGGCTAATGTGTTAATAGTTGAAGCTAAATTTCCATTGGCGGTGGTAGCTAGTTTCTCCGATAGTGTGCGTTGGAAAATGTCTTTCTTTTCAGTGAGATTTATTATATTTACTGATGTTTTATTGGTTCCTTTTATTAGCTTTCGCCTTTCCTGTTTTATGCAGATACTAAGTTTCGCTCGGATCAGCCTGTGATCACTTCCGGTGTTGAATTGATTTAGAATAGTGACGTCTTGAACAAAATGTCGGCTATTGGACAGAATGTTGTCTATTTCATTTTTAGTTTTTATGATCTCGACTTCTCCATGTCCACTTTCGACTTTGATGTTTTTAATAAATGTGTTCATGACGTGCATTTTTGTGTGCTCTGCAAACTGCACAAGTCATTCCCCTCTGTCATTCCTAGTTTGTATTCCGAACTTATCGACCACAGTGTCTCCTTGTTTCCTTGTGCCTACAATAGCATTGAAGTCTCTCATGATAATCTGGAAATGGCACGTCTTTGCCTCTGTCATGCAGTGTCGTGATATATTCATAGAAAGACTCTACTTCATCGTCTGAGTGCGAGGATGTTGGAGCATATACCTGCAGTATTTGTATTTTGTAGCGATTTGATAGTTGTAACACTACTCTTGCTGCTCGATCTGAAATACCTTCTATTAGTTTAACCTTATTTTTCACACTACGGTTTATCAGGAAGCCCACTCCATTTAGCTTTCCCAAGGAGTTTCCGTAATGGTACAAGATGTTGGCCTGATTTTAGGTCGATACATTCTTCCTCTGGACGTCTAACCTCACTGAGGCCCACTATACTCCATTTGATTTTTTGGAGCGCGTCTTCCAACTCTGTAAGTCGGGCTTCTCCTTTAAGAGACCTGCAGTTGTAAGTGCATATATGAATTTTTTGCTGTTTTTCTATTGATGATCTGGTTTGCTCTTTAGGAACTTTGACTGCTGACATTAATGTAGCCCCCTCCCGGAGAACCGAATGGGGGGCTGTTTTACCTCCGGATTGTTTTCCAATAATGCCGCTCATCATAGTTGCTTAAAGGGGTGAAGCATAATCGCCACGCTTGCTTCAGAACGGATTGGCGATTTCTTGAACAGCCGCCCACTTTGGGTCAGACGCTGGGTGTAGCCGCTCAACTTGAGTCAGACGCTACGATGAATGCACTCATATTAATCCCTGAGTGCTGGGCTGCCTCTTGCGCATCCCTTGCCGTACCGAAGTACTACTTCTCCGCCAAGGATTAGAATATATGAAGCAGATAATTGAGGATGTGGATTGTAAAGGATATGTAGAGATGAAGAGGTTGGCTTAACATAGGAAGGGATGGAGGATTGCATCAAGCCAGTCGAAAGACTGATGACAGAAGAAAAAAAACACTATATTAGGAGGTATCCCACGATTTTGAGACTTTAGTATATAATTATTTTAGATTTGTCAGTGCCTATATATTATGAAAGAGTTATGTAGCCGGTTAGAGTTTTTATGCCGTCCATATCTTGTCTGGAGAATAGAAAAGTTACTTTCTAACTAATACCTGGCTTATTGTAACAAATTTGGTTCAAATTGTTCTCGTGAAACTTCTTACCGTTTTACGTGTTTTAATCATTGTACTTATTCATGGTATCTTGTTGAATTACCTTTTCACTGTGTGATGGTCTTCGAAAAACTTGAGTACATTTGTCCTGACTTGGAGTTATATCTCAGTTCCTTCAAAGCACAAAGTAGTTGGACTTAACCATTTCTAGTCGTTGATTAGTTCCATTACTTTAGAAGTATAATCCATGCTATGTAAACACAGTTCATATAGCAGTACAGAATCGCTATCAGCCTGTGCAGTGTCTTCCTGATAACCTAGGCCCATTGCTTCGTGGGATCTGTTATTAGCTCTTACCAGCTGGAACCGTGACTCATGTGACAGCACAACCTTTTTCCAGCCATCTAGAATCCAACTGATATGTTCAGGAGCCCAGCAGAGGCGCTACAGCCGGTGCCGTTTTGTTAGCAAATGCTCTCCTGAAGTTGTTCTGCCGTCATATACCACCATCTCCAAATTCCGCTGCGGTCTGAATGTACACGTCAGTCAAGGCTATTTTTTGACGGCTATCCATTAATAACGACATCTCGACACACACGTGCTGGTCACGGTATGAGCCACTGCGTTGTCCATGGCTGGATGTAATGCCGAAAGTCATGTGTTCACGGAACATTCCTAAATGGAATAGCTTTTGCGTCTAGCGTCGGCAACCATTTCGCGTTCAAAGCATCGTGCAGCAATAATCTCGTCAGAAAACCTATCTCACAACTCATAAGAGTACAAACGAAAACCTCACCACTGCACAGTGTAATTGTACGTATCTTCTGCGGTGCTTCCGCCGTCTGGATCACTGCATCTTCCTATTCCATAATTTTGGCACTTCAGTGTATTTCAGTGTAATTCTGTTCGTGGATTGACTGGAATACTGTTGCAATAGTATGGCAATAATTTTGAACTCTATTTCTTGGATGCAACAAACATTAAAGTAATAGTGATTAGTGGGAAAAATTAATCGATTCAACAAATTTTAGACATTTTCAGGAGAAGGCAAAAGCATGTTCTAGATTATGAATGATCTATATTTATCACAATATTATGGAAGACAAACTAACTCATTTTAGACGATACGTGGCACTTGCATTGGGGAACAAAATAGAGACCGAGCGTGGTGGGTGAACGGTTAACGTTTGTGGCCTCGCATTCGGTAGTACGCCGGTTCAAATCCCAGTATGAACATCCAGATCTGGGTTTTCCATGGTTTCCCCAAATCACTAGAGGCGAATGCCTGGAAGCTTCCTTGAAAAGGCCATGGCTGAATTCCTTCCCATTCCTTGTCCTCAATTCCATCCTGCCTCTAATGACCTTAACGTCGAGGCGTAAAGCCACAAGTAAAATTAAAAAAAAAAGAATATAGTGTGGTATGACATAGAGCCATATTCACGTGCGGTTTCTGGCCAACACAACAAGGCACGCATTACGCTGGCTTAGAAGGACACTCTGCGGGACAGGGGTCAGCGAATTCAACTATTACTGCGAATTCTGCATTCAAGCAGGAAGAAAGAATAAACACAATACTTGCCAGTTTGTAAAGGCAGATTTACGACCTTTCACTGCTCAGTATGGGGTCGGCCCCAGTTCGGGGCATGGACAGCGTTGACGGGTGAGATATATATCGCGTGACGAATGCAGAAACGTGATAACGTCAAGACACGCCAAATTAGAGATTCTGTGAGTGCTCATCTGCGTGAAAATAGTCAAACCGAGTGGACACGAAAGAAAAACGACAGTTTCCGAAGAAATTCTCCAACCCCGTCATAGGACTTATGTGTAGAACCAGAGAATGCTTGGAGGGGCGAATGTTTTGCCAATAGTATTTTAGGATATAGAACAGTTCTTATTTTTTTTGTATAATCTTGTTTCATGTCCGCCAATGAGGAGAGAGACAGGAACGTCTACATCGACGATAGGACCAGAGAAAATCGGCTGGAGGAGGAGAAGAGCATGCCGAGGATTTAAAAGGTGCTGCGAGATGCTCTTCGTGGTCTTTTCGGGTCTTTTCTGGTCGTCACTCTGGTTGATCTACTCTTGTGCTTCCGCACGAGAACGACCCAGAAAGCCGACAGCATATCATGCGATCGGTTGTGTCTGCATTTTGAGTCACAAGGTGACAAATAAATTCAGTGTGGGTTCGGAGTTTGCTGACTTCGCCAATGCCGGACAGACGGTAAAAGACAAACATTGCAGCAGTTAGTAATATTGTGTTTGCACTCTACCCAACATAACGCTCTGAGCGGAGAAGTCCGCACGATAAGAGTTCTCACTCTCCGATAGATAAACTGAGATATTAGCCGTGGCATTTTTTTTAACTTGATTCAGTAGTTTCTGTGATTGAAACGGACATTAGCAACTATCAAATAGTCTCATTACGTGTCTTGCCGAAGACTGTAAACTGTTATTTTATATATGAAAATCTGAATGGATATTTTGTCGTTTTGTATTGCTTAATTTAGTGGCCATTTATGTAGGGCAAAGGTGTTGTTTGTAAATAATTTTGATTGTGTATAATTATTAAATATAAATTCACCTTATGTCTGTTGGCCTTCGTTCAGAGAATATATGGTCAGGTTATGACTTTTTTTCATTCTTATTAGTGATTATAAATCATTTTGAGAACCCTTTTCAATCCATAATATAAATACTCATATGCGTTTGGTAAAATTATAATAAATATTAATTATCATTCAGTACAGCGGTATACCGTACCCGCTTCAATAGAGAAGGTTTAGCTCCAACAGCTACATGACTGTAACAGTTCTCATCCTGTTAAAACCCAAATATCTTATACATTGCATGTATTTCCCGTGATGAATTAAAATTTTTCTTGGTATTTGGAAGAACGGAATTTAGGTGAATGTGAGAGGAACATTGAGCTCAACAATTGCTATAGTAGGTTTACTTAACTGGTAAATTAAATATCTACAAACTTAAAAAAAGATGTAACTGACCAATGTTTATGACTACAGCTCTGAAGGAAATTTTTCGGTTTACAAGTGGCTTCGGTTTAGTTTTGTCTGGCAACGTTTTGGGGCCTTCCATTACTCCCATTCTCAGTTGAGTGAATCTGTCAGCGAAGAGATCAATAAGCTTAATAATGAAGGCAGATATAGCTATTTAAACATCGCTAGACGACGCTAATTTAGTTTGTCTTCAAACAGGTCATTCTTTTAGAGGCTGTACAAGGAAAGCAGCATGCGTGGAGGTCGCTGTTAAAGACAGATCAGCCAGCAGGTTAACTACAACACACTGAAGGATCATCATAATGATTGTGAAGAGACAAGATGGGCTTAAATGCTAGCGGTTATTTAATAGCCATTGATATAGTGGATCGGATGACTTCTCTCATTTTCTCTAACTGGGAGTTGTTTCTCAATAATTCATTGAGCAGTATATTTATTCAAAAATTAGCGGTTTTCCGTGAATTAATGCACGTAATACAGGGGGTTCGCCGGAAAACGCTACCCTCCCAGTCTGTTGCCGTCGGCAACTTGCTCGGTCAGTAGTGCCAGCAGTTTCCGCCACACGGCACCGTGAATCACCGCACTGTTTAACACCTCCGCTGCCCCAACAGTGCAGTGCAGTGACCCTTACATTGTTAAGAACGGTTTCTTTGCATTGTAGATAGTTTGTGACTTCAGTCTCTTATTAATCAGTGTTGTGAATAAACGTTTCTTTGCGGTTTGGCTGGTTTGGGGATTCATACTCTTATTAATCTGTACCGTGTTTGAGTGTGAGTAAAATTATGGTACGTTACAGTTTGCAACAAAGAATATTTCTCTACGATACATATGTGAAGAAGAAGTCGTTTAAAAAGTGTCGCAGTAAATTTCGTCGCGAATTTCCTGGCGCTTTACTGCCAGCTAAATCAACAATTCTGCGTCTGGTTAAAAAAGTAAGAGAAACGGGTTCATTTTTTAACAAAAAGCTCAACCGTATTCTCACAGAGGAGAAAATTGACGATATCGCTTTTCGACTAGAACAGTCACCCAAAAAATCATTAAGTCAGTTAGGGCAGCGTGTGTCTCGAAATATGTTCAGAAGATGTGAAATGTGCATTACACAAGAGGGTCAACACTTCCAGCATCTTTTATAAGGTAAGCTAATGAATTACGTCACATTTAAATGCTTAGCACACAAGTTTATGAAGCGTAATTATTATGAAATAGTCCGCGGCCGACGGTCGAACAATGCCGGAAACTGAGCGCTCGCTCGCCGGGAGCAGTTTCTTCCTTGTAGCGCTAACAGTGGGTTGCGTTTCCCGGCGAACGCCCTGTATTTGATTGGTCATAGGAACCTCTGTTAAACCGATAATTTGTGTAAGGACTGATTATTCAAGTTATTGCGGAACAAGTGAATTATATGGAAAAGAACAGTAATTTCAGAATAGTTAATATTTTCTGAGAACTGATATCAAAGAATGAACTTGCAAACTACAACTCTGTCTACCCATTTGCTTGCGCTTGGAGGATAAACCAGTTTATCACCATGCTTCAAGAAAATGAAACTGTCATTATAACTGCCATTTTGTTTTTTATTTTTTGGTGCCACGCAATAAACAGTATAAGAGTTAAAAAATTAATGTTCAATAAAGTAATCTGGGGTTAAACGTGAGATGCTTCTCGCAGTTCAATTATTTTACTGCAAGTATATAAGATATCCAAGTGGCTGGGTTGGAATATTTACATTATCTATACTTAATGCGTAATCTCTTTGTAAATCAGATAATTCTGCGATAAATCATGTCTGCAGTACTAAACTGCACGCAATGCATCTTTGCAAATCTCAGCCTTAAAGCTAGTGTTTTGGAGAGTTTCCTGAGATTTTTCCTCCCTCAACCTTCTCTTGAATTCTCTTCTCTTTTAGGGCTGTTGATATTTTAAAAAATATCGGATTTTCGATATATCGATATTTTAAAAAATATTTATATCGGGTTCGATATATCGAAGAAAAAGTATCGATATATCGACCACATTATATAAAAACAATGTTACAAAAACAAATCATTTTAAAAAAGGGCGAAGTCTTGTGGCTATTTAATGATGAAGAGTTGTGAGATATTTTTCTGAATCAAGTTTTGATTTTCTCAACAAAAAAAAAATAGTTTTTCATGACGTCACGGATAAATATTTTTTTAAAAAATTGAGATTTAGCCATTATACTACTTCTTTACTAAAAGGAAAGGCAGAATGTTTATGATTTACTCGAAGACTTGTGAATCCAGAAAGAGCATCGAGGGAAATCTTGGCTTTTGTGAGTTTAAAAGCTCAATAATACAACATTGTAGAGGCATTTATTTATGTTGATGTTCTATTATCAGAGTTTGTATAATGACCAAGTCACTTTTTTTACAAGTATTGTTTTATGTGGAATTTAATTTCTTTTTGTAGGTTGATAGCTTATTCTGAGTCTTCTTACTTTTTTGGACCAAATGTTTGCACCTTAGCATAGATTGTGTATCCGAATTTATCAATATTCCTGCTTGCATCCAATTTCCATATCAAAATTCTTTCCTCGTCAACGCACGCTCATGTAAAACAATGGTATGGAGTCCGATTCGTTCTGTGCGAGCTTCGCCGTGTCTGCATTGTTACCATCGGTGTAGGACTACCAATAACTTCCAAATTAAATGTAGTAACAAAGTAAAATTAATTGTGTTTTTTATGCTCCTGATCTTTGTGCAAAACTGAAATTCAAGGCATATAGCCTCATCAAGAAGCTACAAAGTTACCTACAATTAACCTACAAATTTTCTCTAAGACGTTTCAGCTTTTAGATTAGCATTGAAAAAACACAGGAACTTTTCTTATACTATGGGGATGAAACCAAGTATGTGTACCAAATTACCATTTTCTAGGACAACTGGATGTTGCATAGAATTATGATGAGAGAACGTCATAGTTATTTAAAAGAGTTTCAGATCCAAAAAAAATCCAAACTAAGGTGGTGAATGAAGTAAAATTTTGCACCAAAACTCATGTCAGAAACTTCATTGGACATACTTTTCAAGAGCATCAATTCATGTTTTTCCCGTTGTTTCTTCTACTATGAATGGAGAACTCCCTACATTAATTGAAAATTTCCCCTTCTTTGATATTGCTTCGCAAATGGGTAACGTACCATAATACAATTTTTTAAAGCTTAGATTCTAGGTGGAATGCAGGATTTATGGCGAGGGGTGGGGGCAAACCGGGGTACTTGCTCTGGGCCAACAATCAAGGAGGCGATTCTCGGGGTCAGGCTGGCAACAATGTTTGAAGAGGCGGCAATCTCAGTTTTTCCCCGGCTTGGAAAAATCTTAGAGCCGCTACTGTCAAGGCAGTTCCCTTGGCGTTAATGTTTTTTAAATGCACCAATCTATGATAAGTTTTTAGCATAGCGCTTTGTAAAGGCAATCCAAAAGTGGTAGATTCTTTTTTTCAATTTCTTATCTTAATAAATTCGTAAGTGATATAACAAAACTGGCTGTAACATAATTTTGGAGCTCAATTCTTCTGTTGGTATGGAACAAGAACCGTATCCAATTCGCGCGAAATATTTAACTGTGGAGTGCCAGATACAGGCTTATAATTTCAGGGACATTTCTGGGTCTAAAAAGTATTTTAGCGGTATGTTTAAAGAGTGAACAAAAATGCAAATTAATAAAAAATTCTATTTTAGGTAAATATGTTATCTAACGTATATATAGCACCTATTTTATCTTTATTAATTAAACTATGGTAGAAAGTCAACATCAGGTATTATGAATCAAAAGGAAAAATACTAAACTTAAAACAAAAATTGACCACCTCGTTAGGAATTTTTTACTTTGGTACAAAATCAACATCGGGTATTAATAATCAAAATCTCAAAAATATTAAACCAAAACTGAACACTTCTGTTAGGCTCATTAATTAAAATTAGGCAGAAAATCAACATCAGGTTTTATCAACAAATAAAAAATTTTGCTAAATCAAAATCAACATCAATCCAAATAGATCTTAATCATCTACTTTTAAAACATTTAATACTAGATTTTGCCATTTTCATAAATATTTCTCCTTCACTGCTTTGCAAAACTGATAAAATTTCTCAGCAAGAGTCTTCAAAATTGATTGAGTTTGCAGTTCAGCTTTGATCGAATCCATGAACGTTCTGTTTCACTCTTATTTCATAAATTATTCAAAGGACTAAAACTTTTCTCGTAAAAGTAATTGCTTGTTGGAATTGACAAAACAAAACCAACTATTTTGTTAAAATATTCAAAATCATTAAAAACGCTTGTTCTAAAGAAATTGGCCCAGATTTTGTCGTTTGGAAAGGCTTTTGGAAGGACCTGAAAAACACGTTTCAGACATGTGAACTCTGTATAAAGGAAGTTAATGTTAACTGCATCTAGAATTTTCAAATTCCCAGAAAATTCAAAGAATATTTTCCTGTCAGTTTCAATTCCTCTGATTTAAGGGACATTCCATCCTCCCGCTGCAAGCATGGGATACTTGGCTTGGCTTCATGACCACCGTGGTGAACTGAGTTTGAGAAAAAAATTAGTATACGGAAATTCCGGGACAGTAACGCATAATTCCTGAACACGAGATCAGACACAAAATTCCGGGACATTCCCGGATTTTCCGGCTATCTGGCAACCCTACCCATACCTGGTACATTACGATTAGTTTCTTAATGCTAATACTTTTGCATTGATTAAAGACAAATTTTAAAAACTTTTCAAAATGTCCAGACAAGAATTCTAATGAATATTGAATGAGTTATTTTACCTTTGTT
The DNA here is from genome assembly GCA_031002005.1 of Vandiemenella viatica. NCBI lineage: Eukaryota > Metazoa > Arthropoda > Insecta > Orthoptera > Morabidae > Vandiemenella > Vandiemenella viatica. Next base: position 109,353,275 of record JARYHS010009186.1, on the reverse strand, counting down.
TTTTACTTCTCCACAGGCCCGCCGCTAGCTGTTTAAGCGCCCGCGTGCAATAGCGATTATGCCGCCCCCTGTGCAACTACAGCCAGTAGTGGATCTAGGAAATTTCCGAAACGGGTCAAAAAACTGTGAGATTGCCGCCCCCATTGTTGCCATCCCCGGTGTCGCCGCCGACCGCCCGTAGCAGCTGTTGAGCTAAAAAAAATGGAGGTCGCCCGCTAAATAATATGCTGCCTGGCACGCCCCCTTACGGCGGCCCTGCTTCTCCATGTGCTCGTATCGTTCATTGTTCCTTAAAATTCTATCTATGAAAATGTATTACATGTGCAACACAGGTAATCGTTTTCCCTCCAATAATAACTTGGAATATTCTACCAGGAAAACGGAAAATAACCACTTATTTTTAAAAAATATCGGACTCCGATATCCAGATTTCAATATCGATATATCGTCCTAAAAAATATCACTCATAAATATCGATATTTTTTTTAAAAAATATCGATATATCGATATTTTATCAAGAGCCCTATTCTCTTTAGGTTGGTTGTCCTGATGGCGAAATATGGTTGTTGTTTAGTGCTCCATTAGCACCAATGGCCTACTGTGTTTGTCATCGGTAGGTTTATTTTCGCCGAGACAACTGACCCCAGTGGATTGGCAGAGTGATGTGCGGCACTACAATTTAAAGGCATGTTGCCAAAGTCTTTCGATGAGTCTTCGTCAGTGGGGAAATGGTCAGGCAAATGCAGTTCCCACTTTAATGCTTTGTTCTGCAGCACTTGCAACTTTCGGAGGTGGCAGTTAGCAGTAAACGCCCAGACAGAGCAATTATCGGCCTAATTAAGGAGCAGTAAATAGCAACTCTTAGATGTGGTGCCAATCAGCTTTCCCGGTTAAGTATCGGATAAAAAGCATGGAGCCGAGCACTCATCCTTTGCCTGATGTCCTCGATGTGAACTCGCCATGTCAACTTACACTCGAGTGTCACACCGAGTTAGCGAGCAGTTGGTGCCCAGGGAATAGTTTCACCTCCGATCAGATGGAAGGCGATGAAATGGGTTTATAACCAGAAGCAGTTAAATGTAAGTTATTATGGCCTGATGCCCTGTCTTCTAAGTTATGGTACTAGGGGAGTCCTTCGGGAATAATACAAGCAGCTCATTTTCCAACAGTGATGTCCAGCATTCAGTACTCTTCTCCATGACGATAGGTGCTATATTTAAAAAAATGCCACAGTCTGCAAGTTGAAACTCGATTGGTTTGCATCAAGGTAGATTTTCCTACCGCGATTTTCCTAATGCTAAAATTTTTTTTCGATAACAGTTCAATCTTTTCATTTCTTATACTAAACCTACTCTAGTTCCTATATTCAGTCTTATCTTCAGCAACGTATGATGATGTATTTGGCTTCTTTACGAGACTCATAATTAATTTCTCCCGCTGAGAGCTAATAGCTAATGTTTTAAGTGCTTTTCGTTGCATAAAAGGCCCCGTCAAACAGAAAGCTGTGTTGTTTGAGCAGAACATGGACAAGTAAACGGCGGACCATCGCTGGAGCAGTTGTGGACGAAGGAAGGCGTAATTCATTTTTTGCAGCGCCTCTTCTTATTAACATGTTCACCAGTTCCTCCGACGAAGAAAAATTATTTCTGCTGCTCGCTTTGAAAAGTTCAAGGCGAAAAAGAAAATAGATTCCTGAAATTAGTTAAGGGAATTTTGAAAACTGTAGACTGAGTTAAATTCTTGAAAAGAAAGTTTTCATCTTTATTTTCAAATCTATCAACAATAATTTGAAGATATAGGCAATGTGGTACAATCATAAATAACGAAGCTGAAAATTAACAGGAAAGGCTCATCGGTACGAAGGAAAGGTTAACAATTTAAGTGTAGTTGAAAATGCCTTTGGTAGTTTAGCTCAGAAGTGGAACACATTTTTAGATTTGTAAAGTTGGATGTAGGTAGTGCAGTTAATGTTTCAAAGTTACAATGTTGCCTTCACAGTTTTGTAAGAAGTTACACAAAACTGTTCAAGTAGAATGATGGGATGGTCCCCAAAATCTGCCTCATAAAATACTCTTTTGACAAACAAAAACCAACTGGCAGTCATTGGTGACTGGTGACACGTGCAACACGTCATACTTATAGCCACAGATATACAGCATTATACGAGAGTTGTTTCAAAAGTAAGGTTCCCAACTCTGCACCATTACCGTGCAAGGTGCAATGCGAAATCTGGCAACACCACCGTGTTCGCCGGATCCCCCACCACCGATTCCAACAACCTGCGTGGCTTTACAACTGTCAGTACCGGCCTGACAGCCAAAAGCGATGGAGCCCGTCATCGCCGTCACCACCAGGTGTGAAATTCGTGCACACAAGAAAGTTACCACCTGTAGAAATTCATCGGCAATTGAGTGAAGTGTATGGGGAAACGTGTATAAGCATTCAACACGTCCGCAAATGGTGTAGGGAGTTTGCTAACGGCCGTACGAACGTCCACGACGAACAACGAATCGGGAGGCCGTCGATCTCCGACGACGTTGTGGGGAAAGTTGAGCAAATCCTGCTCGAAGATCAGTGAATCACCGTCCGGCAACTGGCTGCTCAAATTCCTGAGGCTTCTGAAGCTTCAATTGACAGGATATTGAATGAAAAGATGGGCTACCACAAGGTGTGCGCGCGCTGGGTGCCGCACATGCTTTCAGAAGTCCACAAACAGCAGCGCGTCGACTGCGCTCGGAAGTTCTGCAGTGAATGCGACGAGAATAACAAAGACTTCCTTGATTCCATTGTTACGGGGGATGAATCGTGATGCCATTACGTTACTACTGAATCAAAACAACAATCGCGCCAATGGAAACACATTGGATCGTCACCACCTAAGAAGTTTAAGCAGCAGCTGTCAGTAGGAAGGAAAATCGTGGCATCTGTGTTTTGGGACCGACGTGGTGTACTGCTCATTGATTTCATGCCTATAGGGACCACCATAAACTCCACAGGTTATTGTGAGACCTTGAAAAAGCTCAGACGGGAAATCCAAAATCGTCGTTGGGGAAAACTCAGCAAAGGCGAAAGGCTGCACCACGACAATGCCCGTCCACACGTGTCGCAACAAACGAAGGAGTTAATCGACAAATTTGGCTGGGATGTAATTGACCACCCCCCTTACAGCCCCGATTTGGCACCCAGCGATTTCCATCTGTTTCCGAAATTGAAGGAGCACCTAGGCGGTCTACGATTCCAGACGGACGAGGAGTTGCAAGAAGTTTCCAAGTTTCTCAACGGGTTGGCGGCGGACTTCTTTGAGGTGGTAATGTAAAAGTGGATTACTCGACAGAAAAAATTCATAGAAAAAAATGGGGACTATGTCTAAAAATAGCTTAAAGATCAACGTTTCCAATGGTGAAATCGTTTTTTTTCGAATAAAATTCCTTTGTATAAAAAAAAATTGGGAACCTTATTTTTGAAACAACCCTCGTAATAATTCCGTGTGACCGTAATGACAGGGTTTCTATTGGCTGCGCATTGCGCACCTGTCTTAGCCGCCTTAACCTAACCCTGAAGTGCTAAAAAGTACAGGAGACCTAAAATTTTCGCGCCTATCGATATTCAAGAGAACGCGCCGCTTGGAGGTCAGTGCGCCCCTCGAGACTTCGATGAGACCCGGCGCGGATCTCCAAGGGGCGCGCCGCTGTCCCGTCGCTTCTGTGTAAATTGCGCCATTTGTTAACGTCCGTGCCACATCTCTTCTGTTTAAATTGGGCCTAATGCGCCTATAAGAAGTTTTCACTTTCAAAATACTCTTTCCGACAGATCATGGTTTCGCAGATAGATGGCAACAGAATATTCCTCCACCAGACTAAACGCTCCGGATCTGAAAACTCCCGTTCTACCACTGGTAAGGCACATGTCATCCCATGCTAATGCTTGCACCTAGGACGCCTGTACACAGGTACAAGTATCTCGTGATCTTCAAGGGCAGATACTAATTTATTCTCGAATCTCAAACATCAGATACACAGCTGAAAATTGCAGAAGTTAACAACTTTAAACCCATTTCGCCAATACTTCATAGCATCAAGTGCATTCAGTGTTGTTCCAAACAGATTATCTTCGTTGCAGGATAATGGCCACCGGAACATAAGTTTCATTGTTTGGTCCTAACCACATTTACACTTAATGTTGGTAACGTCAACATAACCTCATTTCGCCATATTTCCCTTGGACTTGCTCACTCCCGTCTGCAATCGATTCAAGGAGCTCCGGACTTTCCAGTGCTCTACATGATTGCATAACCAGGTAGCAAACGCTCCGGAGAGATCATCATCCAGAAATCTCGGGGACATTAGTTTTCGACAACTGCACTTTTACCTTTTAAGGTGACCCAATTACGTCCCGTAGAAAGCTTTTTCTGAACTTGAGTCTCTGGACTGATGATGCATGACCGTGTAGTAGATGAGCGGTTTCCAGTTCTACTTTAGTCTTCTCTTTGTTCGCGGCAACTTCTCAATATACTGCGTGGGTCTGTCCCTGAAAGCTGATAAAGCCTGTTAACTGGGCCGATACTGAAAATAAAAAAAGAAATGGAAGACGTAGTTAGTAATTAATTTTAGTTTGACAGCAAAACTTTGTAATGTCGATAACCCACACAGCAAAAATTAGTTCCAAATTCTTGAACAAGATCAAGTAAAATGTCCCTAGCACAGCGTGTTGTGATAGCTTAGCAGCAGGGTCATCAAACAACCCAAACAACTTTTTCATCCACTAGTGCCGGCAGTAAGCTGGGGGTTGGAATTACCGCTGCACTCCGTTTGACCTTAAGGTTGCAGACTCGTGATCGATCTGGGCGTCTTTCATCGTTGCAAGGCATTTTCTTTAAATTCAGTTCGAATGTAGGGCAATATGGATCGTTTATCCGAGCAATGACTTAGAAAGATTACAATCCACCAAGCAACTAAAAAAAAGAAATATATCAGTGACGAAAATTCTATATGCGTTGTAACATCGAAAATGGAAGAACTGATCCAGCAGAACAGCCGAGAAGAAATTTGTCATCTGTACGCTGGGAAATATTCAATTCTCGCAAAAATCTCAATGATTGGTGCAGCGGCTCAGCTGAGATACATCTATTGGATTCGGTTCAAAAGTTACAGGCAGTAGAGTTATAGGCCATATATGGTTAAAACGAATTGCAAGAGATCAAAGGGTTCCATTTTACCCATCAAACACAGAGCATCATTCGCTTCCAGTGACTGCCTAGTGAGTGCTGAAGCTACAAAGTTTATTTTCTTTTAGAGAGTTCTTGAAGTTCAAGATCAACTTCCTTACTGAAACATGGCAGCAGAAGGAACAATCATTCCAGTATACGTCATATGTTTGCGGAAGGAAATTGCCGCTAAGAATCTTCGAAAAGCGTTCGTCCGCTATTTCTTATGATGGCCTGGGCGGCTGACTTTGCTGCCGGTTCCAGGGGACTCTACCTTTCGAGCGCACTCAACACCAAGAAAAATGAACATTAGTGGACCGAAGTGCGGCTGTGACAATTGGTGGTGGTAATAGCAGTATTAGTAGTAGTAGTAGTAATGGTATTAGTACTAGTAGTAGTCATGTTAGTAGTAATATTAGGGACAATAGCAGTAGTAGTAGATTTAGTAGTGGTGTGGTACCCATTCTGTTTAATAACAGTGGATGTAATAGATATTGAATCAAAATTTTCTTGCATTCACAGTTTATATGGTAATACGTTATATATATATAAGATACAAATATATGTACATGTATAAGACTGGAAATAAGGGCCCTGTTTAGATACTAGGTGCTGGGCTATGTCGTATGTGAAAAATAAATAAATATTTCGTTTGATGCGAAGTGAAGGTTACTTTTTTATATGTCCTAACCGTTAGTTATTAGTCACGAGTGTTAATAATACTATAGTTAAAAATTTCAAATTTCGTATCACCTTCTGCACAGCACTCGGGATTCTAAAATGTCTTCATTATTACCCAATATTTAGCTAATTCCACACAAAGAATAAGTATTCAACCCGAAACTTGATTGGACCCTTCGGAAGGAAGTATACTTGCCGTGCTATTTGAGGTACGGTACTCATTTCTTTTCCTCCATACGTAACCTAACTCTGTAATTCTACTGGGTAGAGGGAACCAACAGTTTAACGTGGGATCCGAACCACGGAAGCTATCTGTTGTGCTTATCATTACTCTGCAAGTGGTGTCAGAGGTGAAGGTCAGGTTAAGGGTCTGCTAAAATCACCACCACACCAGGTAGTTCTCCATATGGCAATTTGTATACTATCAAATGTTACGTTAGCCATTAGGGTTACTTCCATCGGTGCACTGAAAATTTCCGCTCTGCACGCTCCTGTGGAAGGAGAGAAGCCGCAGGTGCGATTAAACCCACACGTCATTCACTCCCTCCTCCAGCATACGCCGATGCCGGATCGCCGGCAGTCGCTCTTCGCATCCGCTCTCACCTGCAACCGCCCCGCTTATCGCATCAGACAACGTCCCGTCCCGTCCATCCATTAACCGGTAAGACCATCTGTGCGAGTCGGAACGTCTGTCCGTCAGCCACCGCCCTGCACTCTGGAAAATTATTCCCAGAAACTGTTGGTGCCTAGCTGACGGACCGTCCATCTCCTTATGAGGTTCCCCCACCCCGCGCCTTCCGCCGGCCAATCACGCTAATGACACGTGTGCCGGCGCCGAGACGCCGGCGCCCATACCCACCCCCTACCCTCTGGCTTAATTATTATTGGCCGATATGACGTCGTGTGTCGTCAAAAGGTATGCGTTCCGTCGTCACCCTCTTTCGGGGGAAATAACACACCATATTTTTTATTTTATTTATTTAGCCTTTGGTCTGACACCATTTAGCCAGCATTCAACGTTATCATATGTTTGTTCTTGCCTTCTCATAGCGTGTTGGGGGCTTCAAATCTTCATTTCGGTGTCTTGGAGGAAGCGGATGATTGCTTCACACCCAAACACATCATAGTACCTATATAAAACCTTCTTATACGCGTAAGTGTTAGATTATTTCTGAAGCGAATCACCTAATTTCGACCGAGCTTGGTGCGTGAGCGGTTAACACTCTGGAGTCGCATTCAGGAGGACGCCGGTTCGAATCCCCGTCCGGGCATCCAGATTTAGGTTTTCCATGGTTTCCCCAAATCACTCCAGATGAATACCGGGATGCTTCTTCCAAAAGGCCATGGCCGAATTCTTTCCCGTTCCTTGTCCCCAATCCCATCCCCCCTCTAATGATATCGACGAGGCGTAAAGCCATAAGTAAAAAAATAAAAAAAGTCTATTGTCGAATCACACCAACGTGGGTGTATATGAAAATATTAATGTATTTTTTTAATTTCATGTATGATTTTCTATGAATAACTATTTTAACAGTATTGTTTTTCGAGTATCCTCGGCAGTAAGGAGAAAATCGGTTCGTATAAGATGCGATAACAGTGATTATATTGTGGAAAAAGTGGATGGACAAGATAAATAATGAATGATGCGATGATGAATTTTTGAAGGCGTTGGTTGGAGCGGCAAAAGAATGGTAAATAAATGTATGATTATATTGAGGAAAAAACTGAGTGAAGTTTTGAATATATGTGAAGTGTAGTGAAAATTAAGTAATTAATGTTGGTGAACAAGTGGTTGAATCTCTCTTAGCAGACGGGACAAAGAAAAGGTGGAGTATGATAATTTCTTTTCAGGTAAAGGGAAATACTATTGGTAGAAAAAACGACTGAGGATCCCATGTCAGAAGTTGATAAAGAACAATAGACGGTGCAGAATATTTTGTTTGGTAAGAGGATACAGAGCGAAAGATGTAATGTGGCATAATTCTAATTATAGCGAGATGCCATCTAGAGTAATGATATACGGGTACGCATGGTTCATTAAGTAAGTAAAAAGTAGACAACGTTCAAAAGGCTATTTAAAATAAAATGATGCGAGAGTAGGAATGTTGGGTTTTATTCTCCGTCTAGTGCAGCTAACAAATACTAGACGGAGAATAAAACCCAACATTAGTATAGCAGCTAAGGATATTGACCTAAGTATTCAAAACGAGAGTAGGAATGTTACACAGTGCTTATCAAATGAGAATCAACATAGTCTTAACGGGTTTGCAGCCGGATATTTTCATTAAATGATGACAACATTTCGTGAACGTGCTCTGTTATCTTAATCAGGTAAATGTATCTTACAGATTATCGATAGCAAGACACATTTACCTGATGAAGACAACAGAGGTCGTTGTCCAAATGTTGTCATCGTTTTAAAAAAATATCCTGCAGTAAACGCATAAAGACTATGTCTCATTTATACGCCGGGAAAATCTACGTTCACATTAAAGAGAACCAATTTCGAGTAATGGAAGTGAAGAAGGAAAGGTATGTATCACAGCGCTAACTAAAATTCTTTATTCCGTATTTAAATATTGCTTTTATTTCAAATTTCTGCAATGCTACGTAGTGAATATTTGTAATTTCCATTACACTGTGCAGTCGCTTAGATTTACTCAGTACAAGTTAGAAGTAGCCTTACTGTTCGTTATTTTGATTAGTAATAATAACTTCTATGATGGTTTTTATGATACTGGTAATTGCAAACCTTTGAAACAAAAATTTACAAGGATTTCAGCTACAATCTTATATTGTTAACCGACAGAAATTTCGATAGTATTAGAAACTTAATTAATGAGTCTGGTGAGGAAGCGGTCTAGTTTCGATCTGGAATTAGACAGAACGCGGATTTGGGTTCAGGTTCGGCAGTCGAAATTACGGTTTTCCATCGTTCCCTGAAATCATTCGAGGCGTATGCAGGAAGGCTTCCTTGATTTTTTGTTATTGTCCTGGATAACCTGAAAAGCTGTTAACAGCACATTTATCAAACAAATAACTTCTTTCACTGTTCCGTTTGTGTAACCGGTTTAGTTCTACATTTTTCTTTAGATCTTCTGTTACTTTTGGAGTTAAACATTAACTTGTCCTATGAAACATAATTTCTTACCCAAACTAAGACGGTCCATTCTTTTTGTTGCATAAGGGCTTCACCCTCGTGGACATCGTCATCAGCAGAGATAATTGGGGGCTAGTAACGGGTATGAATTCTGCCATGGCCGTATTGAAGCAACCATCCAGCACTAACCTCAAGTGATTTCGGGAAACCATCGACAGCCGAATCCAGGATTGCGGGACAAGGATTCGAACCCGCGTTTTCTCAAAGAATAGGCCCGAAAGTTAGCATTCAGCAGCCTGCCATTGCCATTGAAAACCAATTGAACTTTTCATCTCCATTCCTGAGATCTATTCTGCTTATTGCATCCAAAGATCGCAATCTCCATACCTCTTCGCCCCCTCCCATAGGCTAGCCTTATGAACTGACCGCTAATTGTAATACGCCATCACGAAAGGAGGAAGGTGAAGAGAATGTACAGGGCATATGTTGGTGATGGAGCATGGAGGGATATTGGCCAAAGAATCAGGAACAGTGCATGGAAGGGGAAAGGCGGCCATGACCACAAGCTGGCGCTCAATTTCATGCATAAGGAAGTGGGAACATTTTATTTTGTTGGTAACGATGTCAGGTATTGGAACAAATTACCATGTGAAGTGATGAATAATTTGCTAAAAACGCTTAAGGAATTTAAAATTAAAATTTGTAAATTGGAAAAGTAAATGGGTAGGAATTTAGCAACTCAATTATAAAAGAAATTTTTTAAAAAATAATATAAAAAGGGGTAGTTAAATGACTCAGCGAACTGCAACCCGAGCGTTAGCTCCATCGAAATTTAAATTAATAATAATAATAATGACTCAAAATGTGTTATTATGTCTACATGCTCTCTCTCCTGTGTACGTAGAGATAAATGCAACAGAGATGGGATTCATGATAGTGATATTGAGCCGCCTACTCAAAATGAACGGACTATAGACGCAAAGAAATGCAACCAAGATCTGTAGCTTGCCAGCAAAAATTTTACAAGATACTCTCTTCCGAGAATGTCCCTCGATGTTTGCGAAGTTTTATAGAGGGTCGTCTCACAAAATTGCAGATTAATATTATAATACCTGTCACTGTCTAGTTAGATGACCATTGAGGAATATTTGGTAACGGAGGGAAAGGAGGATTTTCATTTATCCGTGGATGGTTTAAACAATAACGAATGAATTGATGAACTGTGTAGCTTGGTGGCTGCATGAAAATATTTCACTGAGGGTCTAAACAACAAACAAAGCAGCCAAACGAGTGTTTTGTTTGAGATCAGTAATCACTGCTACGCATAGTCCCATATTGTTGCTGAACTTCTGTTCTTCCCAATGTGTCGTGGTAGGAAGCCCAACTTCCCTCTCGGCATTCGTACCCAGTTTCCCAAAAAAACAGGAACATATCTAACGTATTCACCTTATAAACAATGAAGGCAAGAAGATTTTGATTCACGTTACAATATCTGTATTGCTTCTACTGTTATTACTACCACCACTACAACATCTACTACTGCTGCTATTGTTCGTAACAATACTACTAACATTGCTATTAAGCTACTACTAATACCACTATTATTACTAATACTACTATTACCACCACCAATTGTCACAGCCGCACTTCGGGTCTACTAATGTTTAATTTTTTTGATTGTGCTCCGAAGGAAGAGTCTCCCGGAATCGGCAGTGAAGTCAGCCACCCGAGCCAACAAGAGTTAACCTCCTGGAATACTAAGACGGCCCCACCTGTCGCTCAGAAGACGGCCTCTTTGGAGCACACTGACGTTCCTCAGATGACTGATGTTGCTCATTGTCGTAGAATATCTTCCGTCAGTTCGGTGTTGTGAAAGCCAGACTTCCAGCATCACTGTTCCTCTGATTTTTTTTCTGAAATTAGCTTCCACTATTCCACAAGTTGTAATTCTGTTCTCCACTTCTGTTATCTGTGGCCTTTTTGCTATGCATTTTTCCTTTGTATAAATTTCTCCTTCCAAAATTTTGACGCTAGATCAGCTGCCTCGTCCAGCAAATGCCACAAACTTTCGTCGCGTAGTATGTCAAATATTTGACGCTAGATCAGCTGCCTCGTCCAGCAAATGCCACAAACTTTCGTAGCGTAGTATGTCAAATATTCTCCTCCCTTGCAGTCGAGCTTGTTGGTGTTTTCTCAAACTGGCTGTTATTTCACATTCCCATACCACCTGCTCCGGCGGACTCTCTTCACCACATTCGCACCTGCTAGAATCCACAATGTTTCGATTTTGGAGCCAGCTCTCGTCTGAACAGCAAGAACCCTCAACGAGCGTGATGGGTGAGAGGTAACGCTCTGGTCTTGCATTCGGGAAGACGCCGGATTGATTTCCCGTCTGGCCATGCAGATTTGGTTTCCCCGAATCGTTCCAGGCGAATGCTGGGATAGTCCCTACAAAAGGCCGTCCGTACCCTACTCCAGTCCATTCCCCCCGCCTCTAATGACCCTAAAGATCAGTGAAAATCTGAAAAAGGAGTGAGGGGGCGAAAGGAAAGCTCGATCACTCAGAGGTTGCTAAAACTGACCCAGTCATCACCATCGGGAAGATAAGAGCCCTTCAGGATGTGTGGGAGAGTCTCCTGGAATTAAGAGACTGGAACTAGGAACCTAGGGTATAATGGGATTCCGACACTGACCAAACGATCTCTGATTGCCCGTGATAGTATTTGAGAGACTATTCAAATGTAAAAAAAGAAAAGAAAGAGAAATTATGAACAGAAAACATTGTTAGATTTCATTATGAGATACGTTGACCTTGAGCACAAAAACTTGTGTACTACCTGAATGAACGTCATCCCTTTTCCTGTTACAGCCGTAAAACTATTGGAGGATTCCTAGGGATGTGTGAAGTGGTAGAGACCGAATAGATCCCACAATAGAGATGTGGGATGGGAAGTAATATTTTTGTTAGGTTTTGCAAGACAGCGTCAAAAAGTACTTGTTGTCACGTCTGACGCCTCGGTGGGCCAAACACAACAGGCGACACGTCTTAATAGCCGGCATTAATTTCCCAGAGGGTTCGTATTTTCGCAGCCCGGCAGCGGGCACAGTACTTTCCCGTCGGAGCGGCCCATTCAGGACACGCCGTGGCCATGTTCTGCCGACTGCACCTCCGTCAGCACAATGTGAGTGTGTGTGGGAGGTGCCGCCAAACAGACGAGTGCGCCCCGACAGGAGTAATTATGTGGGAGAGCTCGGTCAAATGGCTGCCTTCTTAGTGGCCGGCGCCTCAACGTAATTTCCCGAGAGAGATTACTTGGCCTGTGAGGGCGCCAGTCTGCAGTCGGGGACTGAGTGCGCATACCATAATCAGAATGACAATATTAACCCGAAATTACATTTATATTTTTGTAAAGAAAAATAATATTTGTTCACTTCTGAGACCATTGGATTAATTAGAGAACTGTAACCTATTTCGAAGCATCGCCTAGTATTCTTATTTGGACTTCTGTGGTAAGCAACGCATCTGTAAATGGCAGTTAACGGAAACATATGTGAGATTAACAATTTGATTATTAGTTGAATGATATACGAAAAATACTGAGGCTGAAGCTCAAGAGGAAGGAAGGAGCTATTACTGACCTCACCGGAATCTAAGCCGAACAAAACACAAACAGTTTATCCGTATCTCTGTGATATGTGATGTTGCTATCTAGAGGTAATGAATTTTTTTAAAAAAATCCTTTCCTCCATCTCAATAACATTTCGTGCTAATATGGCCTGAATTGGTCCAGTGATTTGTCCGTGAAAATGCGGTTTACGAACGCCTAGCATTTTATACAGGGTGGTCCCGAATTCATGTTACAAACTTTAATGGTAGGTACAGGATTTTGTAACAATGATTTATTGTATAGGAATGTATGGTCGCAAGTGACGAGGTGAGGCGCAAACAGGGAAAATAAAAGGAAAGAGAAATGGAGTGATCGGTTGGTAGCATTGCCGGTAGAGAGCCTTGGCCACCCCGATCTCCCGATTTATCGAGCATTGATTACTTTTTATGGGAACATGTAAAGCATCTTGTTTATGAGACTCCAGTTGACTCAGATGAGGATCTCGTTGCTCGCATATCCGTAGCTGCTGTAGGTGTGCGTGAAATACCAGGCATCTTTGAACGTGTACGCCAATCGCTCCACCCACGCTGTCAAGCATGTATCGCTACTGGTGGACGCAATTTTAAACACTTAATGTAAACATGACATTTGTCAACAACGCTTTCAATAAAAGCTTTGATTTTCCTTTCGGCTGTTATTTCCCCTGTTTACGCCACACCGCGTCACTTGCGACCATACATTCCTATACAATAAATCATTGTTACAATGTCCTGTACCTACCAAAAAAGTTTGTACCATGAATTTGGGACTACCCTGTATATAAAGAGAGTAAAACAGTTCGCAATGCGGATACACTATACAAGTTACTGTGCGAGAAGTACGTGTGTTTATTGTAACTGTTGAAATGTAAACTGGTGTTTTTCGTGGTTGCTTTCAAATCTTTCGATGGTTTTTATGGTTCATAAAGTAATTGTAAATTATTGTTTTATTCATTCTATCTTATACGTCGCGGATGTTACTATGATGGATTCCAGCGATCGGTTAAGGTTTAACGTTATGATAGATTTAGTGTGAAATTAGTATATATAAAAGACACATAATAGACAGTAAATTAATATCGCCCATAGAACGTGTGGACATATTTTTAGGGCTGTCGGATAATTTCTTCTATAGCTGTTTGTTCTTTTTGGGTATCCACTCGACGACCAATTAATAGCAATTTCACTGGCGCCAATCGTAAGGAGAGAACTGTGTTTTGGTACAGCTTTATGGCAAATTGGAAAATAGCCTAGCGTTCACTACTTAAAATCACAAAGATTCAGAATTTCTTGCTCCCAGGGTTTGTGTTGTTAGAGGGGCACTAAAGAGAAATGTATATACTGAACTTTCTTAACATTATATAAAAATAAATTGAGTCTGCGTTTGGATTACATGAGCTAGTGCAAAGACACTTAGCACAGCTAATGTTTGCTGGCCATTGTCTACAGAAATATGTGCCAATCGTTAACACACTCTGTCTAGTTGAACGAGGTAACACTATATCGCAATATGGCGAGAACAACATACACACTGCAAAATCGTAACGTCTAATGTTGTACCACGTAATTTTGATAGTAATTTTAGTTCAAGCTGTATAAATAGCAATGTATGTGGAACTACTGCCATTCGCCTAAAGTAATGATGTCAGTAATGTTGCTCTCTTGATAGAAATATAAATTATTAACAAAAATAAATTCCTGTTAAATTATGCCGTAAGTCTGAGTATCAATTTAGTCTCGAGCCGACTGTCTTTACTCTAACCAGTAACCACAACCTCCGCTAATATTGTTGCTTGGTTATCCAAACTTCCATTGCAATAGCTTCAATACTTTAGTCGCATTGCGAACTATGACCCGTTGTAACTGCTCCAATTCATTTATGTGCGCTGCAAATTAACATAAAATGTTGCTCCTATACTAACAAGAAGAGGCCGCCAGTTGTAAAATTCAGATTCGATTCATACTGTGTGTAATAAAAGTTCATGCCATGAAGTACAATGTGGCAAAGCAGTAACACGCACTTCTTCTCCGTTTTCGAGAAACCCGTTACGTTCAAATACTTTCTACGTTATGACGGTTATAAGGGGCATTTGGCACAGCGAATAAAATTTCTGCATCATCAACCCGTCGTCGCCCGATCGAATCTCGCTGCTGGCAAGTTTTTTTATTTACTTAATTATGTATACTGATAATTCTCGGCGGCAATCAGTTTCCAGAATTATGCATATAATAAATTTTCCAAATGCCGTTTGTTGTGAAATAACCGACGCTTTCGAACTTCATTATGTTGTTCACAAACAATGGTTATATTTTAAAAATAGAAATTTTTACTGCGGCCGGTGTGAAATACAAATATCGTTAATCAATCGTTACAACTGAAGGACAGGGAACGAGAGGGACGAAACGAGATGCCGTCGGTTTTTCCACAGCAAATGACATTTAAAAAACTTATTTTATTTATTTATTGCTTTACGCCTCGTCGACGGCTAAGGTCATTGGAGTCGGGATGGGACTGGGGACAAGGAACGGGAATGAATTCGGCCATGGCCTTTTTGAAGGAAGCGTCCCGGCATTTGCCTGGAGTGATTTTGGGGAAACCATGGAAAACCCAAATCTGGATGCCCGGACGGGGATTAGAACCCGCGTGTTCCCGAATGCGAGGCCAGAACGTTAACCGTTCACCCACCACACTCGGTTAAAAAAAAATGTATGCATAATTGTTGAAATTGACTGCGGAGAATTATCTGTATACACATTTGAATAAATAATTTAAAAAAGTTGCCCGCAGCGGGATTCAAACCGACGTCGATCAGCCACACACCACTTGAAATACAGGCTACCGAACGTAGAAAGTATTTGAACGCAACGGCATACTTAAATGCCGATTTTCTCTACAACGACTACGAATTTCATATAACTGCTTTGCCACATTATGCATCTCTGACCATGAGCTTTTATTACACACAGTATGAATTAAATCTTATATTACAATTGACGGGCTACCCTTGTTAGAAAGCAAAGTGATAAGAAATTCATTAAATTGCGCGTGGATTCTTGGGTTAACATCTCAACATATAAAAAATTACACTAATCTGTTCATATCGTGACGGACTATATCGTTATGACCATTTATGTTTTCCCCGACAAATGTGCCCAAGAGTCGTGATAAAAAAATAGTTGAGATTTTGATGCATCACGGCGAATCGCCATTTGTAACTGACAGCTGTGACATTGTGGCATCAATAGGTGGTTGATGTAACAGCCCGTTACGCAACTGGCTGCTAACGCGTATCAGAATACATTAGAAATCACTGGTAGGGTACTGTAGAATCTAACAAATTCTTTCATTCTTTTGATACAGGATTACATATGGAGATCTTAAGTTGGAGGTGGTCGTTGCAGGAGTGAAAATTGTTTAGCTTCAGTATGACGTTTTTCGGATCCACGTGGCATTCCCTATTATGTTTGCTGGAAACCACATAAAAACCGTGGTCGGTACGCAAGGTCCTGGACACGAACCTGTTTCAGTTGTGAATCCTGATCTAGTGTATTGGCGCCTTAACGCCCATAAGGGTCATGGGAGTGTACAGGGCATATACTGGCGATGGGGCATGGAAAGATATTGCAATAGGTATGAAAAGTAGTGCATGGAAGGGAAAAGATGACCATGACCACAAGCTGGCACTCGATTTCAGGCACAAGGGTGTGGGAAGATTATCTTTTTTAGGTAAGGGTGTCAGGGATTGGAATGAGTTACCAAGAGAAATGATTAATAATTTACCGAAAACTTTGAAAGAATTTAAAGATAAAATTTGTAGAGGGCAAATGTAGGTGGGTGCAGGATAGGGGGAAGATGGATTTGTAGGGAAATTGCCACCTCAGCCTGTGCTCCATTGCAATTAAATTAAATTAAATAACTAGACTGGCGAGTTCTTCCTGCATTGAGAAGACAACTGAACCAAGCTTCGCAACTGATTGCCAAAATAGCTATAACATCCGATTTTAGGTAGATCAACGAGATTTAATCCTTTTGGATGACGATACCGAGAGCTACAACGTCCTTCCACATTCCGTGAACGAGAATTTCTTTTCCCCGGGGACTTTTGACAGAGCCTTTAAGACTCCAGAAGAGTAATCTTATATACATATATACGCCTGGGTGTCCACATATTTCACTCTACAACCGCAACTACCCAGCGCAGACCACTGCTGCTTGTGTGTGATAGTAGCCTCAGGTCTCCCATCGCGCACTATGGTGGTTGCATATCGGTAGCTGTGGGGGTGCGGTAGATATAGTGTTTGAAAGTAGTCAACGTAGGGCATTTTCATATTTTATCCAAAGACGTGTGTGACTCTATATTTCACTTTGCAGCCCAACTACCTAGCGAAGACCACTGGTGTGTGTGGTAGTAGCCTCGAGTCTACCATCGTGTATTATGCTGGTTGCATGTCAGTAGTTGTGAGGGTGCGGGGAAAATAGTGGTTGAAAGTGGTCGACCTATTCTAAAAAATCTTTGGAATCATCTAGTATGTACTAGAATGTTCTTGAATGTACTAAAATATTCTGGAATGTTCTTGAATACACACTTTTTGGGTTTTTCAGCTATTAACAAATATACAAAATGTTTAGTGTGTGAACCTATTATGACGAGTTTCACTGGAAGGTTGCTGATTGTCAGAGAGTAACGTAGGCTACTATTTTCTCTGGAATTATTTAAGGTTCCGTACAAAAATATAGAAACCTTCAAAATTCTTTACAAAAATGAACGAAGTCTTTGGCGGGCTTTACCACAGAGACGAATCTCTCGTTGCTTTAGAATTTTTACAGACGATAAATAATTAATTAGACATTTTAGGTCTGTTATTTCCGCTTTAAATGAATTGCTGCGAATGGTAATCTCAAAGTTCTAAATTTTTAACATTATCTTAGGCTACCCTTCATCAACAGCTGCATTTGGCTAATGTATTTTCACTGCGACAGAAAGGCTCTTAGGTTACCTTAGTCTGGTAAAGCTGTGTAGTTAAAAGACGATACAAATGAAATAAATGGGACATACAAACTCTGTAATCAACGTGACGCAACGCTTCCGACCAATAATGCCAGATGCATTCATTTCTTCGAAATCCAGAGTATGCAAGCCGTAAATATTCGTCCTGTTATTTTGCCTCCGTATCGAACTTGTGAAGCTACCAACAGCCTCGAATACAAATTGCACCACCTGTTGACGGTTGCAAACAGCTTTTCCTAGTGATACCAGAAATGCACCAGATTTCCGGCTCAAAATACACTTTTCAGAAGTGCGTGAGGTAACACTCTGGCCTCGTATTCGGGAGGACGCGAGTTACGAACCCCATTCGGCTATTCAGATTTGGTTTTTCCAAATTCTTTCCCGTTCCTTGTCACCAGTCCTTTCCGCCTCTAATGTCCTCGATGTCAAACCCATAAGCGAACAAGAAATTCATAGTTCTCGCTATGATATTTAATCTATGACGATATGAAGTGATCTGTATTGTAATATCAGGACACTGAACTGTACCTATATTGCAAACTCACTTCGACTGTCGTCATTATTAGTGAAGAACTGAGAAAACTGAAAGTAGGATACTGTATTAGCTGGATATTGTCAGTCATTTTACTTAATTAACTTAGAAATACATAATAAAATAGTTATGCCCACGTCATCATCTACGTGGAATTTGAGATTTCTGCTATTAATTCACTGATAAACTATTACACAAATGTTGGCAAGGTAAAAAACAGCAGAGGAGTTGCCTCCTTTTTTAGCCTTGTTGGTTCTTCTTCTTTCCCTACGAAGTTAGGTTGTATCAATGCTGCCATTTATCCGTAGATCCACGGATTTTTATAAAAAGTTAGGATTTTCGGATTTCGTTAAAATATCTACGTATTTTTGCTCATTTTTACTATTTGTTGATTTTTTCCTTATATTGGTGTTTTGTTAATGTATTACACAATGGTCAATAATCGTTAATCGTTTCTTTGTAACCGTTCGTGTGAACCAACGATTGAAATAATGCTCACATTTTGTTTGATTATAGACTTTATAGATCTTAAAAGACGGTAACTATCGGCGCACTCTTTAGGCACGGTGACAAAGCAGTGCCTTCCGAGAAGTATTAACCAATATCCGAGAGTTCACGTTTAGCTACGGTCGCATACGGATCTAGTCTAGCAGCTACGAGAGTGCTTCCTTGTTTACGTGTGTGTCGGTAGTGAAGCGAGTCTACAGCGGAGCGAGTGGCCATAGCGCCAAGTGAGTGTACCGGTGACAACAAGTTATAGTGGGACACAACATCCGAACCCAAAAGTAGTTGTTAAAACAAGTGTAAAGGAATTTAAGTGCACGTCAGAACAGCTACAGCTCGTCGGCAGCGGCGCAGCGTGTAAAGGCGTCAATATGGCGGAATCTAGTGGTGGCGTTACAGCCAAAACAACTGGCGATAAGCAAGATTTATTTATCTACCAATCAGAACAAGAGATGTCGGAGTCTACAAAAAAGAAGATGGAAGAATCTACCTTGGATAGTGAAGAAGAAGGGAAATATTACCTCAGAAAGAAGCGTAAAGCCTCGGAGAGAAGAGGTGTACCTAAGGTAAATAAAGAAGAACCAACGACGTCAGAAACATTACTTAACTCGAATAAGGAACAAATTACAAAGCAGATGTCAACATCGCAGCAGCCACCATACCACACCCCAGAAATAGCGGGTAAGACAAAAAGTGACCAACTTAACCCTGTGACTACAAGCGAAGGCGGCGATAAAGACAAGCCAACCTCCCCACATCAACGTATCAGACTATATAGCCGTCAATCACAAGCACCTTACGTAGTCACAATTGAGCCAAAGATGAATGGCACTATGCCTCACCCAATTCAACTAGGCAAAATATTTTATAACAAAGTTAACGGACTGCAGAGGTTGAACCAACAGGGTAAAAACCGGATGATGCTGGAATTCGCAAAGGCGGAAGCAGCAAACAGCTTCGTGGAAAACATCGATTTCTTACAGTCACTGGGATTAAAAGCATATATCCCTGCCAGCAGGGTCGAATGCAAAGGTGTTATTAAATTCGTTCCCACAGACCTCAACGAAGAAGAACTACTTAGAAACATTAAATCAACTGCTCCAATAGTAGGGGTAAGACGATTTATCAAAAAAATATGGCTGGATGGAAAAGTTGAAACAAAACCTCTACAAACGGTTCTACTTACATTCGAAAGCCAATTTTTACCGGATGAAGTGGAGCTCTTCTACCTAAGATTTAAGGTGACACCATATATCTACCCCGTGACTCAATGTTTCAAGTGCCAAAGATATGGGCACATATCTACCAATTGCAGAAGCAAAGAGAGATGCCCCAAATGTGGTGAGGAACATAATGCTTCCAATTGTCATAATGAGACTACCAAATGTGTCAACTGTGGGGGTGAGCACAAGGCGACTGACAAGGCGTGTCCAATTAGAAAACAACAAGAGGAGCTGAAGCAGAAACAGGCGCTTGGTAACAAAATAGTAATGGGAGGAGGATACGAACACAAGCCAACGGACTTCCCCCCCTTACAGTCTAAAACCTACAGCGCAGCAGCAACGGAAGAAAAGACAATTACTAACAGGGAACTACCTCAAATAAGGACAGTGCCAGAAAGAATAGAAACAAATGCGGTCCAGATGGCGAGCCACCTCCTAAGGAACTGAACATTGAATGTATTAGCACCATAGTGAAAATTGTGATCAAAACCATCATGCAACAGTTAAAAGGAAATCTACCCAAGGAAATTATACAAAAAATTCAGGAAGAAGCCACCAGCAACATCATGCAAGAAATTAAGGAAATGGGAGCGAGTGATACTACAATGGAGATATGTAACATAACAGATAATGGATAGAAAGTCGAAATTCACAACACTACAATGGAATGCCAGAAGCCTACTACCTAAATGGAATGACCTACAGAGAGCAATAGAGGAGCACGCCCCACACGTTATACTGATTACCGAAACATGGTTACGTAGGGACACTAATGTAAAGCATAGAAACTACTATATCTACAGAAGAGATAGGGGCAACGGTTTCGGTGGAGTTGCTATCTTTGTGAGAAATGATGTTACTAGCGACATCAGAAACATAGTGGAGCCCAGTAATGGCATAGAGGTTCTCTCAGTTGACCTGAAACACAGAGCGCCCCTGGAGAATGTGACTGTAATATACAAGCCGCCACAAATCAACACTAGGGAAGAAGACTGGGATGCTATATTCAACCAGTTACCACCTAAAAGTCTTGTGGGAGGGGACTTCAATGCACACCACCCGATGTGGCAGGCAGGACAGACGGACCCTCAGGGCGAAGAACTCGCGTCAGCCATAACGTCGTCTTCACTTACGGTGCTGAACAACAAACACGGAACGAGACTCGGGACTCCACACCAAAGAAACTCGTCACCCGACATTTCTCTGATATCGGCAGGCATGATGACCAGGACCAAGTGGGAGATACTACAGGATACATTAGGAAGTGACCATCTGGTACTAAAAATATCATTGGATTCCACTATGGGCCAGAAGACTATCCCAGCAAAGAGGCGCTGGAATTGTAACAAAGCCAATTGGATCCAATATCAAGAAAGAATCGACTCGCGAATGGCGCATTCATACTCAGATACAAATGACCCACAACAACGATACAATGACCTGGAAGCCATTATAAGTAAATCTGCAGAAGAAAGCATCCCAGAATATAAAATAAGTGAAAGAAGTAAGATCACCAGAAAACCCTGGTGGACTACCGAATGTTCCAGAGCAATTGCAAGACGACGCCTGGCTACAAAAATGTACAGAAAAGATCCAACTATCCAGAACTTCATGTTACTCAGACAGACAACAGCAGAAGCCAAAATACGATCAGGAAAACGAAGAGACAAGGATGGAGAGATTTCTGCTCTACAATCAAACACGGCATTTCGTCGCAAGAAATGTGGGCGAAAATGAGATGGTTTAACGGAAAGCGGCCTTCACCTAACAACTTATACTCCGATGATAGTCTCGCTGAACAATTCATAGAACTGACTGCACCGGCATATGTACCGACAGATTTAGAACGAAACGCAGTTCATGAGACCAATGAAAACAGCAACAGAACGGAAGACCCATTCTTCAGCATGAACGAACTCGAAAGTGCCATAAAGAAGAAGGATACGGCTCCAGGAGACGATAGGATAACATACTCCATGATCAACAACCTCCCACCAATAGCCAAGCAAAAAATCTTAAATATCTTCAACGACATGATAAACACATCATACGTCCCTGAGCAGTGGAGAAACATTGTAATCGTGCCCGTATTAAAGCCGAACAGGAACAAGAGCGACGCCTCCTCTTACAGACCCATATCTTTAGTGCCTTGCCTAGCTAAACTAATGTGCACGATGATCAAGAATAGGATGGAATGGCACATGGAGCACCAACGAAGACTCGATCCTCGAACTATGGGATTCCGCAAGGGTTTCGGTACGATAGACATCGTTAGTACGCTGGTCACCGACATCCAGTTGAGCTACGGCAGAAATAATTACCATGCAGCAGCGTTCCTAGACATAAAAGATGCTTATAACAATCTCCAGATTGACATCCTACGAGAAACAATGATAGAGATAGAGCTTCCCAACAAATTGACAAACTGGTGCTGCAATTATCTCTCACGTAGAGTGAATATTATTGAAACAGCAGAAGGGAAGAGAATTATCCGACATGTCTACCAGGGCATTCCACAGGGTGACCCTATGAGTCCGACCCTCTTCAACATCTACTCGACCAAGGTACGCAATGGCTTACCAGCTATGGTGAATTTCCTTCAATACGCGGACGACTTTGTCATATATGTCTCACATCCAGATAAAGAAAAAGCCAGAGCGATCCTAGAAGCGGCAATAAGAGTTATCCTGGAAAATCTGAGACAGATAGGGCTTGATCTAACAATCAAAAAATGCAAAATATGCATATTCACACATAGGCACTTCCAAGAAAATGACTTCAAAATAACTGTTAACGGACTACTTATAGATCAGGTGAAAGAGGTGAAATTCCTTGGTATATGGCTGGACGCCAAGCTCACGTGGCGCAAACATATATCAGAGCTGAGGGCGTCCTCCCTACTGCTAATAAATGTGCTAAAAGTTCTCGCTTCATTGACTTGGGGAGCTGATCCGCGGCTAGTCCGCAATATATACTTCAGCATGGTAAGAAGCAGACTCGATTATGGCGGGATGCTCTATGATAACGCTAGCAAAACGCTACTAAAGAAACTGGACACCGTTCAAGCAGCTGCTATAAGGATAATTGGTGGATTTATCAAGACTACTCCGATAGAAGCGATGGAAGCGGAAACAGTAATTCCTCCCCTATACCTACGAAGGAAAAAGATAGGACTAAACTTCTGGTTAAAAGTATGCTCTAAAAAAGACCACATTCTGGTAAAGAAAATACAGATATTAGCTCACGAGATGCAAAGAAAACCACCAAACCTTCACAAGACGCCGAGACTTATAAACTACTGGCAATCAACAAACCAATGGAAGATCCACAAAAGCGAAATCAACGACCTATATTCGGAGATCGAACCATGGCAAAAAGCGGACTTATCCACTCGTGTGCATCCAACCATCACTCTAAAGATGACAGCGAAGAAATTCTGCACATCAGAAGAAGCGATTCAAAATACGATGGAAATCTTAAACACTAGATGGAATGGCTGGTCGCAGATATACACAGATGGAGCGAAGGTGGGAGAGGAGGCCTGTGCGGCCGCCTATGCGTACCCGGCGAGCAACATCGTAGAGGCATACCGCCTGCCAAACCAATTCTCAAGCTTCTCTGCCGAACTATTTGCTATCCTTAAGGCGCTACAATTCATCGGAAAATCAGATTTAAAGAAAGTGGTCATCTGTTCAGACTCCAGAAGTGCCTTGCAGACAATCATGGGAATCCCAAAAGGCAAAACTAAAAATTATCTGGCATACGAAGTAGCTAGAGAGATAAAGAAATTGACAACACAGGACGTGGATATAAGTCTTCAGTGGGTGCCAAGTCATGTGGGAATACACGGTAACGAAATGGCCGACAGGGCAGCAAAAACACAGCTAGCGGCCAATGAAAAATTGGATGTGGCCACTCCATTCACAGATTTCAGACATTGGACAGCAATCCGGATAAGACAAGAATGGGAAGAGAAATGGGAAAACAACAAAGGAACAAAAGGACTTTGGCATCGGGCAATAAGTAACAAGATCAACAAGAAACCATGGTATGAAACAAAAGAACTAAACAGGAACAAGATTACCCTAATTAACAGACTGCGCACAGGACACACCCTATTAAATGATAAAAAGCACATCATGAAAATCGCGGACTCACCGAACTGCCCCAGATGTGAGACAATGGAAGATATTTATCATTACCTTCTCAGATGTGATGAATACAAAGAAGCCAGAAAAGAACTAATAAGAAACGCTCCTAAAATGACAGACATAATATCCTTAATGACTACTCTTTCAGATCCAGACGCAAAAGCGATCAATTCAATACACAAGTACGTTGTAAAAACCAAAAACCTAATATAAAATCACTAAAATAAAGAAAACTAACAACTAAAACATAGTATCCCTACCCTCTGATCCTGGCAAGATTAGCCTAAGGCTAAATGCCAAAAAAAAAAAAAAAAAAAAAAAAAAAAACAATATCCGAGAGTCAAATTGTTCGTAGTATTTGACATTTCCCGTTACCGAAGATATGCTAAATTTAATGTCAACAAATAAAATAGATCATTTATAGTCCCATCTCCCCTCCTCCCCCCCCCCCAAAAAAAGGAGTAGGCACAGCAGCAATGAAAGTGACGATGTATGAAACATGTTTAGACATATTTCTTACTTTAAATG
The DNA here is from genome assembly GCA_031002005.1 of Vandiemenella viatica. Classification (NCBI taxonomy): domain Eukaryota; kingdom Metazoa; phylum Arthropoda; class Insecta; order Orthoptera; family Morabidae; genus Vandiemenella; species Vandiemenella viatica. The sequence continues at coordinate 109,328,698 of JARYHS010009186.1, read as the reverse complement.
TAGATTATTATTTTGTATTTAGAATTTTAAAGACCTGATTTTGACTGTATCTTCAATAATTATTGTTTTAGTTGTGAGTCTCCGGATTTTTGTACCCAATCTACGGAAATTTTAGCTGCCATCTACGGATATTCAAAGCCAAGAGGTTGGCAGCATGGGTTGGATTTAAATGTTTAAACGAGTCTGTACACTTCATGTTTCTGTCACTCCATGAAACACTTATTACTTCAAAAGATTTTATGGTTGTTGATGACCAAATGGCTCAGTTCAGTATTATTCGCAAAGCTTCCCGGTAAATAATGTTTATAGTGGTGATGCCTGGTGAGTTCACTAACAGATTTCTTGATCTGTGTGTGTACAAATTATCAATATTTTGATAGTTTGCTATGTGAATTTGTAGAATGTAGACTATCTAAACGATAAAGGCAAAATTAGGCGGGCACGAGGAAATTGGGTGTGTTGGGAAATTGCCACCGGAGCCTGCGATCCATCGTATTTTTGAAGTGAAAACGTCTGTAAGCGATGTTTAGACGGGGCTAAATCTATGAGTTTGCGATTTCCCGTCACCTATGTGCTATGATGTGTTGCGCGTTGGACGTTTTTTGGATCGGTAATATCTTAAAAGTTCGTGTCACCGACATGCTAATGTTAAAAGTATATCTATAGTGGCCTGGTGGCTCAGTGGTTAAGGAGTCTGACTGAGGAACGATAGGGCCCCGGTCCGAATCTCTGTCTCGGGGAGGGGATTTCCACAGATCCTTAAACCGACCTCAACCTCTGGCACAGCTTGCTGTGTAATTTGAAGTACACCAGAATTCTCATAAAACATATAGCTGCAAAACATATAGTTTCTCTTGCAGGCAATTTCCATACCATCCGTTATAAGTAATCAGACACCATCGGCCTTTTCGATATTATTGTATTATCACTTCTTTCACTTTCTACAGCGATTCATAATATATTCGGAAAATCATCTTAATAGGGTTTTTGGAAACTATGTATGATGTTATTAAATAATTGTAAAACGAATATGTATTATAAACTAGCATCGTCCATGATTTTGTCCATGGGAAATTTAACATTAGTGCTGTTAAGTCACCTATAAACTTTAAGAGAAATAGCCGCAGTAAAAAGCAGAGAAGTAGTCCTAATTATTCCTCTCTTTTTTATATACTCGCTTCCTTCTGAAATTAAGTTATACGTAAATGTTTTAAACTCGTTTTTGTACATCACTTGATTCTGTCGCATAATGAAACTGGTTCTGGATACATGGAAAAAGTATCGAGCCTTCTTGGTGTCGAATACTTTTCTCTTGATACCGATACTTTTCTTACTATACTTTTAATCGGTACTTTTTGGGAATGACGCTGGAAAAATTAGCGGCAATACTACAAAGCCACGAAAAGCAATAGTGAAAATATGATTACAACAGACATTACTGTACGATATATGGCCTCTTAGACAGGAATAGGTACATCTCAAGATGACAGTCGAAATGTATTTTTATGCTTCCAGCATTGTCATTTTTGGAACTTGAGTATTATATAAGAATTTGTTTTTGACATTTCTCGAATTTTTATTTTAAGAATGAAAGGAGTCTCGAACTCTCGACTCAAAAACTTAGGCGTTAGGTTACATAATGTTGGTTATCAACGTTGTCGTATGCTTGGTTTATTTGAAGTATACGTGAAGCCTCGATTTGTACTGAACTCGTACAACGGTGAAAGGTCACGGTGTTGTAATTGTAACAGTGAATTATATATCAGTTAATCCTTTATTATTTTATAATGATATACGCGTAAATATAGTAGGTTCACTGAGTGTAAGCACATACAAAACAAAAACAGAAGTCGGATATCAGGCTCGTCTTTACAGACTACTTTGACTAGTAAAAAGGATTAAATGAGTCTTCATTCAGCTACATCAGTATCACCATTGTCGACTTACCCTTTGGAGCAATGGGATGGTATGAAAGTAGTATTGGCTTACTAGTTAAGTTAATTCGTGAATACTTGACAGTTCCAGCAATGTCAGTCCCCGCCATGGTATATTTCCGAAGACAGGCAGTACAATGTCAAAGACAAATTACCGTCGAAACGATTGGACAAATGATTGTTTTTAAGTAACTGTACGGGTGAAGATTGGGAAAGTGTAAGATTGGTATTTATTTTAGTTACTTATTGCCACAGTTTAAATAGTCATAGTATTTTGCTGACGATTTGAATTATAACAAAAATAAAAATTGATTCTGATTAAATATAAACTTGCTTTAATTTATAACGCATTTTTTCACGTAGTAGGACTGCAAAAAGGATGATGATTTATTGCTATAAATTTCATCATCATTAAAAAATATTGACCAATTCAGCTACAATTTTTTTTTTTTTTTTTTTAAAAAAAAAAGGGTATAAAATTTAACATTAGGTGCGAAATTTTTTAAAAATTAAAGAAAATCTCTATTCAATAAATGGTTTGAAAAGTTCCTTGGAGTCGATACTTTTCTTTCGATATTTCAAGATATCGATACTTTTTTATATACTTTAGTGAGTACGATACTTTTTTTACCGATACTACTCATGAGTGCAGTATCGATGCTTCTATTCGATACCTTATTCTTAGTTGCAGATGACCTACGCACATATTTCAGTATCGTTTACAAAGCTTTTTGTCCTATCTTAGGTGAACCCGTTCGGATATCCGACACCCACATTAATTTCTGGCCAAGGTTGAGAACTTTTCAGACAAGTAGTTAGGGAGTGTGAGGTAGCTGGTGGTTCTGGGAGGCCTCAGAGGAGTCGAGGTTGCCATTGGCGGCGGCGGCTTGGATCACTTGAAAGGCGTCGGCCGGACATGGTTTATACCGTGTATATAGAAACTTTATCCAGGCCAGTACGGTCATTTATAAATGGAGGGGCGGCGGGACAGGCAGGCACCGTTGCTAAGCCGAGTTGGCTTTGAGGCCTTGAGCTTCTCTTAATGGGACACGCGGTGGGCCCTAACTTATTACTCTGATGGGCTACGCCGTAGAGGGAGAAGGGACGGATACGCAGTCGGGCTCTGAAAGAAACTGCAAGACGTTTCTGGCGAGGCTTTTAATAGACTCTAATGGCTCCATGTTGGTAATGGGGCTTCCATTATGTTAAGTGGCGCGCTCCAGCGTATCAATTATTTAAACATTCTGCACCTCTCAAAGACTCTCTTCTCGCCCTCTCCAATACGGAGTCAAACGCAGCCTTACATTTTCTCCTTCTCTGTCTCTATCCATATCCCTTTGCCACTCTCTCCCTGTCTCTCTCTGTGCTCCTTCAGCGATGACACTTTAGAAGCGTTTCGAAGAGCAGCTGCAATTTAAATAATGCGAGTGCAGATTTTTGTTTTCGAAAGGGGGGCGTGTCTTGTGATTGTTTAAATCCAGAGCAAGGATTCAGCCTCCTTCCCCGCCTTTAATTGGGCACTTAGATGAACTTGCCACCTGATTACCTACATCTCCTACCTGTTCCTCCCTACCCGCTCCTTACTTTGAAGACGGAAGCTAAATATACGCCTATTGTGATGTAAACTTCGCTCGCCATTGGGCGGCGAGATGAGCGAAAAGAATACGACGACATGCAGGCAATTACTTTAATTACCTGCCTGTTAGACGGCTTGTAAGAGAGGAGGAGTCTTTGTCAACAGGTTTTTATTCCCCTTTTGCCAAGCTCCTCTCGAACAAGCAATCTAAATAACGAGTACTTTATCTTACGCGGAGTCCTTCCTGGCGAGCAGTGCGGATATCGAAGTAATAAGCTTGATTACTCAGGTAATTACTTCTTATTGTGCCCTTCAGTCGATTTAACGTCAAGTGTCTTCTTCAACTTTTGCTTCTCATAAAGTGTTTTCTGTTGGAGGGCTGTTTACACCCTGTGAGTCTATTGTTGTCGGTATTTCGAATTTACCAAAGGCCCGGCGTTGGCACAGGTAAGAGATTGCTTTCCCTGTGTTGTCATTTCAAGACATAAGTAACCAAGCAGTTTGCCAGAATACGTTCCCGTGTCTTCACACTGCACTAAGAAAGAAAGGATCTGATTTTGGAAATATTTGGTCGCTGTTGTACTGGTCTTTTAGCTTATAATTATTTTGCATTTTCCTCAGTTCTTTGTGAATGTATAGATGTTCCTTCATAAGTAACACGGGAAAAACGTTTGTAAAACACATAAAGAAACAAATTTCAATACAAAATTTGACACGTTTCGCCCAAAATAAGCATACGTCTGCTATAATGGCACAAACTGTCAAGAAGATTTTGTATGCAAGTGATAATTTGCCATAAAGCATGGCTTAAATCTACTGTAGAAGTCGTATCAATCCATTATTAGAAATATGAAATTCTATTGTTATTCTATATGCCACAAAATTTGACATGTTTCGCATCAAAACTACATACCTCTGCTATGATGACACATTCTGTCAAGAAGACTTTGTAAGCAAGAGATAATTTGCCATAAAACGCGTAGAAGTCATTTCAATCCATTATTGAAAATTCAAGGTTCTAGTGATATTCTATGTGCCAAGATGGGTGGTGAATGTATTTTTGGCGCAGTATATTATGTCATGTCTTAGGATCAAAGGCGGGAGATGTAGAAACTCGATACCGGAACTTTCTCGAAATGCAGAGAGCCTACTGCTAAGCTTAACGTTCGTATTGAATTGATGTATTACCACATCAAAACTATTTGTCACATCTGTGACACATAGCAGTAATACGCTGTGCCGGCGAAACGCATTGATTCAACAAATCGTCGAAAGTCTCCTGAACAAATATTAGCCATGTTTCGTCTGCAGTTGTCCATAATTGAGAAAGTGTTTGTTGGTCCAGGACGTTGTGCATAAACTGACCTTTCAATCAATATATATTCGATTAGATTCAGTATGGAAATTTAAGAGCAAAAACATTCACTGGAATTGTCAAGAATGTTCCTCAAACCAGTCGTGATCGATTTTGCTCAAGTGACATGTTCAATAGACGCCCTGGAAAAATCTAACGTTATTTGGGGACATAAAGACCATGAACGGCTGCAAATTGTCTCCAGGTAGTTGAACGCTACGAGTTCCAGTCAATGGTCGTTTCAGTTTGACCAGAGATCCCAGTCCATGTCATGTAAATGAAGCCCATAGCAGGATGGCACAACTACCAGCTTATCCGGTGCCTTCCTGACACTCGGGATGTATAGTCTCGAGGGATTAGTGCTTCACTCGATCCTTACCACCAGCTCTTACAAACTGGAATCGTAACTCATCTGATCATACAACCTACTGTCCAACCAATATGTTCAGGAGTGCAGGAGATGTGATGCAGCCAATTGTGTTTCGTTACCAGAGCCAATCTCTTCGGTCTTCTGCTGCCATATCCCATCAACGCACGGACACGTCTGTCGTCCGTCCCACATTGAGTGTTCCTGTTCTTTGACACAGTGTTGCAAGTCTGTCGACACTTACATCTCGGTGCAAATGTTGCTGGTCTCTGTCACTCAGTAAACGTGGCTCAAGACTGCTACGAATATGTTGGGAGGTAATGCCGGAAATTACATATTCACGTCAAATCCTTGAAACTGTGGATCGAAGAATGTTAAACTCTAGGACAATTTCCGAAAAGGAATGCTCCATGCGTCTAGTGCCAACTGCCATTCGGCGTTCAATGTCTGTTAATTCAATGCTATGCGGCTGTAATGGGCAAATTTAATGGATAACAATTAAAATGAATAAAGGAATAAATTCTGGAAATAAAGGTTGAGTGAAGGCGACAGCTGTGTAAACCGCAAGACCGGTAATGGTCGAGACAGACGCTGACAAAGGCACATTCAGCGCTGAGCGAGCGGCATCGGGTGAACGCTTGCATTCAGGCAGCTTCGGGAACATTCGAAGCTGACGTCCGATATATGCCGAGTGGCTCTCGAGCTACGAGAGTTTTCTAGAATGTACAACGAACTTTGATCAAGGTCTGCCAAGTCAGTACACTGCTGTACTATATAAACGAGGCTTCAGAGGGCCTCGGGGCTCGGAAGTGTTATACTGATCGAAGCCGCCACTATGTCCGTTTAGGAAGCCATCCGGGTCCGATCTCGGTTCCGATCGCGTTTCCATCCGTTCGATCGCATGTTCCGGTAACGTGTAAATTGCTCTAAGTACTGTTACCAGCGCCTGGATTAGTGCTCCGTGGGATAACCTAGCGTGTGTGGAATTGGACTAATGGGAAGTAATAAACGGGTTTAAAGCATTTACGGACTTTCTCTGTCTGCTTACCAATTCGTGTCCAAGTTGCCTTCCAGGGGAAGTTAGAGTCAACCTAGAAGCAAGCTGAAGAGAGGACGTTCGAGGATGCGCAACACTCCATGCAAGTAAGTGTCAAGAACCTACTTCGGAACAGTGCCTACCACTTGCCATTCCTGGCTAATCGACTAATCACCCCACTGATAGTCGTCACAAGGTGTGGTTACGAGGGGTCAGTGACAATCTGGAGTTAAGCCGGTTGCAGCTTAGTGTTGGGTGACGAACAGTCGGTTATATTTTGGTAATTACCATTACACGGCCATAAATATATCGGAAAACATTTAACAAGACTCACGAGAGTACAAATGAAAGCTCCAACACTGCGTTTCTTTCGTGGTGCTACTGCTGTCTGGATATTTGCATCTTCCAGTCTCCCATTTTTATTTATTTATCTAAGGCTTTACGTCTCGTCGACGTCGAGGTCATTAGAGACGGGAAAGGACTAAGGCAAGAAACTGGAAGGAATGCGGTCATGGTCTTTTGAAGGACGCATCCCGGCATTCACCTGGAGTGAATTGGGAAAACCGTGTAAAACCCATATCTTGATGTCCGGACAGGGATTTCTCCAGTGTATTTGCAAATTATCTTTGTTATATATTAAATAAACCAGCATCATTCCCAATCATGTGATGCTGCCAAAGTACCAATATCTGTCACTGCAGGAAAATAACAAACTCTGCTCTGTTCGACCACGGCAATTAGAGAGTCACAAGAACTTTATCCAAAGTTGAAAGAAGAAAACGAAATTAGCAGCTCCTGTTTCCCGATCTGGGAACAACTCACAGGACTGTGTTTCCAGGGCATTCTTGTTCTAAATAGTGCTGTATTAGTATGTGAAAGCTTAACAAAAGGCAAATAATTAATATTTTATTCTCAGTATTACTCAATCAATGCACAGAGTGAGTTTTAAATACAAACCTATTGCAGCCGGTAGAATTCTACATCACTTCCAGATACTCTGCTTTAAATTCCCAGTACGTCTTATTGAGGATCATTTTCCATACATTATCGTCCAGGAATTTTGAAATGTTTGTTTTCTCTTTAAGGTACTATTCAATTAATTTAAGTGCTTTTTGTTAAATTGGTATATTTATGTGTTTGTTTTATTGTTTCAATAAATTCCGAAAATGGAAAATGTCATTTCAGTTATTTGACTGCGATGTAGTATGTGCCTCAGAGGCTATTTACAAGAGATCTTCAGCGTTTTTAATTCTCTTTAAGAAGTTGTGGATATCTTCATATCTATTTTTTTCAACGTACGTGCGATAGACAATTGTAGCGGAGTAGAGACTAAATTTGTTACTTATCGCTATAACTCTGTGTACTCTAACTGACAGGTTTTGGTATTCTACATATACCACCATTTACTTCTTCAACTAATGATATTTTTTGTAATACAACAGATCTTTAAAGAATTTGGCGATAAACTGATTAGCGAAAGACGGGGATTAATAATAGTTATTGAGCTACATATTATTGGCTGTTCAAAATTCGCATTTGTTGCAACAGAATTTCATAATCATATCATAAGGAATATTAAGATTGATCAGATTTTCAAACGTATCGAATAAAGAGGAAGAGATGTCAGATAAACAACAAAACGAGTAAAAGAATAAGAGTATGCAATAGATACATTTCGCGATTGGAGATAGGTTTTATCAGCATCCCTAGAAAAATGTTTTCAGTGGATAAACAATCCATGAGATTGTAAAAAATTAAATTTTGAGATACGTATGAGATTTTTATTTTTCAACTATCGAATTCAATATCATGGTCATGACCAAAAGATGCTGTTATTCTCTAATTAATTTTGTTTTTCATTCTAAACTTGTTACTTCCATCTTATAAACTTAACAGACAATCCAATAAAACAAAAATAATTTTTAGTGACAATGAAATTAAATTTTATTTCATTGGTGTTGATTATTCGTTTAAAATTTTATCGTAAATGCATTCAAAATTCTTTATATAATCTGAAGTATATGATAAGAATTACGTAGCAATAAATGAAGAGACTGGAGTTATACTGCAACTGGAAACTGTTCAGGGAACTAGAGATTGAAAGAAGAATAATTTCACCATAAAAAAATTATTATTCCACTTTCTCGAAGAAATTTCAAACGGTCAGCCAAATTTTCGTCAGTATATTACCTTAAAAAACTATTTATTATTGATTCAAAATATGTGCATACCACAATTTTAATTAAATTAGTTTATTGAGTTACAACAAACACGGTTTTGTTTTGTACAGAACAAACTAACAGGGATTATGGTATAGTGTGCAAAATTTTCAGCATGTTGTTCTTAGATTTGACTGACCTGCAAAATACTTGCTAGTAAAAATTGTATGACAAAGTTAGTTAGTTTCTAAATCGTATAACGAAAGTTATTAATATGGCTGTCTTGAATTATTCTCTGGTTGTTTATATATCACTATATGCCTTAACGGCACTTCCACAAAGATGATATCAGCACCAGATAAATAGATAAAACTAGCCTTCGATTCTCGCATGGAATTATCTCGGTAGACCAGTGAAAAAATGAAACCTAGATGGCCGGATGGGAATAATACAAGGGGTGATCAAATGAAAAGGTACGAAACGACGTAAAAACGTAACAGTTAAATATTTGCTTATTCCGCCATGGGAGAACGTAACGAGACATCTCCGGATGCGATTGGAGTCTTTGACTGGAATCGGAGCATGCGCGGGCACCCGCATGCGCAGTAGAGAGAAGAGATTCTTATCAAAAGCGGCGTCCAAATGATGCGGCAGTCCGTATGAGGACAGGATGGCGTTCGCGTTGCAAAATTCGACTATTGAGGAGACACTCCGACGCCTACGCAGGTCCATCAAGAACCGGGGCTGCTCACGGAGGGTGCTCAATGATAACGCGCGTCCACAAGTATCCAGAGTCACACGCATGGAACTGGCCAAGTTCAAGTGGGAGACGTTGGACCATCCGCCCTACAGTCCGGACATGTCGCCCTGCGATTTCCATTTGTTTGGTCTATTGAAGAAACACCAGAAAGGAAACCGCTTCAACTCGAACTCAATGACGCTGTGAAGGACTGGATCTCGTCACGGCCACAGGAATTCTGGGAACAAGGAATCCTGCTGCTTGTTCATCAGTGGGATCGTTGTACTCAGGCCTATGGTGTATATTTAGAATAAAGTCTACATTTGTACCCACCGTGTCGTTTCGTACCTTTTCATTTGATCACCCCTTGTACTTCCTGAATGATCAAACAAAACATTTCGTTCATCAGTCTCAATTTATACTGTTTGATGTAAATTTGATTCTTCTCCATAATTTACTCTTAAACGACCTTCTTTGAATCTATTGCAGCAATCTTACATTTTCATTAAATATTGTCTGGCTATAATGATCGAGGGAATTGTTCGCCTTTTGCCTGTTCACTCCTTGAGTGTTCAAATCTCTGATGTTTACAACTGGATGTTTCTTCTGTAGGAGCATATCAGTGGATCGGTGCGTTCTGGAATATCCCATCACCTACAGAACAACCATATTTTGATCACAAAGGATTTTTTCCCATATTTCAATAACTGTAATTAGAATTGAAAGCTATTGAACTGAAACCTCAGTTTCGGGTAAAATATTACTCATTTTCTTTACGAATTTTACAGTTTTCGTGGAAATTTGGTTACGTCTCTTCTTTATAAAATTCTCCTATCTCTGCATGAAAGTAAACCTACTAAACACAAGTTATTAATATCACCCTAGGAAAGAAATAACTTTGTGAAACGGTAACGTAGCAAGCAACCCCACAAAATTGAAGAAAGTTGTTCCCATTATTAATTGATATCTAAAAACAACTCTAAAGACTCTTACTCAAAATTCGAGGTGGTTTCTAATGTGTTACAATAATACTCAAATACAAAACATACGTATGAAATGAATTTTTCACGGGTGTACCGCCGGATAGTGTTTTGAAAACACGATATTTCGACGATTAACTCCGTCGTCATCAGGTTTCAAGACGTCTGCACAGATCGGCTGACCGTCGGATACTGCGAAGACGTCACCTGATGAAGAAGACGGAGCTAGTCGTCGAAATATCGTGTTTTAAAAACACTATCCGGCGGTACACCCGTGAAGACTTCATTTCAAGCATACGCCGGGAAAGTCTCCGTTCCTACAAAACATATGTAGTTTCCATGCACGAAGTGAGCTGAGAGCGAACTGCAAATTTATGCAATTACTCTTTGTCAAGTTGTGAGATATTTATCCTTTAACAGAATCAAAATATTCTAGTAGTCTTGGCGTTGGAATGAAGATGGTCTTGAACAATTTTGCTTCCATCATATTCACAAGTCTCGGTAGAATTAACAACATTTCAATCAAAAATTATTCTGAACTAAATTTCAGGATAGACAACGGGCCTAGGTTCGAATACTGAAGCAGATGAACTGTTGATGCTCATGATCATGATCATTGGTCAACTGATATGTGCTATAACGTGCAGTATGGTGATATGATACGTTCTCGCCCTCTTTCACAAATAGAAATGTTATAAACAAACTAACAAGTATTAAAATCTCACTCAAATTTGGTGAACACCCTGCAAACAAATAATATATGTTTATTCCCAACCGTAACATAAAATAATTTGCACTACCACCTGTCCTATGGACTAGAAAATTTCAGAACATCTCAATCACGCAATTGTAGTTATCACATTATCATAACCTTAGAAGGTTTTTTTTTTTTTAACTGCTTTATGTCTCTCAACAGCGAGGTCTTTAGAGACGGGAAAGGATGGAGGCAAGGAATGGGAAGGAATGGGAAGGAATTCGGCCATGGCCTTTTTAAGGAAGCATCCTGGCATTTGCCTGGAGTGATTTGGGAAACCATGGAAAACCCAAATCTGGATGCCCGGACGGGGATTCAAACCACCGTCCTCCCGAATGCGAGGCCAGAACGTTAACCACTCCCCCCCCCCCCCCCCACGCTCGGTCCCCGAATGCGAGGCCAGAGTGCTACCACTCGTCTACAGGACACGGTAGAAATGGGGAAAAAGAAAATTCGCACTGCAACTGTATATTTGAGAAGGAGATATAACACCAAAGGATGTTTATGAAGGAATGACGATAAAATTATGGAAAGGGATCCCGGGCGCCAGTTCAGTAAAAAAAGAAAAGAAAAGTGGACTCTGAAATTAATACGTGGTAGAACAAGACGATAAATGCGATTGATGGCCATAGGTGAGAATCACTTGGGAAAATGTGGACCAGGTACACGAGCTGGTGTATTCAAGAGACACAAAGTCAAATCACGGCAGATTAAGAAGATATCAGCGATTCAAACAACACCACATACTGTCTAAGTGCTTGGGCAGTGAGAAGGCAACTATCTGCCAAAAATCTAACCGTTTTTGAAGGGATCCCACTACGCCTTGTTGAACTACTTGCGAATATGATGATACCTGGTTACATTGAGAATCAAAATACGCTATGGTCTTGCATTCCGGAGGATGTGTGTTTGAATCTCCGCCCGGACATACAGATTTGAGTTTTCCATAGTTTCCCCAAATCATTTGAGGCAAATGCCAGGACGGTTCCTAAAAAAAAAAGTGAGAGAGAAAGAGAAAATCCTAGTGAATTGTAAATGCGAGTCAAAGCATGACAGTTCTCTCCCTGTACGGAAATCGAAAGCTGATCTTTATATTAAGAACGCTATATTGTTTGTTTCTGACTTGCAAACGTTTATTATAAAATTACAGTAAACGTTCCAAAATTAAAAACAGTTTCAGTCATAGATATATTAGCCTTCGATAACTCGGTTAAAATTAGACATAGCATCGCCGTCTGAGTCTCGTTTTAAAGATTAAGGACGAAACTTCATGCCAGTGCCAATATTCGTGGTAGCCAGACGTCGCTTTTTTTTTTTAACCTGCTTAACGTCTCTCTAACAGCGAGGTCTTTAGAGACGGGAAAGGATGGTGGGCAAGGAATGGGAAGGAATTCGGCCATGGCCTTTTGAAGGAAGAATCCTGGCATTTGCCTGGAGTGATTTGGGAATGGGAAACCATAGAAAACCCAAATCAGGATGCCCGGACGGGAATTCGAACCACCGACCTCCCGAATGCGAGGCCAGACGGACGTCGCGATCTGCTCAAGCAGAGGGAACCAACGATTATCGAAAATCCGGATTTGACACACGTACATAACTAGGATCATATCTCGGAGGCTAATTATCAGATTCGAGTGAACCTAGCCATATTCTGAAGGGAATATGGTTCTCAAAAACTGGAAAAGATACGACATTTCCCGATTTTCTTGACGCGATATACAGTGGCACAGTACAATCAGAATGGATGGAATGGAAGCATTCTGACGTATATCACATTACACATCAAGCTGTACTAAAAGGGCTTATGAATATACCCGTCGAGACAGGGATTTGAACCGGCAAACTTTCAGCGATTTAAATACTGAGTCACAATGCCACTTGCATATTACATACTTTCCGAGAAAAAATTTGCTGCAATGCCATTTATAATCTCTTGATACCAAACCCAACATCCAGTAGGTAAATCTTTATAGCTCTTATCTAAATAACACAACTGACGATCCTCCAAACTGATACCGAATCTATTAGGAAGAACCGAACTTCGCCAATAATCATATTTTTGTTTTCCTTGTGGTGTTTATATATTTGTGTGACTATATACTATACAATTATACCAATAACAGTAGATTAAATATAAAATGCATAAATGGAGTCCGACAACAGACGATCGATGTGTATGTGGAGAAGAACAGACCATGGATCATCTCTATGCTCGCATGAAGTGCGAGTTTTTAACAACACTCGACGACCTCTAGGCAGGAAAAGAAATCGACAACTTTTTCCAACATAACACTAACTAAACGATAATAATATGCGGACACGAAAAAATAAAGTAAACTAATAGCAAGACATTTAAGTTAAAGTATAATGAAATACTAAAATAATTAACAAAAATGATATATGAACTCTTCAACGTTATATCATCGAATGTTTTTTTACACAGACAACGTTTAACTGCTTCCGCAGCAGTCATTTTCGTGTGTTTTTACGAGTGAATAGGCAACCAGCTACTTTTACGTCACCCATCTTAATTCAAAAGATGTCTTAGAAATCAAGCATCGAGGTTGTTACAACGAAAGTGATGTTGAAACGACAGTTAGTGTGACTATTATATTACAAGACAGTGATCGAAGAAGATCGTGATTACATGCCATTAACCAACAATGCTCAAATCTGCTTTCAGAATCGTCCATTGCAATAAAAGATCGATTTTACATACGTTTAGTAGGCCTAGGCACAGCAATAGTATAATATGAATTTTCAGAGACTTAACCATATCTCCTTAAGTATATGCATTTTTAGACAAGTAACGAGTTGTATAAATTCCCCAATAATTATGAAATGATACCAATACTAGTAGATTAAATATAAAAATAGGATCGGATGGAATAGGAGAAGTAATTGAATTCTCGTACTTGGGAAGCAAAATTACAACCAATGGCCGAAGCAAGAACGATGTTTAAAGCAGAATAGGACTAGCAAAAAGAGCCTTCATGAAAAGAGATATCTTTTAGTTTCAAATATTGATCTAGGACTAAGAAAGAATTTTCTGAAACTATGTGTGTGGAGCACAGCACTTCATGGTAACGAAGCATGGACTTTAGGAGTACAGAAAGAAAATTGAAGCATTTGGTGGTACAGAAGAATGCTGAAAATTAAGTGGACAGAAAAAGTACGAATGTGTTTTTGAAATGATGGCTGAGGAAAGAAGTTTCTGGAAAAAGATTACAGAAAGAAGAGACAGGCAGGTACCTCATATTTTGAGACATGCTGGATTGATTAATTTGTTAATGGAGGGAACAGCCGAAGGTAAGAAAGAGATTAGAATATATGAAGCAGATAATTGAGGACTTGGGTTGTAAGGGATATGTAGATATGAAAAGGTTAGCACAGGATAGGAAGGGATAGAGGATTGCATCAAACCAGTCAAAAGACTGATGCCAACAAAAAAGAAAAATACTACTGATAAATTCTAGTAATTCATAGAGACTTGTGGTGTAAGGATCTTCTATATTTTCTATATTTTGTAGCAAGTAAATATTTATTAAAAAAACTAAAAATCTGTAATGAAGCATTAACTTCGAAAATAATTTGGGCTAATGAAAAAAGTTGCCGACCTTTCTTTTGGCAGAATTGGTCTCCTCAAACTGTTTCCGGAGCGCTCAGTGCAGTTGGTGTAGCTGGTCCATTTGCTATGGCGACGACTGTACGCAAGGATGGAGCACTTTACCTGATGACCCGAACCTTTCAATGGCGCAGCATCTCAGGAATAGCGCGTGGTTAACTGCCCCCCCCCCCTAGCCCAAGCCACTCGGACGAACTCACTCACTCATTCGCCACCCCCTCCCCTCCCTCCCCACCCCCCACCAGCCAACTCTGCTCCTCTTAGCCGCCGTTCTACAGACGCTAAGTATAATTAAATGAATACACTCTGGGGGAAATTCGAAAACACAGCTTAATTAGCCTTCTAATTTAGCCTTTACTCGACGTCGAGTTACGCGCAAGGCTAGTGAGCGTGTTGCGAAGAAAGTTCCTTTTTTGCACTTGGAGTGAAAAGGAGGAGTGGCGTGGAGGGACGGAGAGAGAAGGTGGAAAATAGGTCAGAAAGAATCTGAGAGATGGTTTCAAGCTCGCAAGCCATCCCGCCTTCTAGTTCGCTTTCATAGTTGCGGGAAATATTGCCGAAGCATTACATCTTTAACCCCTTCAGTACTTACAATGCACTGTCAAATAAACACTTAGGAAAGATTAACATTATAGGCACTATACCATTAATCATGACTGTGATTTTTGGTGCCCTGTATGTACTGGATACGTGTTGTTCCTCTTCCTGCTTCATGTCAAATTTACCCAACGTCTATTAATTTGAATAAATTTTTTTGTCAATAGTACCATAAAAAATACCAGTACTGGAAAAGAATAACGGCATTTATTACTAATAGTTTTCCAGGAAATAATTACTACTGCCGACCTCCATTACCACAGCTTTCACTTTTTGTTAATGAGGTAATAGAAAGAGGTGATAAGAGATTTTGATCCTACTGCCTCTATAGCAAACTAGTACCTGTACGGATTCAATTTAGTTTAATGAATTATGAAGGATCGTATGCTTCGATACCGATTTCCATACACATCTACTTTTGCATTTTATGAATTTTTAGTTTAAATGCTTCCAATGTTTGGGGTGAATTATTCAGCACAACCCAAGCTAATTTAATCCAGTTCTTGACTTACTAATCTATAAAAAACGTTTTACCACTTCCTTATCCCTGAAATAGCCATGAATCCATGTAGTAGCTGGTTACTGTTGGGATGCAGAAGGTATTGACGCTGGTCACAATAACAGGTGGTTAGGAATCAGGGGCTTGGCTGCCATTGTGTTTGGATTTGCGTAGGTGCGCATGTGGATAAGCAAGCCAAACCCCCCCCAAGTCCCTGGTACGGCAGTGGCGTTTGTTGGCCTTGCGGTTATCTGTAACCTATGTAAAAATGGAATTTCGGTGATCAACGCTTGAATCTACTTTCTATGGGAAAACTCCTCGTCAATGCAGAACGTGTTTAATTCACAATGATAATCTCTCTAATAATTATTTGCAGACTAAAGCAACAAACAAGATGCCGCAGTACGTTTAAAAATGTACTGTGATCACCCCCAACAAGACTGTACAGGTAAACCGTACTGTATTTTTCAGTAAAAAATTATAAATAACTAATATGTTGATATGCATAGGCCTAAAACTAGGACCAAATGTAATCTCCACAAAGATTACAGGTCATTGTTAGTAGTATGTAGATGGCTGAAATGATTTGCAGTTTTCTTAATCAGTGTCCTGCATCACGTATCCCATATAGCTTTAAGCCCAAAATTAAAATGACAAGGTTGATTCCGTTTGACATAATGGTGTATGATAGGTTCAGAACGGGAGATGACTGTGAATATCTGCCGGGTAATATGGGTAGAATATCTAACTAGATAAGACAACATTGTATGGTATGAAGATAGCTTATTAGATAAAAATTAATAGTTACTTATGATTATAGGGTGCTGACATAATTGCTTGTTGAAGACTTGAAGTGTGAGTATCTTGGCAATTGATAATAAACTCAGCTGGGCATGGAGTAGGAAAAGATTACAAAATCCTTCATTTACCAGAGAGGGTGATGAGGGAATGTACCAGAGAAGTGAGGGAATTGGGTTACAAAACTTTGGTCAGACCATTGCTCGAATTTGCTGTAGTAGTTTGGGACCCATATTCTGTGTATCAAATACAGGAGTTGCAGGGCGTGCAAAGGAGAGAAGCTAGATTTGTTCGTGCAAATTACCGCAGTACCCAGCCAGTAACTGTTATGATAGAGGTATTAGTAGTCGTTGGAATGTAGGAGGAGGGAGAAGAGAGTACCGGGAGTATACACGGCGAATGTTGGTGATGAGGCTTGGAAAGATATTAGTCAAAGAATAGTGCACTGAAAGAAAGATGGTTATCTATTTTATATAAAAGGGGGCGTGAAAATTTTCTTTTGTAGGCAAGGGAGTCAGGGTTTGGAATAAATTAGCAAGGAAAGTGACGAATAATTTACTAAAAGCGCTGAAAGAATTCAAAAATAATAAAAAAAAACATCGTAAACCGCAAAATTTAAAGAATGAGCAAATTTACACTCAAAGTATATAAGATAATAATAAAATTTTAATGATAATTATAAGAAAGAGGTAAATGGAATTAAAGTCACTGACAAATTTTGGTAAGTTCGCAAAAGCTAATTGATTTCGGAATGACAGTAAACAAATATTGCTACCAGCAACATTCATATCTCGGAATGACCGCGAAAATAAGATAACAGAAATCAGGGCCAGAATCGATTCATATCTGTACTCATTTTTCCCACGAGCGATTAGGGAATGGAATAGGAACGATTTACCGGGCGAGTAAACATAAAATCTGACAGGAGTAGCCTTCGATAAAGCACTCCGGCCATCCTGATCTGGGTTTTCCATCGTTTCCCAAGATCACTCCAGGTGAATGCTGGGATGCTTTCTCATAATAGCCCATGGGCGCCTCCTGCCATATCCCGTATATCCCTTCCAAACCATTACCTTTCCGGATAGGTACAATGCACCCTCCGGCACACACTTTTAGTGAATTGCGGGGTAATAGTAATGGTAATAGTAATATAATATAGAAATCATATAGCATTTGGAAATGATATTAAGAATTACATGTGAAAGTACGAGAATACGTTTTAAATTGCCACTTGAAATTATGCGGTTCTGGGATAACATACAAATGTTGTCTGGTAATGAAACTGGATTTAAAAATTATGTTATGTCCCATATCTTTGGTCCCTGCTGTCAAGTGGGGTCAAAGCAAACTTTGTAATCTCATGTGTCTATACACAGCTTTAACTCTTCGTAAACGGATAGATACTCTTTCTTTTCTTTGAGTCAATAAAGAATTTACAAAATCTGAGGCCGTGTTTAATTTTTTTTTTTAATAATTCGGTTCCCTACTGACGACGAAACCGGAAAGTTGTTTGACCGTAAAGTTCATTTTTCATCTATTTTGCTGATACTGCATCAGGGTCTCTGAAATTTGCTATTCATCTCTGGCATCTGTGAGGCCGTCATTAGCACGTTCTCCCACGAGTCCGGTGGCTGTAATGAAGGACGGCTGAGACCTCTAATGACGAATACCTCACACAGCCGTAAAACGGACGGTTATAAAGCGTGCCGGGAATTATTACTCCCTGTCCATCCTTGACCATTAGTTTCCGACTATAAAACAGAGATGTGACATAGGACTACGCTCCCCACACTACCACATACACACAGAGAGAAAGAAAGAGACAGAGTGCTCTATCTTCTGATAAAACACAATGTGACCTTAATGTATATTAAGTACAACCTTTGGTACGACTGTGCACAGATTTTTCACTTTTATGTTCTTTCTAATAGCGCAAAAGCGGAAAAAAAAATTCCTACTGTGGCCAATATTTTTTCACATCAAGAACGTTATTGCCCTAACTTCACTTTGATGCATCAGGAATACCGTTTTTCCAAATAAGATTCCAATGTTTCTTAGTCTTTTTCGACTTTTTCGAAGACTAGAATAAAAAGATATATTTTTCTATACAGCAGTGTATAGGATTTGTCTGTGTGGTATATAAACATTTCGTTTTCTACTTAATATTCATCTCAATATACCTACAGAGTGATTCAAAAAAACGTGGACATAATGACATGGTAGATCCGTCATACAATAAGGATCAAAAATCGCATAGGAACAGAGGGTCGCAAACGCCTGTATACTGGATTGGTCGCGGTGGACCATTCTCATGGCCACCACGATCACCAGACCTGTCTCCCTTGGATTTTTTCTTGTGGGGATTTTTAAAAGGACTTGTGTATGAAACACCTGTTGAAACGCCGGAAGACTTGGTAGGGAGAATCGTTGCGGCAGCCGGATGTGTTCGAGATACACCTGGTATCTTTGAGATGGTGCGCCGTTCCATGCAACGGAGATGCCGGACTTGTCTCGATGCATCTGGCAAAAACTTTGAGCATCTGCTGTAGACTCAAGATTTGGCTTGCATTAGTCGCATTTGAGTGAGTAATTATCAATAAAATGATCTGTAATGGTTTCGTTTCTTCTCTTTGTGTCAGTATTATTTTAGACTCCCTGTAGCCGCTCCGGATCGCAGTTGCGACCCTCTGTTCCTATGCGATTTTTGATTCTTATTGTATGACTGATCTACCATGTCATTTTGTCCACTTTATTTTGAATCACCCTTTATAACTTGGTTCTGATTATGTCTCTTACCGTTATGATGCTTCCCCGGAGGAAGTTTCTGATCCACGGCAGCTTTCTGGGAAATTTGATGAGGTGGTTCTCGTGACTTCCCCCAGCGATGAATGTGTATGTATGCGATACTATTTTTTGTGTTCAGTGTTGTGTGTTGTTCGCATGGGGAATGAATGAAAGAGGAAGGAGGGTAGAGGGTGAACCAAAGTGCAAGCTCGTTCCAGCCTACTCTTCCGAAAAAACCATAGGGGCAGCCAGCCTTAATGTTCCCATCCAATCGATTAATCACTATCAGCGGTTTGGGTGTCCTCCCTCAATATGCACCAAGGAGCGGTATGTGATTAAACCCAGGACTTTGATACACAATCGGGTGATTAGGAATCGTTCAATACATCTCCTATCATGCCGGTACTAATGAAAATTTCTTCCACCGCCAGGAATCGAATTAGCCAACCCCGTGTCAGCCATCGGACACCATCAAAATACTGCGACAAGAGCCACTGGTGCAGGCTGTTTATGATATTCAGCACGCTGTAAATGCCTATAAAAATGTGACCACATCTTTGTGTGACTTCCTATTTTGAATGAGGAAGTAGTTTATTGTTTACACAGGAAGCGTTATTGTACTTCGGATTTTTTTTTGATTTTTTATTTTTTGCATTTCCAGTGTATTATTGCTACTAAGAATGGACACCACAGAGCGGACAGGACATTTACACAGACACACAGACACACAGCACTTAAACACCCTTGCCCGTGGCCGGAATCGAACTGGCGACCTTTGGCACGTGGAATTAGTACTCTAGTTCTTACGCTACCGAGGCCGGCACTTCAATATTTAACGGAACTTTCTGAATATGTTATTTTTTCATTGTAATACTATAGCGCAGTGTTACATTACGCTAGAATTTCCGCACTAATGTTTATGCCACTAACACATTAACTTTCACGCCGCTGCTTTAAGATTCTAGGGGTGGAAATGAAATTTTTTTACTAGTAACTAAAGGAACTTGTTCATCACTACTTGGGTTATCTGCTTCAACGTAAGCTAAGTGCTTACACTAATAACAAATTAAACAGTACTGAAGGGATCGACTTTTTAGCTAATTTTTCCAAGCGATTAAAAAAGCTTTTAAAATTTCCTAATGACGCAGATTTCATGAAAGTCACTATTATAAACTTTTGCTAACCTTCACATACATTGTACACATTATTTTGTAATATATTGTGGAAAACTAATAGCAAGAGACTGAAAGGTGTTATAAACATTCTTAATCAATTAGTAACCGGTTTGTAACAGCTTTTAGTCCTTTTTTAGTATATAATGCCAGTTTGTTCTTCGAAACTGTCAAACAGTGGTAATGTATGCAGGACAGAAATAAAAATACGGTGTTGAAATAAACCTGAATATGCACTAATAATGGAGTAAAAATGGTAAGACGAGTAATGAGAAACAGTTATTATTATCAATATGAACAAATAACTGAAATACTGTCGTCTACTTAGTACTTGTTCCTACAGCAGTATAGCGCTACTTCTCAACATACATATAAGGCATACGTTAACTTATACGCTCTTTTTGTTTTACAATATGAATCAATAAGAAAAAATTCATTCATGAAACATTGAAGGTTTCTAACGTCATCTGCGGTCAAAAATACGAGACTCTTCCATTCACTTCCGCATGAAAGTTTTTTTTTTTTTTTTTTTTTTTTTTTTTTTTTTTTTTTACGATTTCATTCCTTCCGGCTGAAGGCTGGGAGGCGGGCTGCTGGAGAGTCACGAAGACTCTTTTCAGCCAATCTACTCTTTTCTGAAGTAATTCTCGAGTTGTTGTCAGATAATCATCTCGAGCAGCTAGTTAATGAACCTACGCGGTGTCATAACGGTAGCGAAAACATTTTAGACTTGCTGGTTACCAACAGGCCAGAATTATTTACCGACATTTCAACGACCACAGGAAGAAGCGATCACAAAGCGGTAATTGCGACTATTAAATTAATGACCAAGCTAAAAAGGAAAAAAAGGGCGGATTGTATACAGATTAAGTAAGGCCTCAAAGGAGTGTTTTAGAACCTACCTGAGGAATAATTACCATAACTTCAAGTCAACAAAGGACACCGTTGAAGAGATGTGGCATCGTTTTATACATATAGTCAGGGAAGGCATGGAAATACATATACCAAAGTGGACAATAAAGGGGGAGAATGATCCACCGTGGTACACATGCGAAGTCAAAAGATTACTAAAAAACAAAGGAAAATACACGCACGCTCAAGAAGGAAGGGGTGTCGCAGCGATCTAGAAACCTTAGCTGATTTAAGAGGACGTATTAAGAATGTAATGCGCGAGGCCTTTAACGATTTTCACTCCAACTCTCTCTCTAAGAGTCTCACAGAAAACCCAAAAAAATTTTGGTCGTATGTACGAAAAGTTAAATGTACCAACAGCAATATTCCAGCACTAATTCGTGAAGGTTCCGAGGTTAATGAAAGCCGCGATAAAGCTAACGTACTAAATACTATATTCAAAAATTCGTTTACAAATGAACATAAGGATATTATTCCCGTTTCCCATGCCGTAGCGAGTTGGTGATGGAATCATTACGAATAGATACTGCAGGTATCGTTAAGCAATTACAGCTCCTGAAGTGGGGGAAAGCACCGGGCCCGGATGGAATTCCAGTAAGAGTATTTTCAGAGTATGCGGCGGAAATCGGGCCATTTCTGTCTGATATATTCAGTAATTAATTAGAAGAGCGAAAAGTACCTTCAGACTGGAAAATCGCGCAAGTAACTCCGATTTCCAAAAAAGGTGATCGAAGTGATCCTGGGAACTATCGTCCCATATCTATAACATCTGTTTGTAGTAGAGTTATGGAGCATATTATATGCTCGAACATTATGAATTTTCTAGATGATAATAATTTGCTTACAACAAATCAACACGGATTTCGGAAGAAAAGATCATGTGAAAAACAGTTGGCCCTATTTACACACGACGTAATGAAAGTTATCGATGCAGATTCACAGTAGATGCAATTTTTTTAGATTTCCAGAAAGCCTTTGACTCTCTGCCAAACAACCGCCTTTTAGCGAAGCTTCGAGCGTACGGTATATCGGATCAGCTTTGTGAATGGATAAAGGATTTTCTAACTGGTCGGTCGTAGTATGTTGTCGTTGAAGGAGAAAGTTCCTCTAATCTAGATGTTACATCGGGTGTACCTCAAGGAAGTGTAATAGGACCACTTCTTTCATTAATTTTTATAAACGATCTCGGAGACAAAGTGAAAAGCCTTTTTAGATTGTTTGCTGATGATGCAGTTATTTATAGGGAAGTAAGAAATTTGGCCGATTGCTTAGAAATTCAGCGTGATCTGGATGTTATTTTGGCTTGGTGCGCTGAGTGGCAACTTACTCTAAATTGTAAAAAGTGCAAGACAATGAGCATAACTAACAAAAAGAATCCGATTGTTCAGAAATACGAGGTAAACAGTTCAGTTATTGATATGGTCGATTCTATGAAATATTTGGGAGTAACAGTACAAAGGAACATGAAATGGGACATACACATTAATTCGTTAGTAGGTAGAGCAAATTCTAGGCTGCGATTCATAGGTCGAATCTTGAAAAATTGTAATGAACAAACAAAGGAGATAGCGTACAAATCTCTTGTGCGTCCACATTTGGATTATTGTTGTGCCATTTGGGACCCGTTTCGTAAGGGATTGATCGAAAGTATAGAGAAAGTACAGAGAAGAACCGCTCGATTCGTGACCGCTTGCTACAGTCCTTATGAAAGCGCCACAGAACTGATTAGTAGATTAGGTTGGGAGTCTCTGGTAGATAGACGACGTGGAAAACATGCGTACTCCCACTTTCACTTTTGAGTGTAGTGAAATACTTCTTCCACCAACCTATTTGAGTCAGAAGGACAGGAAACATAAAATTAGAGAAATAAGGTGCCGGACTGATTCTTATATGAATTCTTTTTTCCCTCGTACCATTAGGGATTGGAATGCACAGCAAAGAGATTAGGTTTGGTGCTAAGCACCCTCTGCCACCCACAATTTTGTGAATTGCAGAGTATATATGTAGATGTAGATGTACGGGGAGGGAAGGGGGATGGAAGGTCGGCCGTGGCCTTGTAGGGAACCATCCCGGCATTCGCCTAGAGTGGTTGAGGAAAACCACGGAAAACCTCAGCCAGGATGGCTGAACGAGGTTTGACCCTCGTTCTCCCGAATGATAGAAAGGAGGCCGAAATCGGCATCCTCCCATCTCGGTGCATGAAAGTGCTCCAGGAGTTTGATATCAACATTTGTTCCAGGAGTTTGATATCCGCCAGAGTAGCCATTCTCGTTCTTCCTGAAACAAAAAGAACAGTGTATGCTGGAGGTTGTTGTCTTTCGACATTTCCTCCGCGGGGATTAGTGATGGGGTAAAACATTGCGTTGGGTTTGTCGTCACATTTGGCTAGTCATTGTTGTCGTAATTTGTTGGGGCGTCTTATGTCTAAACTGTCAGATCCAGTGGTCTTCTGTGTCGGCCGGGACGAATTTCGTACCGGCCAAGCACGCTGATCAACGGATTAGTGATGGTTTCCGCCTTCTTGTAGAAGGCAGTGGCCAGCACTCGGAAATGGTCTCTTAGGGGCATGATGCCGGTGGCTTCATGAAGAGCCGCTGTCGGGAAACGGTGGGGGAGGTGGAGGGCACGTTTAAGTGCCCTGTTTTGGACTGCCTGCAGTCGTCGCAGGTGGGTATGAGCGGCATATCCCCACACTGGGCAGGCGTACTCGAGGAGTGGCCTGACAAGTGATAGGTATATGCGCACTCTCAGGGACGGTGACAGTGCACTGTTCCTGTTCAGGAGGGGATAAAGCTCGTTTAGCCTAGCACTGGTCCTTCTACGCACATCAATGATGTGCGTGCGCCAGGTGAGCTTGGAGTACAGCATTACCCCGAGGTATCTCAGTGAGGTACTCCAGGGAATGTCGGATCCGTTCAGCCTCAGCAACTGGGCCGGTTGGCCGCCGTTGCGTGGGCCGTACTTCCTCGTGAAAACGATGGCCTGGGTTTTGGTGGGATTGACGTCAATGTGCCACCTCCTAGCTCAGGCCTCCGTCTTCTGGAGGACTCCTTGCAGTCGGGCGGTGGCGACGGCCTTACTCCTGCTACGAGTGATGTAAGCCGTGTCATCCGCGTATGTAGCTGTCTGTACTCGGTCTGCCGTTGGTACATCAGCCGTGTACAGAGTGTACAGGATGGGGCCTAGGACGGACCCCTGGGGGACACCTGCAAGGATGTTTCTGATACCTGACTTGACTCCGTCCACCTTCACATGGAAGGTGCGGCCAAGCAGGTAGGACCGGATAAGCTTTACCAGTGGCCCCGAGAAGCCCTGCTGGTAGAGCTTCAGTAACAACCCAGAATGCCAGACCGAGTCAAAGGCACGCGCTACGTCCAAAGACACCTTAGCGCAGTACTCTTTGTGGGCGAAGGCATGGGTTGCTGTTTCCACAATGCGGAGCACCTGTTGGGTGGTCGAGTGTCCGTTGCGGAAACCGAACTGGTGGTTGGGCTGGAGACTGCTATATGAATTGAAGGATTGCATCCTCTTCAGTAGCAGCCTCTCAAAGACTTTGCTGATCGACGGTAGGAGACTGATGGGCCTGTAACTCTGGGGGAGACAGGGGTTCTTCCCGCTCTTGTGGGTAGCTACTATTTCAGCATGTTTCCACCGTTGCGGGAAGACCCCTGTCCGCAAGATGCGGTTGAAGATGTCTGCCAGAAACCCGTGGGCTTCAGGTGGCAGATTCCTCAGGCATCTGTTCCCGATCCCGTCGTGGCCAGGAGCCTTGTTTGGCCGGAGCCTTGCAAGACAGCTGGCCACTTCCTCAGGGGAGATGGGGTCTATCTCCTCGTCTCCGTCGTCAGCTTGGAGGAAAACGCGCAGACGGTCTTCGGTGTCTCTCAGGACCTGGTCATCTGCATGCGTTTCGGAGGGACGGAAGTTGCGCTCGAATCCATCGGCCAAGGCATTTGCTTTGCCTTCAGGTCGATGGATGGGACCGTTTGTACCTTCCAGGGGGGGGGGGGGGGATTCTCCGCTTCCGCCTTGTGAAGCTGCGGGTCTGAGCCCACAAGGTCCCGTCGTCTGGGGTAAGCGCCGAAACTTGGGCGTCCCATAGTCGGTTCCTGTGGTGGGTCAGATCCGCTTTCAGTTGCTTCTGAAGGCGGTTTAGGAGTCTTCTGGTGTCGGGACTGTGGGTCAGCTTCCACTCCCTTGCAACCCTGTTCTTAAGCCTGATGGCAGCAAGAAGGTGAGGCGGCAAGTGAAGTGTTGGGAGTCTCCTCGAGTGAAGCGGGGTGGAGACTGATATAGCCTCCTCCACCATTTCCTCAAAGGCCCTGATCGCCACGTTCGGGTCCTCTACTCGCTGGTCAGCCAGTGAGGAGGACAGCGACCGCTTGAAGCTTCTCCAGTTGGTCTTACGGAGGTCATGGGAGGCTGGGCGCAAGTCATACAATTCACCAGCGTCCACCTCCAATGTCACGGGACAGTGGTCAGAGGACAGCTGGTTTATGGTTCTATCAGTGACTAGGCCTGTCAGTGCCCTGGTGACTACAATGTCTAGGACGTCCGGGTGTGCTCTACCTCTACCCGCAGGGTAGTGTGTCGGCTCATCCGGACCCCAGACCTGCATGTCTAGTGTATTGGCGAGCCTCCGTAACGTGATGCCTGCCACATTTCGGACCCTGCTGTTCCAGTCGGGGTGCTTCGCGTTGAAGTCGCCTCCGAACAGAACCTTGCCCCTAATAGAGGCAAGTGCAGTGAAGTCCGCTTCCAGGGTGTTCCTGTTGTCCGCAGCCGCAAGCCTGCATGGCGGTCGGTAAACTGCCACCACTGTGAGTCTCCCCCCAGCGGTGGAGACCTCCACCCCAACAGCCTCGACAGTCTGCAGACCAGGAACCCTAGCTTGGCAGTGGGGGATTCCACTCCTGACATATATCGCAGCGCCTCCCCCTGCGGTTAGGCGGTCGCGACGATAGCAGGAGTAGTTTGCCACTGATGCTCGGAGTCCTAGCTTGAGGTGCGTCTCGCTAACTAGACACACATCAATCTCCTGCTCTTGCAGGAAGTGCCTGAACTCCAACATCTGTCCAACAATGCTGTTTGCATTCCACACGCAGAATTTCAGGCTTCTAATATTAGGCCGTCTATCCATTGTGGTTCGGGCAAGAGCATGTGGTGGTGGTGGCCTGGGGCGTCCTCACTGAAGCTTGGACAAGCAGTTCAATCTTCAGGACTAGAGTTTGATATCAACATGTCCAGTATAATACCTGACTATGAGAGAACATAATATACCAAGGAAACGTGTGTTTATGGAGTATGATATATGCTTGGAAAGATTTCATGGAATACAAACTGTCAGTATGTAAAACCGTTGTCAAGTAAACGCTACTTATACATGTGTGATTTGGACCCTGCTCTTCCATGACTTCGAAAACACAAGCGCTTTCAGCAACAAAAGACGTCACTTGCCAAATTTGATGTTTAGTTCTTGAAAAGGTGAATCCGCTAAGTATTTGATTTTGTATAAAACTGTACAAAGCTATATGGAAAATTAACTAGTAACATCGCTAGTAGATGTAGCTAATTATAAACTGCGATTCATAGACCAAATTTTGAAAAAAAATATAACGCACATACAAGTAACATAGTGTATAAAACTAATCGCGAACTCATCTAAAATATTTTTGAACTGTATGAATTCTGTATAACGAGGAATTGATTAATACCCCACTGTTTTTCAATATTGCTACACTTATGATGGCTTCCCAGGGACTGCGGTTTTCCAGGCCGCCCCATGCAACCGAATTGTACGGATCAGCACGCGACAAAGTGTAGCTCTCCACCTCGCAGCTACCTCCCAACCACGTTGGCTAGCGTCGTTTCAACTACCCGGGCGTTTGATGTTTACCGACTGGGCGCCGGATAGAGGAGCGCCATCCCTGTCAACAGAGGCGGGTCCCTCCCCACGGTCACCTGTTCATAGTTAGACCTACGCGGCCATGGGAAGCCACCTTTATAAGGAATCGTCCGTCCCACTCAGAAATCTTAGGATGTGTAGAATAGTGGAACTATAATAAGTTATTGAAATTACAGAGAGATGGCGTGCACGTAGGGCCAGCAGTACCATCTTTTGTGTGACCGTACAATGTTACGCCAAGTTTTGTCGGTGCGGAACAGTCAAACGAAATGTAAACCTGCAACCCAGTGCCTGTATAACCCGTCGACGCAAAAGTGCGCAATATCGGCACGTGAGGCTTAGTACACACTTCATACTTACTATCATATGTGCGTAGACCAAAAGATTTGTTTCAGGCTTTCAGAATAACCTACAGTTTGTAACTTGTCTGCTATGTGACGGTCATTCCGGGAAGACTTGACTGAGATTAGAGACTCCTGTTTTACTTTCGCAGATAAGTCACTTCATAATTATACATTGCGCAAGGAACACAAGTAACATCTGTTCGTTAATACTGAGAATAATTATAAAAATACTATAGTAACAAACGTGTATCATTAAAGTGCAACACACTCGTGCTTAATATACCCTTTCGCCGTAATAGGGAGAGTCCATAAACTAAGTAGGTCCATATTGCCTCCATAAACCGCCTCTCCCCCTCCCCCCCTCCCTCCCCCCTGCCTATGTAGCCTGTGAGGTCCCACTTACGAATCATTGCCGAAATTGTAAATAAATTAGCAAATAATAGACTTTCACAGCATAAGTAGTATGTATAGATATTTGGGTAATTTTAAGTCTTTTGTAGTAATGTAATTTTTTGTAGTTGGCAGTTCTGTACAGTTGGTAGGGAAACAATGAAGGTGTTAAGATGGCGCAGAGAGACCACGAGGGGATGTATTAATTGGACAGTGACGACTATGTATTGTGTTTTATGAGTATTTAAAGTGTGTAATAAATTGTGCAGATAAATGAGAATGTTGGTGGATTTCATTTAACATTAACATCCGTTCCGCAGGAGTGTGTCATTTGAGAGCAGTTTATCTAACAGTAATAATATGCCAGGTGGTAGCACTACCGCGAGAAACAACGCTTGGGCCATGTGTTGAAGTTGGCGGGCTATCTACCTTCGACTAATTGATATTAGTTACAAAGGAGGAACTAGCAAGCCCGACGTGGCTATTGCCTCTATCCTCCCCCCCCTCCCCCCTCTCGCACGTAGCACGTAGCACGTAGCTTTCATTCTCTATTGATTCCAGAAGACATTTTGTACTATTTTTTCTTGTCAGATTACCGTAAGTTACATATCCACATTGTCTTGTTAGCAGAGAGGGCTGAGGATATTGAGAAGTTACTGAATGGCATGAACAAAATACTGAAGGAAGATTTTGGACTGAACATAAATCAAGGAGACAAAAGTGATGAAATGTAGCAGAAAATATACCAATACTAGTGGATTAAATATAAAAATACGATCGGATGCAATAGGAGAAGTAAGAGAATTATGTTAATTGGGAAGTAAAATTACAACCGATGGCCGAAGCAGGAATGATGTTAAAAGCAAAATAGCACTAGCAAAAAGAGCCTTCATGAAAAAGAGAAACCTTTTAGTTTCAAATATTGATCTAGGAATTAGAAATTACTTTTTAAAACTCTTTGTGTGGAGCACAGAACTTTATGGTAGCGAAACATGGACTTTAGGAATACCGGAAAGAAAGAAAATTGAAGCATTTGAAATGTGGTGCTACACAAGAATGCTGAAAATTAAGTGGACAGACAAAGTAAGAAATGAACGAGTTTTGGAAATGATGGGTGAGAAAAGAAGTTTGTGAAAGAAGCTTACAGAAAGAAGAGACAGCCTGGTAGGTCATATTTTGAGACATGCAGGATTGGTTAATGTGTTAGTGGTGGGAACAGTCGAAGGTAAGAACTGTAGAGGAAGACAGAGATTAGAATATATGAAGCAGATAACTGAGGACGTGGGCTTTAAGGGGAATGTAGAAATGAAGAGGTTAGCACAGGATAGGAAGAGATGGAGGATTGCATCAAACCAGTCGAAAGACTGACTACAGCAAAAAAAAAAAAAAAAATATCGTACAAAGAGAATTAAATGATGGAATAAATATTAATATGCTGTTGTGTGATCTGTACCTCGTTTTAACTGTGATAAATAATATGAATGAAAAGCTATGTGATCTGGCTCGGAAACCCCCCACCCTCTCCTCATCGGCTCTACACGTAGCCCAGCTTAGCTTTCCAACCTCCCCCTTCCTCCCCCCTTAGGCCAGCCACGTAGTTTACGGACGCTCCATTAACGAGCGCTGAAATATCCCACGCCTTTCTCAAAAGTCTCCATTCCATTAGACCGTTATGTGTAAATAGTAAAAGTTGTAATAAGTTCTCCGATGAAAAAGCGCATTACTATCCACTATACAGGGTGTCCACAAATGAATATCGGGGTTTTAATGCTTTATAAGATTTATTACATTATCCTTACAGTTATAAATGATATGTCAAATGAAAGAGCAACTCAAACAGTTTTATATACAAGCTTACAAGTGTTCTACGTGGGCAGCATTTGTCACACGGCACACATCAAGTCTGTAGCCGAGTTCTTCCCAAACTTTGAGCAGTGTGTCTTCAGTAACTGTTGCAACAGCTGCTTCAATCCTCTGTCGTAATTCAAGGAGGTCGGCTGGTAACGGAGGCACATAAACACGATCCTTGATGAAACCCCAAAGGTAGAAATCGCATGGCGTTAGGTCAGGTGAACGTGGAGGCCACGCATAGCAAGCTCTGTCATTGGGCCCCTTGCGGCCAATCCAGCGGTCGGGTACAGTTACGTTCAACCAACCGCGTACTTCGTTATGCCAGTGAGGTGGCGCACCATCTTGCTGGAAAATGAAGTTCTCTGGTTCATATTGTTCCAACTGAGGGAAGAGCCATTGCTCTAGTGTATCAAGGTAAGAAGTACCAGTTACAGTCGGTTCATCAAAAAAGAAAGGTCCGTAAACTTTTCGCCGGGATACGGCACGAAAAACATTGATTTTAGGGGAGTCTCGTTGCACCTGTACGATCTCTTGAGGGTTTTCTGAGCCCCAGATCCGCACATTATGAGTGTTAACATGTCCACTGAGGTGAAAGGTCGATTCATCACTGAAGACAACATGATGTAGAAAATCTTCATCGTCATGTAACAACATTTCGTTAGCGAATTTGGCACGTAAAACATGGTTTGCAGGCTTTATAGCCTGTAACAACTGTAAACGGTAAGGACGTAGTTGCAAGCGTTTCCTTAAAACTTTCCAAACAGTCGACTTAGAAATTTCTAATTCGCGACTAGCCTTCTGAACTGATTTCTTTGGGCTACGAGTGAACGACTCTCTCACTCGCTCAACAGTCTCTTCGCTAACTCTTGGTCGTCCCGCGCTCTTCCCTTTACAAAGGCAGCCTGTATCTTCAAACTGATGATACAATCTACGGATGTTATTGTCACTTGGGGGATCACGCCCGAACTTAATGCGGAACTCACGCTGCACAGTAACTACAGATTCAGTCTTTGCAAACTGTAAAACACAAAACGCTTTCTCTTCACTAGTCGCCATCTTTGCTACTACCGCATTCTAGCGGATCGCAGCGGAAACATTTCACACACATGCGCACTAGTGCCAACGAACAAAACTGTTTGAGTTGCTCTTTCATTTGACATATCATTTATAACTGTAAGGATAATGTAATAAATCTTATAAAGCATTAAAAACCCGATATTCATTTGTGGACACCCTGTATACTATGTAAGATTAAGCTACATGCGCAATGGACTGTATCAAGGCAAACTGACATGAATAGGACATAACGTAAAGAATCACCCAGCATTCCTTCGCCTTTGTATTTAACTGCTGCTCGTCTTGATGGAAATTATTTTTTAGTTGCTCTGGTGTCTCAATCGCTGACTTCTTCACTTACGAAAGAAAATGTTGAAGCTGTCTTACGGCTGTAATCGAGAGTCAGCTTGTGATCATAATCAACTTTTGCCTCCCACGCGGCTCTCTTAATTCTTCCACCAATACCTTCCCAAGGTACATCACCAAGATACGCTTTTTACATTCTCAGCACTCCCTTCTTCATCCTCCTGTTTTCCAGTGAATCCCCGTCCAGCTGTTTTATCGTATCAGTTACTGACTGTGGTCTGCGGTAACTCCCACAAACAAATCTAGCTTTCCTCTTTTGCACTGCTCCCCTCCCCCAACGCCAGTTCTTGATATCCAAAATGTGGATTACACACTACAGCACCATATTCAAGCAATGGTCTGACCAAAGTTTTGTAACCCAATTCCCTCACTTCTCTGTGACATACTCTACTGTAGTGGGTGAGTGATAACGCTCTGGCCTCGCATTCGGGATAACTTGAGTTTGAATCCCCGTGCGGCCATGCAGATTTGGAATTTCCATGATTCCTCCAAACCACTACAGGCAAATGCCGGAATGGTTGCTTAAAAATGCAATGGAAAAATTCCTTCCCGTTCCTAGCGCCAGTACTTTCTCAACCTCGTAGAGGAATAAAACCCGAACAAAAAAATACCACCTGCTCTCGGTGTCCTATCCAATTATTTTATTATCAAATGTTTTGCCAAGGTGTATAAACTTCAAGTATTTAACAAGCAAAATCTTTCGCACTCTGTTATCATGAACATGCTTTAGGTCTTAATCTGCGTATGTAACACACCGACTATTCGTTCCAAGCGTCAACTATTCAAAAGCCTTTTGCGTCATCTAGTTGTCTACGCACCGACAAATAATTATTGTCCATCAGTCATTTTAACAGACAGCACAGCGTTATGTAGCTGTTGAGCAACCTTTCTCATCAAAGGAAGAATCGAGAAAGGTACCTTTCAACAGTAAGGGAGACGGGGGCTCTATGGCGTAGGGGGCAGGTTGGCAATCAGATTCTAATTACCGAGCATGGTGGGTGAATGGTTACCATTCTGCCCTAGCATTGGGGAGGACGCGGGTTCGAATCTCCGTCCGGGCATCCAGATTTGAGTTTTCCAATAAAAAAAAGCTTATAATTTTCTGTGTAAATTGTGTGGAAGCGCCACCTGTTTGACCAGGTGATCTTCATAGCCTCAAACAATTACCAACAAAACAACAGCGTGAGTTCTCTATTTGTAAGGGAAGGAGCAGCGATGGTCGTAAATTTCATTCGGTAAGTAATTTTTCTAAACTAACTTTTTTTCAGCATGCTACATGCGACAGGCTTAACCTGTGTAGTACAGCTCAATCGTTGAACTAAGGGCTATGTTTTCCACTGTTAAAACATTCATTGTCAGTATTGTAGTTGTTGCAACTGCTATCTTTGTTATAAAAACGTATTTGGAGTAAGTTGGTCATCTGTGTTCGGGGTTGGTTGGCACATAACCAAATTGGGGTACACGAAGAAACTAAGCGCATAGAGCAATATCCGTTTAACGATTTCAAGTGAGGAGGAGGGTATAACTGTGAGTTACACTGACAGAGATGATAGCTTTGATGAATGTCTACTTTGAAATGACAGTAACACGAGTAAAAAATAAAATAAAAACAATGAGCGAGCCAGACCCTAGACACCCCGTGGGTGGTATGGCTATCCAGCCCAGTTAACATCTGTTAATATTGGTGAGGTCAAAGGCAGAAGAGCTAAAGTAGCCTCAGCCCATGAATAACCGGTAGTGGTTACGTATCATTCCGCACAGCATATAGGAACCGTAACAAATGGACAAATCTGATGTTCTAGTTAAAACAATGGTAAAGTGTCGTAAGGTTTGGATGTTTTCCAAAAAAAAAAAAGTATATGATATTTGCTGCAAATATAAAAATGTGAGAAACTCGTGATCCTCAACTCATGAGTCAAATTCAACAATCCTACCTCGTCGATAGCGCCCTATTTGATTTAATTCCGATATTTAGGGTCCCTTGTTTCTTTTAGAGTCTCCAAGTTTCGGTTTCTGCCTTCTGTTTTCTATTTTTTTAAATTAAAATATATTCAAATGAATTACAATAACCTATTTTTATTTACTTAAGGTATTTCCACGAATTCCAGGCTTTTTCTCCCCTCTCAGCTCATTTTTTTCAAGCGTTTGACGAGGGCTACGCCAACTAACCCAATGCTGCGTGCCAACCAACCCTGCGAAAGGGGTTGATTGGCCAACCGCGACTTGCACTGTTTGGTGATTTCCTGCAGTCATGCGGTTTAATATTCTGTTTTTAGAAAAATACATAAATGTAACCTAATAGATGCAGATTACAGTGATATATTCAAAATTGAGTTGGTGCTCACAGAATCAGCTGTTAAAATTAAAATGTGAAAACCTGTGCCAACCATCCCCGGTCTCCCGTACTCTTACCCAGTCATAAGTTCGTTTTTCCGAATTTATTCCCGCAGTTGAATTTTAAAGACGAATGCTCAAATAAATTAATTGAGGTCACTTTCATGTTAATGTAAAATTACTTTTGTATTGGTTCCGATGCATTCCTAAAATCTTCTCCACACACTACGGACAAGTGTCTTCCTCAGCCATTTATTGTCTTGTCTCCCGATGCGTTTCTTAACATTTAACAACGGGAGAACCAGTAAATTATAAAAAAAATAATAGTATAGATCACTTATTTGAGCGGAGCTAATTTTTTTTACCAACGTATATATTACAAACATTTTGGAAATATTTAACTGTGTCATAATAACATAAAAAATTTAAAAGGATGTTTTGCTTATGAAATTCGAAGTGAATTACTAAAATTGAATTACAAAATGAACAGGATTTTATTACTTATCTAATAAATGAATAATAATAATATGTACCAACAAAGAGCTGATGGAAAAGAAAGATAAATAATAATATTATGCTATTAGTAACAGTGAGTTATAGAGTTCATGAATGTCTGGGCCAATGGTAGTCAAATTTTAACTAAGGTCAGCACATACATCAAATCGGCTCCTGTATTTTGTGTTATCTGAAGTAGCGATGAAAACCTTGTCTCAAAAATATAATTTGTTGAAAAATGCTTGACAATTTTCAGGTAATTCAGAATTTTCACTTCTCACTTAAACAGATACCCAAAATCGAGGCAAAGCAAGATCGTTTTAAGTTCATACAGCCTAATATAGTACGAATACGGTATCAATTTCATGCGAAGAAATTTTACTGATTTATTTTTTGTTCGGATTTTTATAATTCAACTAGAATTTAAATTTTAATATTCTGCCGGTGGAACTTCTGTCTCATCTTGTGGACCACAGGTTGAGAAACACTGGCCTAATGAATTACGAGAGTTAAGCTCAAAGTATTAATAGTCACTAATAAATTAACTTCGTAACAGTGGCAAAAAAATTTTGGTTTTAACTATGTTTATTTATACCTATTTCTCACAAAAACGCACACTTGAATAGTGAAACAACACTTTTATAATTCAAAATAACTGGTTATAGAAAACACAGTTATGGCATAGTAAACTTACCAGTCGCTGAAACCGAAAAAAAATGAAGGAATCTCTTTGATGTAAAGCAAGTGTTGCTGAGCTCCTTTCATTAAGGCTATCCAGACATTAGCCACCCAAGAATGTTAGAAGCAAATATACAACTCAGCAACTTTAAAACACTTGATACGTTCAATGATACCATCAGACACTACTTGATTGTGAGTGACAAGTCGCTACCGCTTTACCGAGCGTGGTGGGTGAGTGGTTATCGATCTGACCTCGTATTCGGGAAGACGCCGGTTCGAATCCGCGTCAGGGCATCCAGATTTGGGTTTTCCATGGTTTCCCAAATCACTCCAGGCGAATGCCGGGATGCTTCCTTAAAAATGCCAATGCCGAATAACTTCCCAGCCTCACAGGAATACGCCCAAGTCGTGTGTACGCACACATAATTACGCAGACTAAAACGCCCTCGGAAAGGATGAAGTCACATGTTTTGTAATCCACTAAACATACTTGACTATGTCCAAGTTTTATTCATTTTGTTTAAAAAGAAAAAGAAAACCAAAGAGTTCCCCAATTTTAATATAACTCAGATCTACAGTAACAATATTATCAACGCGAAAGTAACTCTGTTTGTTTGTTACGTTTCCACGACTTAACGCCTAAACCGATCTTGATGAAATTTTACATGGAAATACCACGTACTACTGGGAATGACATAGGATACTTGTTTTGGAATAAATAAAATATTTTGTCATGAAATTTTGAAACCCAACCGAAAGGTGACAGACAGTCGTGTAGCGTGTGTAAGACTCTGTAATGTTATATTTGTAGCTCAGGCTTTGTTAATCTCGCAGTCATACTGCTGGACACCTTTCATGTAACCTATAGCTTTTTATATCCAATTCTTACAATCAAGTCACCGGTAACAACTAGTTGTTAATAAATCTTGTTTAACTTCTGCAATATGAACCAGTGTTTGAACATCAATTTATTTCGGCTTTTATGAAATTCATCCCCTCAGAGTCATGTTGAGGTTCTTGCTCTACGTAATAATAAATATAATCGCCTTCTTTGAACATTAAACTATATAAAGCATTTCTGAGACGAAGAAGCAAAGTCTAATTTTATTACAAAACATTCTTTTCTCAAAACGTTATAAATAAAAGGTAAAACCAGTATCTAGCAAAATACACCAGTGTTTAGTTGAAGTTGCGAAATTTTTAATGTTGTTATGGCTATTGAATTGAAGTCAAGATCGAATGATGAAATTAGAGCATTGCTATTTCCTCGGCTTCTGTAGCCAAACGGCAAAACATTTCGTTATGTCAATTCATCCAGATATATAACACAGCATTGTAATTCAACCGCGTTTTAACCGATTGTTGCGAATTGTTACAAGATGACGTACTGACTACAGAACACATCCGTAGACAAATAATCAATTGATAACACTGTTCAATAATGAAAATGTAAATCGAATGAAAGCAGCCAATTCCTATCCGTTCTAATGTGCTTATCGCGAATATCACAAAGAAAATTCGAAATTAGCTCTAGTTTTCATTTTACAATGTGTTATTATGGTGAGATAATTATACACGTATTTTTATGTTAACTTTAAAATCATATATTACAATGGTTTCTCAAAGTCATAGTAACTAGTAACAATGGATTATATTATTATTTCTGGTCTTACTTGTGTGTAATATTTTGGATATAAATATTTTGATACCAATTTTAGTGATATTTAGTGATATTTTTGTGATATTTTTGTCTCCCTCCTTCAGTGACTTTATTAATGCATGTAATAATTTTTGCACATTTGTTTCCAGATTAACTACCAGCTGTTCAAGTTGACTGCTATATTGAAGTGAACAAAAATGCCTCGAGTTTGTGTTAACAGTAGTGACACATTTTGCTATGTGTGTGGAGAAGTGACATTTGCTTCACAAAAACAGCAAATTACTCCATTGATTAAAAAAGCTTACAGTTGTTATTTTGGGTGCAAAATAGGTGATCAGGATAAACCCTGGGCTCCACATGTGATATGCAACACTTGTGCAAGCAACCTCAGGAACTGGATGCATGGGAAAGGACGTTCAATGCCCTTTGCAGTGCCCATGATCTGGCGTGAGCCAACTAACCATGTCAGTGACTGCTACTTTTGTATGGTTCCTCCAATCAAAAAGGGAATGTCTAAGAAGAAGAAGCACACAGTGATCTATCCTAACATTCCATCTGCCATACGTCCAGTTCTACATGGGGAAGGATTGCCAATACCTGATCCACCGACAGAGTACGACATTACTTCTGAGGGGGATTATGATTGTCCTGATCATGTACATCACAAGATCCAGAGTTCCTTCCAAATATATCATCAACTGATGAGCCACAAAAATTGTCTCAAAATGAGTTAAGCGATCTCATTAGAGACTTGGATCTCTCTAAAGCTAAGGCTGAGATTTTAGCATCAAGACTGCAACAGCGCAATTTTCTGGAAAGCAATGTAAATGTTTCATTTTACCGCAGAAGAGAGCAACAATTCACTCCCTTTTTTAACATGCAAGATAGTCTTGTGGCATGTGTAGACATAACTGGTCTCATGAAGGCTCTCAGAATTAATTACAACCCTGATGAGTGGAGACTCTTTATTAATTCGTCAAAGTTAAGCCTAAAAGCAGTGCTTTTACATGTTGGTAATAAACTTCCTTCTATTCCAGTTGGGCATAGTGTGCATATGAAAGAGTCATACCAAAATGTGAAAATTTTACTAGAAGCCATCAAGTATAATGACTCTCAGTGGCTAATCTGTGGTGACTTGAAAGTGGTAGCACTACTATTAGGAATGCAGTTAGGATATACTAAATATTGCTGCTTTCTCTGTGAATGGGATAGCAGAGCTCATGCATCTCATTACAGTAAACACGAATGGCCCACCAGAAAATCTCTTCAACCTGGTATAAAGAACATTAAGAGTGAACCTCTTGTAGACCCTAAAAAGATTCTGCTCCCGCCCTTGCACATCAAGTTGGGTCTCATGAAAAACTTTATTAATTGAATGAACAAAGATGGTGACGCATTTAAGTATTTGAGGCAAAAATTCTCTTACTTAAGTGATGCCAAAGTAAAGGAGGGCATCTTTGTAGGCCCACAGATTCGAGAGCTTTTCAGAGACCATACATTTGATGGAATCATACAAGGTGATGAGAAGCATGCATGGGAATGTTTTAAGACAGTGTGTTTACAGTTTTTGGGGAACACCCGAGCAATAAATTATAAGGAAATTGTAGATAACATGTTGTCATCTTATGAAAAACTTGGTTGCAACATGTCATTGAAAATGCATTTCTTACATAGCCATCTTTATTTCTTCCCCAAAGATTGTGGTGCAGTAAGTGATGAACATGGGGAGCGATTTCATCAAGATATTGCCACAATTGAGAAGAGGTATGCCGGAAAGTGGAGCCCTACTATTTTAGCAGATTACTGCTGGACTGTCATAAGGGATGTTCCCGAGTATGTGTATAAACGTCAAGCCAAGCGAAAATGCTCATCTTCTGAATTTTTCTCTGAACAAAATATGTAATTGTATATACTGTACATATGGACATTTAACATTTGTAATCCTTTATATACATTTGTGACCAGTTAATTTATATATTTCATTTTGTGCTTCACACATTTCTGGTACAAAGTAGACTTACAAAGTATTTTCATTCATGTAATATTATCTTCATTTTATTATGCTGAATCTTGGAACATGAATGCATATTTAGTTAGTGACTTTTTGTACAAAAATGTAGATTACTTTTTTTGAAATACTAGAGCTAAGTATTTATGAAAATGATGATTTTGTATCATTTTATACTGAAAGAAACATAACTAACTCAAAATCATGCAATTTACACACTTTCACCTCAAATTTGTTGTTCAGTGTAATATAAACAGGATGCATATCACATAAGAGAATAGACGGGACTGTTTTGCCCCATAAAGCATCTAGTGCTGCGTCGCCAAACAGGTATTAAAAAAATCAGCTTTTGTTGTTTTGGCTGATTTTTATTTAGTTGCGTACTTAGGCTGATGTGGGAGCCCAAAATAGTTAATATTCAGTATTCCTCCCTCTCATCGTCTAATAATTGAAATTACTCTCACGTGAGTGACTCTCCATGGACAGATTGTGTATTACATTGAATTAATAAAATAAAATCGTAAAAAGTTTTTTAAAGAATCAAAACGACAGCTGTTTATTTTATTTTTTTAATTGCCAAGTGAAACATACACACACACACACACACACAAAAGTGATCCGCAGAAAGTTTTTTAAAATTTTTTCAAAAATCTGTTTTCGTGACACATAAAATCAGATTTGCTGCTGAAGTATCAATTTCTTAAATAAATTACCCATTTAGTTACTTTACGAAATTATATAGTATAGCACGATTGCTATTATTTATCTGTAAACATTATGGTGAATTATAGATTGCTTTACGTCTTGTTGACTTCATTAGTGGCGGGAAAGGAATGGGGTTAGGGAAAGCAAAGTAATTTGACCACGACATTTCGAAGACACTATCCCGTCCTTCCCCTTGAGTGATTTCGGGAAATGATGGAAAACTTAGATGGCCGGACGGGGATTCGAATCCGCATCCTCCCAGAAGCGAGTCCAGATTTATGGTGAAGTGTGAAGCAAAGGTTAGAGGAATTTCTTCAATCGTAATTTATTGCATGACAGACTTCATAAATTTAAAATGACTGATTGAACTCGGATTAACAAAGAACGAATTTATGAATCAGTATAACACATACAGGGTGTTTCAAAATAAAGTGGACAAATTGACATGGTAGCTCAGTCATGAAATAAGAATCAAAAATCTCATAGGAACAGAGGGTCCCAACTGCGAATCGGAGCCGCTACAGGGCGTCTAAAATAAGAAACAAAACCATTAAAGATAATTTTATTGATAATTACTCATTCACATACGACTAATGCAAGCCAAATGTTGAGCCTACAGCAGATGCTCAAAGTTTTTGCCAGATGCATCGAGACAAGTCCGCAACGGCGCACCTTCTCAAAGATACCAGGCTTATTGCGAACACATCCGGCTGCCGCAACGATTCTCCCTACCAAGTCTTCCGGCGTTTCAACAGGTGTTTCATACACGAATCCTTTTAAAAAAAAACCGACAAGAAAAAATCCAAGGCTGGAATGAAGACAATCACCGTTTGCTCAGCTCGTGTTTGTATCGCAACGCCCTCTCATGGCCCTATCTCCCTCTACAGGCGTTTGCGACCGTCTGTTCCTATGACATTTTTGATTCTTATTGTATGACAGATCTACCATGTCATTTTGTCCAAGTTTTTTTTTAATCACCCTGTATATACTTGCCAGCGTGGACCAGTGCACTGAGGTCTCGCATACTTGAGCGGGGAAGTACAACAAGACCGTGCGCGACAGTCCTAAATGCGATTTTTTATGGTGGTTTCCAGCAATCATCTAGACGAATCCTGGGAAAAACCCCAATATCACCCTTATAACACATAACACAAACAACAAATACGCTTATCACCGAGCGTGGTGGGTGAGGACGCCGGTTCGAATCCCTGCCCGGGCATTCAGATTTGGGTTTTCCATGGTTTCCCCAAATCACTCCAGGCGAATGCCGGGATGCTTCCTCTAAAAGGCCATGGCCGAATTCCTTCCAGTTCCTTGTCCCCAGTCCCATCCTGCCTCTAATAATCACGATGTCCACGAGGAGTAAAGTAATAAGTTAAAAAAAAAATGCACTTGTCGTACATAACACACAATGTTACACTTTCCGCAGTCATAGGCCAACACATGACTTTCCTCTATTAGATTAAGTTCGCCGGGTTCGGTTAAGACTTCGGACAGGAACACAGTTTCTTGTCTCCACCCCGTTCCCCCCTTTCCTATTCGCCTGTTGTGGCAAGTATCCACGTTAACCGTTGTGGCAGAATCGGGACTGGTGGAGGGGGGGAGGGGGGTAATTGACGTATCAGAGACTTTTATTTTATGTTGAAAACATGAACATCGAATTGATTTATTGCTTGAAATGGAATTAAAATGGCCAAATCAGTCATTTTGAATTAAAAACTTGGCTCACTTTTCATTCAAAGGACCTTTCTAACTATTTCGTTCTGGGCAACTGCATATTGACGAAATTGCAGCAAGGGTCGCAGGTGGGAGCCGTCGTTGTAGCATTGCAAGTACAAACGGTATTCTCACTGTCAGCTATGTGCAGCAAGTGTTCATCTTCTGTTTATTTAACATGATCACTCCGAGATTTCAGAAATATTTGAAAATTATTTATCCTGGGAATTTCTGTAGAGTGCAATGAATCAGATTAAATTGACGGTCTGAATAATTGGACAAAAAACATGTTTGATTTCACCAGCCTGAAGTGGCATGAGGAAATCTCAAAAATCCGAAAGCTAAAAGAAATCCATAGGTCGAAATTTGAAGAACTGTAAAACTTAAACCAAGAAGACCTCGGAGGACGCCACTTCGAATCCCGGTTCGGGCATCCGGATTTGGGTTTTCCATGGTTTACCCAAATCACTCCAGGCGATTGCCGGGATTCTTCCTTCATAAGGCCATGGCCGAATTCCTTCCCGTTCCTTGTCACCAGTCCTATTCCGTCTCTAATGATCTCGACGTCGACGAGACTTAAAGCCATACAATAAAGACATGTATAAAACACTCGACCGTCCACATTCGGACTATTGTGTGTTGTTTGGGATCTGTATCACAAGGACTGTTTGATAGTACAGAGAAAAGCCACTAGATGTGTGACTGCATACCAAAATCCTTCCGAAGTCGTCTCAGAATTGATACACACATAGGGCTGGGATTGTTTGGCAGACAGACGACGAAAGTTACGTTTGAATTTATTGGCAAACATGCGAAGATCACCTTTCAATTACGAGTGCGACGATATACATCATCCACGAATGATAGGAGCGATACAATTAGAGAAATTAGGTAATTAGTATTGTTTATGCAGCGTCCATAAACTACGTGGCTCGGTGTAGGAGGGAGGGGAGAGATTGGGTAGAAAGCTACGCTAATCTACATGGAAGGGGGGATCCGAACTAAGTCATGTAACTTTTCATTCATATTGTTTGTCACAGTTAAAATAAGGTTCAGAAAACACAACAGCATATGGATATTTATTTCCATCATTCAATTATGTCCATATGAAGTTTAGATATTCTATATGTTAACAGTGCCTCGCATGCGTGTGACTTGAAGTTAGGGGGCGTCTATAAATTACATGAAGTGAAATAGGTGGGGAGGCGGGGTTCTGGCGAAATTTCATCAAGGGGCAGACAGAAAAAAAGGTCTCACCAGATAGGGGGGGGGGAGACCTCACGTAATTTATGGATGCCCCCTAATATAGAGTTGGGTTCCAAGCGGCGTCGGCGCTTTTTTAACTGACCAGCACGCATCAGTGTATTGCAAGTAGAAAATATTACACATGCCGTACCTAGATTCAAATTCCCTTACACATGTCACCCGGGATTTTCCAAGGCAGCGGTAGTTCATATTGTTTTGATGATTTGAAATAAAATTGTCATTATTAAGATCGCCCGCATATGACCACAGCGTCCGTTGATAAAATAATTCTAATTTT
This sequence comes from Vandiemenella viatica, assembly GCA_031002005.1. Taxonomy (NCBI): domain Eukaryota; kingdom Metazoa; phylum Arthropoda; class Insecta; order Orthoptera; family Morabidae; genus Vandiemenella; species Vandiemenella viatica. The sequence continues at coordinate 109,286,358 of JARYHS010009186.1, read as the reverse complement.
TTTCTTTCTGTCAAGTGAATTTCAGTGCAACTTTAATTATACTGCTCTCTGAAGTGTTATTTCTGGTTTCAAAGTGTGGTGTTAAGTGGCACATTACAACAATCTTTAGGAGGTCTTTTTTTATGGTTTTACGTCTCGTCGACGCAGATGACATTAGAGGTGGGATGGGACTGGGGACAAGTGACGGGAAGGAATTCGGCCATGGCCTTTTGAAGGAAACATCCAGGCATTCGCCTGGAGTGATTTGTGGAAACCATGGAAACCCAAATCTGGATCCCCGGACGGGGATTCGAACCAGCGTCCTCCCGAATTGGAAGCCAGAGCGTTAATCACCACGCTCGGTACGAGGCTTAGCATTAACCAATAAGTTATAGAAATCTTTTAAGGAGATCAAAGAATCATTCCCTGGTAAGAGAGACAGAAAGGTGACAGAATTACAGCTAAAGAAAACAAAAAATGCAGCTCTTCATAGTTCTTTTACGCGGCAGGTATAGTATGTTATTTTATTGAAATGGGAAGCTTCTTTACAGGATTTTAATTGGTTTTACTTATTACTACCAATTAAAGTTTTGATTTTAAATAATTTCATATTTGAATTAGATTTTGATGAGTAGGGTGAATTATCAAGATATTTATGAAGATTGAGCACATCATGACATTTATTGACAAATTTGCATTCAAATGATCCCAGACGTTGTGTATTTACTGTTAATGAAATAAACAATCAAAATTAGTTTTCAAAAAACACCAACGCCCTACATTACTGGATCGAGTCTTTATAGCACAAAAACAAATGATCTTGCATACTCAACAATTTAAATTGCCATATTTCTGAAGTAACATTTTTTAAACGATTGCATATCATGTTAACAAAGGTATTTGAGAGACGATGCAACTGTTAGCTTATCAGTTTGCTGTTTAATGGGCGCCAATTACTCCAGACAAAAAAATACTCATCAAAACAAAATCTACTGAAAATCTGTATGGCATAGCACAGGGTCCAGGGTTCGGCACAACACAAGTTTCTCATAGACAAATTTCTTTGTCCAGGGCGTTTGTCGGGCAATGAGAGTATAGGCACATACAGTGAAGAAAAAAAATTACTGCTGTATTGTCTTTACCGTTTCTAGAGGTATCAGAAGGTCGCACCCATCACTTGAAGATACATGGCTTGTATCGTCTGTCTACACAGATCAGCTGTATAATTAAAAAATTACTAACTTCGCCCAATAACTTCCATGTTTAAGACGAAGTCTTCATCTGTGTTGCGCTGTTGGCTCTTGGCACTCGACCCCTCGAATCTGGAATTGCAGCCGCGAATGACACTTCCTCCGGAGGCAGCTTCCAAGTCATTTCTGTTCCGTCATTCCAGAAACGCCCCGGTATCTTGGTAACCAACCAGAGATGATCTTCCTCCACCGCTTTCTCGAGATGCCCCAACGCGAACCAACATTTATAAATGTTAGTAACATTTTTGCTTTAGCAGCCATAACACATCTCACGCCCTCCAGAACTTCTCTTGCCTCTTATTGGGTAGACCACTTGTGACATCACGTCGAACAGTCTCTTTTCTATATCTGTTTCTCTCTCTCGCACAAATACATTTATTTAGGTGGGTGACATTGAAATATAGAAAGCAGACTCGCATTAGGATGGTCAGCATTGTTATTTCAGATGGTATTCCGGCCTTCTTGCCGAACAAACGAACATTTGCAGACTAGGGTGGGCCAGCGTCTCCGTTTAGTACCCTGAGGAGTCGGCTCACTTCTAATTCATCGTTTTACTTTTGGAAATGCTGCACATATCTGGAATTGGACGAAGCATGCAACGGCAACTCTATTAGGAACTTCTCCAGCTGAGGTTACATGCGAGATTCTAATTCGATCAGACATCAAGACCATGCCACCGGAAAAACATAACTCACTGGTCTGGGTATTAGGACAAGCAGTGTACAATATTCTAATAAAAAAAACCAAGGATCTAGATGATTATTTATCCACACTTAAAATAACACTTTGGAATTTAAAGAATTCAACGAGGTACAGACGCCACTTCGGAGCATATCTGGATGGACTTCTTCTCCGTGACCAATCTTGATGACGCATATTTGACCAGAGTACTCATATTGATGTTTTTGTAACGTAGAGTGTATTATGTAACTTTAATCTTGTATTGTAGAAATGCAATGTAATAAGGTTTCAATAAACCTATCGAATTAAAAAAAAAAAAAAAAAAAAAAAAAAATAAGCGCATCGAGGAATCGGCAGTACAAACATCCCCTCACATTTAGCCCCGTCAGGATCCTTCACTGCTTCAGAAACGCGATTTTGACCTCATAAGTTGCTTTCTAACACATGCAGTGAATTGCATATTACAATATGTAGAATTCGCAATGTGTCATACTATATTATCAATTAATGAACAGTGATGAATGTGATAAGAAGAATGTTTTTAGTAAGAAAAGGATCCTCAACTGCACCTGAGAAAAAGGTTTTTACTAACAATTAATCATTTCCAGGAGTGGCTAGTGCCAAAATTTCATTCAGTATATTTATTTCTATAATGGGGTACGACGTGTAGATAACCTCCTCGTGATGTACCCTGGACAACGGACTGCTGATGCAGGACGGCTGATAATCTACACAATAGGCGACCGAACTAGCTCCCGTATCTCTCACGGTCACACAAACCAACATCAGAAGTTGAAAAATCTGAAGATGAAATTGAACAACAGCACTTGTCAGAGCCAACTGACCAGAACGTTTGGACCCAGCGCTCAGATTCTTCAAATAAATGCAGAAGGATTAACAATTGATAAATGTGAATACCTTAGTAAACTATCTGCAGATTTCAAAAGATCATCTTAGCTGTTCAAGAGACTCACAAGACTGAAAAAGATTTTGAAAGCAGGGGCAAGATTGCATGATACAGAATGATAGCGAGACTTTCCTATACACGGATCAGCCATGTATGCCAAATTAACATTTGCAACATCTCGGAAGTGAGCTGTCAATAAGTCAATGAAATAGAAATCATTACTGCCATGCTCAACAATTTAACTGTTGCATCAGTTTACAAACCACCTCTTTTCTACTAGCCAACTCCATCACTGCCCTCACTACCGAAACCTTGCATATTTGTAGGAGACTTTAACAGCCGACATAGCTCCTGGGGTTACCCAAATTCAGATGAAAACGGAGAGAAACTCACTGTGTGGTGCGAAAGTCAAGGCCTGTATCTCAGCTGCGATGCTAAAGAAAAGGTAACATTCCATTCCGCTAGATGGCAATCTGACATCAATCTTATCTTTGTTTCCACAGATGAAAGAAAACCTTTACACCACACAAGGAAACTCCTTTAGCATTTTCCGAGAAGCCAACACCGACCCACACTAATCAGTGTTGGTATCACAATACCTATTATCAGATCGATTCATAAACCAAGGTGGAATTTAAAGAGGGCAAACTTTGGACCATTATGGCTCCGAGGAAGATAGTAACCTGCGATGGATACCCCAAAAGTGAAAAACTATAAGATATTTGTGTATTGTTATTGC
>JARYHS010009186.1:109212288-109281802 GCA_031002005.1 Vandiemenella viatica | reverse complement strand
CGACAGAAATTTCGATAATATTAGAAACTTAATTAATGAGCCTGGTGAGTAAGCGGTCTAGTTTCGATCTGGAATTAGACAGAACGCGGGTTTGGTTCCAGGTTAGGCAGTCGAAATTACAGTTTTCCATCGTTCCCTGAAATCATTCGAGGCGTATGCAGGAAGGCTACCTTGAATTTTTGTTATTGTCCTCAGACATCGTCATGGATAACCTGAAAAGCTGTTAACAGCACATTTATCAAACAAATAACTTCTTTCATTGTTCCGTTTGTGTAACCGGTTTAGTTCTACATTTTTCTTTAGATCTTCTGTTACTTTTGGAGTTGAACATTAACTTGTCCTATGAAACATAATTTCTTACCCCAACTAAGACGCTCCATTCTTTTTGTTGCGTAAGGGCTTCACCCTCGTGGACATCGGCATAAACAGAGACCCGGGTATGAATTCTGCCATGGTCGTATTGAAGCAACCATCCAGCAATAACCTCAAATGATTTAGGGAAACCATCGACAGCCGAATCCAGGATTGCGCGACAAGGATTCGAACCCGCGTTTTCTCAAAGAATAGGCCCGAAAGTTAGTATTCAGCAGCCTGCCATTGCCATTGAAAATCAATTGAATTTTTCATCTCCATTCCTCAGATCTGTTTATTATATCCAAAGATCGCAATCTCCATACCTCTTCACCCCCTCCCATAGGCTAGCCTTATGAACTGACCGCTAACTTGTAATACGCCATCACGAAAGGAGGAGGGTGAAGAGAATGTACAGGGCATATGTTGGTAATGGGGCTTGGAGGGATATTGGTTAAAGAATCAGGAACAGTGCATGGAAGGGAAAAGGCGGCCATGACCACAAGCTGGCGCTCGATTTCATGCATAAGGGAGTGGGAACACTTTATTTTGTTGGTAACGATGTCAGGTATTGGAACAAATTACCATGTGAAGTGATGAATAATTTGCCAAAAACACTTAAGGAATTTAAAATTAAAATTTGTAAATTGGAAAAGTAAATGGAGGAGGAATTTAACACTTCAATTATAAAAGAAAATTTTAAAAAAATAATATATAAAGGCCCTTTATTAAAGGGGTAATTAAATGACTAAGGGAACTGAAACCCGAGTGTTAGCTCCATCGCAATTGAAATTAATAATAATAATAATGACTGAAAATGTGTTATTATGTCTACATGCTCTCTCTCCTGTGTACGTAGAGATATATGCAACAGAGATGGGATTCAGGATAGTGACCTTGAGGCGCCTATTAAAAATAAACGGACTATAGACGCAAAGAAATGCAACCAAGATCTGTAGCTTGCCAGCAAAAATTTTACAAGATACTGTCTTTCGAGAATGTCCCTCGATGTTTGCGAAGTTTTATAGAGGGTCGTCTCACAAAATTGCAGATTAATATTATAATACCAGTCACTGTCTAGTTAGATGACCGTTGAGGAATATTTGGTAACGGAGGAAAAGGAGGATTTTCATTTATCTGTGGATGGTTTAAACAATGACGAATGAATTGATGAACTGTGTAGCCTGGTGGCTGCATAGTGAAATATTTCACTGAGGGTCTAAACAACAAACAAAGCAGCCAAACGAGTGTTTTGTTTGAGATAAGTAATCACTGCTACGCATAGTCCCATATTGTTGCTGAACTTCTGTTCTTCCCAATGTGTCGTGGTAGGAAGCCCAACTTCCCTCTCGGCATTCGTACCCAGTTTCCCAAAAAAACAGGAACATATCTAACGTATTCACCTTATAAACAATGAAGGCAAGAAGATTTTGATTCACGTTACAATATCTGTATTGCTTCTACTGTTATTACTACCACCACTACAACATCTACTACTGCTGCTATTGTTCGTAACAATACTACTAACATTGCTATTAAGCTACTACTAATACCACTATTATTACTAATACTACTATTACCACCACCAATTGTCACAGCCGCACTTCGGGTCTACTAATGTTTAATTTTTTTGATTGTGCTCCGAAGGAAGAGTCTCCCGGAATCGGCAGTAAAGTCAGCCACCCGAGCCAACAAGAGTTAACCTCCTGGAATACTAAGACGGCCCCACCTGTCGCTCAGAAGACGGCCTCTTTGGAGCACACTGAAGTTCCTCCGACGATTGATGTTGCTCATTGTCGTAGAATATCTTCCGTCAATTCGGTGTTGTGAAAGCCAGACTTCCAGCATTACTGTTCCTCTGATTTTTTTTCTGAAATTAGCTTCCACTATTCCACAAGTTGGAATTCTGTTCTCCACTTCTGTTATCTGTGGCCTTTTTGCTCGGCATTTTTCCTTTCTATAAATTTTTCCTTCCAAAATTTTGACGCTAGATCAGCTGCCTCGTCCAGCAAATGCCACAAACTTTCGTCGCGTAGTATGTCAAATATTCTCCTCCCTTGCAGTCGAGCTTGTTGGTGTTCTCTCAAACTGGCTGTTATTTCACATTCCCATACCACCTGCTCCGGCGGACTCTCTTCACCACATTCGCACCTGCTAGAATCCACAATGTTTCGATTTTGGAGCCAGCTCTCGTCTGAACAGCAAGAACCCTCAACGAGCGTGATGGGTGAGAGGTAACGCTCTGGTCTTACATTCGGGAAGACGCCGGTTTGATTTCCCGTCTGGCCATGCAGATTTGGTTTCCCCGAATCGTTCCAGGCGAATGCTGGGATAGTCCCTACAAAAGGCCGTCCGTACCCTACTCCAGTCCATTCCCCCCGCCTCTAATGACCCTAAAGATCAGTGAAAATCTGAAAAAGGAGTGAGGGGGCGAAAGGGAAGCTCGATCACTCAGAGGTTGCTAAAACTGACCCAGTCATCCCCATCGGGAAGATCAGAACCCTTCAGGATGTGTGGGAGAGTCTCCTGGAATTAAGAGACTGGAACTAGGAACTTAGGGTAATGGGATTCTGACACTGACCAAACGATCTCTGATTGCACGTGATAGTATTTGAGAGACTTTTCAAATGAAAAAAAAAGAAAAAAAAAGAAATTATGAACAGATAACGTTGTTAGAGTTCATTATGAGATACGTTGACCTTGAGCACAAAAACTTGTGTAGTACCTGAATAAACGTCATCCCTTTTCCTGTTACATCCATAAAACTATTGGAGGATTCCTAAATGTATAGAATCTATGGAAGTGTGAAGTGGTAGAGACCGAATAGATCCCACAATAGAGATGTGGGATGGGAAGTAATATTTTTGTTAGGTTTTGCAAGACAGCGTCAAAAAGTACTTGTTGTCACGTCTGACGCCTCGGCGGGCCAAACACAACGGGCGACACGTCTTAATAGCCGGCATTAATTTCCCAGAGGGTTCGTATTTTCGCAGCCCGGCAGCGGGCACAGTACTTTCCCGTCGGAGCGGCCCATTCAGGACGCCGTGGCCATGTTCTGCCGACTGCACCTCCGTCAGCACAATGTGAGTGTGTGTGGGAGGTGCCGCCAAACAGACGAGTGCGCCCCGACAGGAGTAATTATGTGGGAGAGCTCGGTCAAATGGCTGCCTTCTTAGTGGCCGGCGCCTCAACGTAATTTCCCGAGAGAGATTACTTGGCCTGTGAGGGCGCCAGTCTGCAGTCGGGCACTGAGTGCGCATTCCATAATCAGAGTGACAATATTAACCCGAAATTACATTTATATTTTTTGTAAAGAAAAATAAGATTTGTTCACTTCTGAGACCATTGGATTAATTAGAGAACTGTAACCTATCTCGAAGCATCGCCTAGTATTCTTATTTGGACTTCTGTGGTAATCAACGCATCTGTAAATGGAAGTTAACGGAAACATATCTGAGATTAAAAATTTGATTATTAATTGAATTATATACGAAAAATACTGAGGCTGAAGCTCAGGAGGAAGGAAGGAGCTATCACTGACCTCACCAGAATCTAAGCCGAACAAAACACAAACAGTTTATCCATATCTCTGATATATGTGATGTTGCTATCTAGAGGTAATGAATTTAAAAAAAATCCTTTCCTCCATCTCAATAACATTTCGTGCTAATATGGCCTGAAATGGTCCAGTGATTTGTCCGTGAAAATGCGGTTTACGAACGCCTAGCATTTTATACAGGGTGGTCCCGAATTCATGGTACAAACTTTAATGGTAGGTACAGGATTTTGTAACAATGATTTATTGTATAGGAATGTATGGTCGCAACTGACGAGGGGAGGCGCAAACAGGGGAAATAAAAGGAAAGAGAAATGGAGTGATCGGTTGGTAGCATTGCCGGTAGAGAGCCTTGGCCACCCCGATCTCCCGATTTATCGAGCATTGATTACTTTTTATGGGAACATGTAAAGCATCTTGTTTATGAGACTCGAGTTGACTCAGATGAGGATCTCGTTGCTCGCATATCCGTAGCTGCTGTAGGTGTGCGTGAAATACCAGGCATCTTTGAACGTGTTCGCCAATCGCTCCACCGACGCTGTCAAGCATGTATCGCTTCTGGTGGACGCAATTTTAAACACTTAATGTAAACATGACACTTGTCAACAACGCTTTCAATAAAAGCTTTGTTTTTCCTTTCGGCTGTTATTTCCCCTGTTTACGCCACACCGCGTCACTTGTGACCATACATTCCTATACAATAAATCATTGTTACAATGTCCTCTACCTACCATCAAAGTTTGTACCATGAATTTGGGACTACCCTGTATATAAAGAGAGTAAAACAGTTCGCAATGCGGATACACTATAAAAGTTACTGTGCGAGAAGTACGTGTGTTTATTGTAACTGTTGAAATGTAAACTGGTGTTTCTCGTGTTTGCTTTCAAATCTTTCGATGGTTTTTATGGTTCATAAAGTAATTGTAAATTATTTTTTTATTCATTCTATCTTATACGTCGCGGATGTAACTATGATGGCTTCCAGCGACCGGTTAAAGTTTAACGTTATGGTAGATTTAGTGTGAAATTAGTAGCTATAAAAGACACATATTAAACAGTAAATTAATTTCGCCCTTAGAACGTGTGGACATATTTTAAGGCCCGTCGGATAATTTCTTCTATAGCTGTTTGTTCTTTTTGGGTATCCACTCGACGACCAATTAATAGCATTTTCACTGGCGCTAATCGTAAGAAGAGAACTGTGTTTTGGTACAGCACTGCTTTATGGCCAATGGGAAAATAGCCTAGCGTTCACTACTTATAATCACAAAGATTCAGAATTTCTTGCTCCCAGCGTTTGTGTTGTTAGCGGGACACTAAAGAGAAATGTATATACTGAACTTTCTTAACATTATATAAAAATAAATTGAGTCTGCGTTTGGATTACATGAGCTAGTGCAAAGACACTTAGCACAGCTAATGTTTGCTGGCCATTGTCTACAGAAATACGTGCCAATCGTTAGCACACTCTGTCTAGTTGAACGAGGTAACACTATATCGCGATATGGCGAGAACCACATACACACTGCAAAATCGTAACGTCTAATGTTGTACCACGTAATTTTGATAATAATTTTAGTTCAAGCTGTATAAATAGCAATGTATGTGGGACTACTGCCATTCGCCTAAAGTAATGATGTCAGTAATGTTGCTCTCTTGATAGAAATATAAATTATTAACAAAAATAAATTCCTGTTAAATTATGCCGAAAGTCTGAGTATCAGTTTAGTCTCGAGACGACTGTCTTTACCCTAAACTCAACCTCCGCTAATATTGTTGCTCGGATATCCATACTTCCATTGCAATAGCTTCAATACTTTTGTCGCATTGTGAACTATAACCCGTTGTAACTGCTCCAATTCATTTATGTGCGCTGCAAATTAACATAAAATGTTGCTCTTATACTAACAAGAAGAGGCCGCCAGTTGTAAAATTCAGATTCGATTCATACTGTGTGTAATAAAAGTTCATGCCATGAAGTATAATGTGGCAAAGCAGTAACACGCACTTCTTCCCCGTTTTCGAGAAACCCGTTACGTTCAAATACTTTCTACGTTATGACGGTTATAAGGGGCGTGTGGCACAACGAATAAAATTTCTGCCTCATCAACCTGTCGTCGCTGGATCGAATCTCGCTGCAGGTAAGTTTTTTTATTTACTTAATTATGTATAGTGATAATTCCCGGCGGCAATCAGTTTCTAAAATTATGCATATAATAAATTTTTCAAATGCCGTTTGTTGTGAAAAAACCGACGCTTTCGAACTTCATTATGTTGTTCATAAACAAAGTTATATCTTAAAAATAGAAATTTTTACTGCGGCCGGTGTAAAATACAAATATCGTTAATCTATCATTATAATTGAAGGACATGGAACGAAAGGGTCGAAACGAGACGTAGTCGGTTTTTCCACAGCAAACGACATTTAAAAAACTTATTTTTTTATTTATTGCTTTACGCCTCGTCGACGGCTAAGATTATTAGAGTCGGGATGGGACTGGCGACAAGGAACGGGAATGAATTCGACTATGGCGTTTTTGAAGGAAGCGTCCCGGAATTTGCCTGGAGTGATTTTGGGGAAACCATGGAAAACCCAAATCTGGATGCCCGGACGGGGATTAGAACCCGCGTCTTCCCGAATGCGAGGCCAGAACGTTAACCGTTCACCCACCACGCTCGGTTAAAAAAAAAAAACCTTATGCATAATTGTTGAAACTGACTGCGGAGCATTAACTGTATACACATTTGAATAAATAATTTAAAAAAGTTGCCCGCAGTGGGATTCAAACCGACGTCGATCAGCATATGGGACAGAGAGCTCGCTCAAGGCGCCACACACCACTTGAAATATAGGCTACCTAACGTAGAAAGTATTTGAACGCAACGGAATACTTCAATGCCGATTTTCTCGACAACGACTAAGAATTTCATATCACTGCTTTGCCACATTATACATCTCTGGCCACGAACTTTTATTCCACACAGTATGAATTAAATCTTATATTACAATTGACGGGCTACCCTTGTTAGAAAGCAAAGCGATAAGAAATTCATTAAATTGCGCGTGGATTCTTGGGTTAACATCTCAACATATAAAAAATTACACTAATCTGTTCATATCGTGACGGACTATATCGTTATGACTATTAATGTTTTCCCCGACAAATGTGCCCAAGAGTCGTGACAAAAATATAGTTCATATTTTGATGCATCAAGTTGAATCGCCATTTGTGACTGACAGCTGTGACATTGCGGCATCAATAGGTGGTTGATGTAACAGCCTGTTACGCAACTGGCTGCTAATGAGTATCAGAATACATTAGAAATCACTGGTAGGGTACTGTAGAATCTAACAAATTCTTTCATTCTTTTGATACAGGATTACATATGGAGATCTTAAGTTGGAGGTGGTCGTTGCAGGATTGTTTAGCTTCAGTATGACTTTTTCGGATCCACGTGGCATTCCCTATTATGTTTTCTGGAAACCACCTAAAAACCGTGGTCGGTACGCAAGGTCCTGGACACGAACCTGTTTCAGTTGTGAATCCTGATCTAGTGTAGTGGCGCCTTAACACCCATAAGGGTCTGGGAATGTACAGGGCATATACTGGCGATGGGGCATGGAAAGATATTGCAATAGGTATGAAAAGTAGTGCATGGAAGGGAAAAGATGACCATGACCACAAGCTGGCACTCTATTTCAGGCACAAGGGTGTGGGAAGATTCTCTTTTTTAGGTAAGGGTGTCAGGGATTGGAATGAGTTACCAAGAGAAATGATGAATAATTTACCGAAAACTTTGAAACAATTTAAAGATAAAATTTGTAGAGGGTAAATGTAGGTGGGTGCAGGATAGAGGGAAGATGGGTGTGTAGCCTGTGCCCCATTGCAATTAAATTAAATTAAATAACTAGACTGGCGAGTTCTTCCTGCAGTGAGAAGACAACTGAACCAAGCTTCGCAACTGATTGCCAAAATAGCTATAACATCCGATTTTAGGCAGATCAACGAGATTTAATCCTTTTGGATGACGATACCGAGAGCTACAACGTCCTTCCACATTCAGTGATCGAGAATTTCTTTTCCCCGGGGACTTTTGACAGAGCCTTTAAGACTACAGAAGAGTAATCTTATATATATATATATATATATATATATACGCCTGGGTGTCCACATATTTCACTCTACAACCGCAACTACCTAGCGCATACCACTGCTGCTTGTGTGTGATAGTAGCCTCGGGTCTCCCATCGCGCACTATGGTGGTTGCATGTCGGTAACTGTGGGGGTGCGGTAGATTAGTGTTTGAAAGTAGTCAACGTAGGGCATTTTTATATTTTATACAAAGACGTGTGTGACTATACTTCACTTTGCAGCCACAACTACCTAGCGAAGACTACTGGTGTGTGTGGTAGTAGCCTCGAGTGTACCATCGTGCATTATGCTGGTTGCATGTCAGTAGTTGTGAGGGTCTGGGGAAAATAGTGGTTGAAAGTGGTCGACCTATTCTAAAAAATCTTTGGAATCATCTAGAATGTACTAGAATTTTCTTGAATGTACTAAAATGTTCTGGAATGTTCTTGAATACACACTTTTTGGGTTTTTTCAGCTATTAACAAATATACAACATTTATAAACGTTTCTCGGGAAACAAACCGAGTAATATTGTTATTAATGCACAATATCTTCAGCTGCAGTTGCAAGTCTTGAAGTCTGCCTTGAAGTCAGCCTTGAGCGTGTTGTTTGTAAACTGGCATGGCAACGACAGATGTTGTTATGTTGCCTAGCAGCATCTCAGATGTCATTAGACGCCCGCGGAACACAAAAAGCAGAGCGTTGGTGATGAGCAGCCTCAATTACAGGAATCCATGCATCACTTTTCTGGAATCCACAATCCCTGTTTACCAAATCAGACGCGAGGCGAATTTCAACGGAGAATAAAGTCGCCGAAATATTGTGCATTAATAACAATATTACTCGGTTTGTTTCCCGAGAAACGTTTATACATAAATAACGTCGAGAAAAATTACATTCATTTATAAATATACAACATGTTTAGTGTGTGAAAGTATTATGACGAGTTTCACTGAAGGTTGCTGATTGTCAGAGAGTAGCTTAGGCTACTATTTTCTCTGGAATTATTTAAGGTTCCGTACAAAAACATAGAAACCTTCAAAATTCTTTACAAAAATGAACGAAGTCTTTGGCGGGCTTTACCACAGAGACGAATCTCTCGTTGCTTTAGAATTTTTACAGGCGATAAATAATTAATTAGTCATTTTAGGTCTGTTATTTCCGCTTTAAATGAATTGCTGCGAATGGTAATCTCTAAGTTCTAAATTTTTAACATTAGCTTAGGATACCCTTCATCAACAGCTACATTTGGCTAATGTATTTTCAGTGCGACAGAAAGGCTCTTAGGTTACCTTAGTCTGGTAAAGCTGTGTAGTTAAAAGACGATACAAATGAAATAAACGGGATGTACAAACTCTGTAATCAACGTGACGCAACGCCAGCGAGGCGTCTTCCGACCAATAATGCCAGATGCATTCATTTATTCGAAATCCATAGTATGCAAGCCGTAAATATTCGTCCTGTTATTTTGCCTCCGTGTCGAACTTGAGAAGCTACCAACAGCCTCGAATACAAATCGCACCACCTGTTGACGGTTGGAAACAGCTTTTCCTAGTGATACCAGAAATGCACCAGATTTCTAGCTCAAAATACACTTTTCAGGAGTGCGTGAGGTAACACTCTGGCCTCGTATTCGGGAGGACGCGAGTTCGAACCCCATTCGGCTACTCAGATTTGGATTTTCCACGGTTTCCCCAAACCACTGCAGGTGAATGCCGAGACGGTTCCTTTAACAGGCCATGGCAGAATTCTTTCCCGTTCCTTGTCACCAGTCCTTTCTGCCTCTAATGACCTCGATGTCAAACCCATAAGCGAACAAGAAACTCATAGTTCTCGGTATGATATTTAATTTATGACGATATGAAGTGATCTGTATTGTAATATCAGGGCACTGAACTGTACCTATATTGCAAACTCACTTCGACTGTCGTCATTATTAGTGAAGAACTGAGAAAACTGAAAGTAGGATACTGTATTAGCTGGATATTGTCATTTTACTTAATTAACTTAGAAATACATAATAAAATAGTTATGCCCACGTCATCATCTACGTGGAATTGGAGATTTCTGCTATTAATTCACTGATAAACTGTTACACAAATGTTGGCAAGGTAAAAAACAGCAGAGGAGTTGCCTCCTTTTTTACCCTTGTTGGTTCTTCTTCTTTCCCTACGAAGTTAGGTTGTATCAGTGCTACCATTTATCCGTAGATCCACGGATTTTTATAAAAAGTTAGGATTTTCGGATTTTGTTAAAATATCTACGGATTTTTGCTAATTTTTACTATTTATTGATTTTTTCCCTATATTGGTGTTTTGTTAATGTATTACACAATTGTCAATAATCGTTAATCGTTTCTTTGTAACCGTTCGTGTGAACGAACGATTGAAATAAAGCTCACATTTTGTTTGATTATAGACTTTATAGATCTTAAAAGACGGTAACTATCGGCGCACTCTTTAGGCGCGGTGACAAAGCAGTGCCTTCCGAGAAGTATTAACCAATATCCGAGAGTCAAAGTGTTCGTAGTATTTGACATTTCCCGTTACCGAAGATATGCTAAATTTAATGTCAACAAAGAAAATAGATCATTTATAGTCCCACCTCCCCTCCCCCCCCCCCCCAAAAAAAATAGTAGGTACAGCAGCAATGAAAGTGACTTTGTATAAAACATGTTTAGACATATTTATTACTTTAAATGTAGAATATTATTTTGTATTTCGAATTTTAAAGACCTGAAAATAAAAATTATTCTTGATTTTGACTCTCTCTTCAATAATTATTGTTTTAGTTGCGAGTCTCCGGATTTTTTGTACCCAATCTACAGAAATTTTAGCGGCCATCTACAGATATTCAAAGCCAAGAGGTTGGCAGCGCTGGGTTGTATTTAAATGTTTAAACGAGTCTGTACACTTCATGTTTCTGTCACTACATGAAACACTCATTACTTCAAAAGATTTTATGGTTGTTGATGACCAAATGGCTCAGTTCAGTATTATTCGCAAAGCTTCTCGGTAAATAATGTTTATAGTGGTGATGCCTGGTAAGTTCACTAACAGATTTCTTGATCTGTGTGTATACAAACTATCAATATTTTGATGGTTTACTATGTGAATTTGTAGACTATCTAAACGATAAAGGCAAAATTAGGCGGGTACAAGGTACGAGGAAATTGGGTGTGTTGGGAAATTGCCACCGGAGCCTGCGATCCATGGTATTTTTGAAGCGAAAACGTCTGTAAGCGATGTTTAGACGGGGCTAAATCTATGAGTTTGCGATTTCCCGTCACTGATGTGCTATGATGTGTTGCGCCTATGATGTGCGCGTTGGACGTTTTTTGGATCGGTAATATCTTAAAAGTTCGTGTCACCGACATGCTAATGTTAAAAGTATATCTATAGTGGCCTGGTGGCTCAGTGGTTAAGGAGTCTGACTGAGGAACGATAGGGCCCCGGTCCGAATCTCTGTCTCGGGGAGGGGATTTCCACAGATCCTTAAACCGACCTCAACCTCTGGCACAGCTTGCTGTGTAATTTGAAGTACACCAGAATGCTCATAAAACATATTGCTGCAAAACATATAGTTTCTCTTGCAGGCAATTTCCATACCATCCGTTATAAGTAATCAGACACCATCGGCCTTTCGATATTATTGTATTATCACTTCTTTCACTTTCTACAGCGATTTATAATATATTCGGAAAATCATCTTAATAGGGTTTTTGGAAACTATGTATGATGTTATTAAATAATTGTAATGAATTGTAAAACGAATATGTATTATAAACTAGCAGCGTCCATGATTTTGTCCATGGGAAATTTAACATTTGTGCTGTTAAGTCACCTATAAACTTTAAGAGAAATAGCCGCAGTAAAAAGCAGAGAAGTAGTCCTAATTATTCCTCTCTTTTTTATATACTCACTTCCTTCTGAAATTAAGTTATACGTAAATGTTTTAAACTCGTTTTTGTACATCACTTGATTCTGTCGCATAATGAAACTGGTTCAGGAAAGGGACATGGAAAAAGTATCGAGCCTTCTTGGTGTCGAATACTTTTTTTTTGATACCGATACTTTTCTTACTATACTTTTACTTATATCGGCACTTTTTGGGAGGTGTCGATACAAAATGACGCTGGAAAAATTAGCGGCAATACTACAAAGCCACGAAAAGCAATTGTGAAAATATGATTACAACAGACATTACTGTACGATATATGGCCTCCTAGACAGGAATAGGTGCATCTCAAGATGACAGTCGAAATGTCTTTTTATGCTGCCAGCATTGTCGTTTTTGGAACTTGAGTATTATATAGTAATTTGTTTTTGACATTTCTCGAATTTTTATTTTAAAAATGAAAGGAGTCTCGAACTCTCGACTCAGAAACTTAGGCGTTAGGTTACATAATGTTGGTTATCAACGTTGTCGTTTGCTTGGTTTATTTGAAGTATACGTGAAGCCTCGATTTGTACTGAACTCGTACAACGGTGAACGGTCACGGTGTTGTAATTGTAACAGTGAATTATATATCAGTTAATCCTTTATTATTTTATAATGATATACGCGTAAATATAGTAGGTTCACTGAGTGTAAGAACATACAAAACAAAGTTGGATATCAGGCTCGTCTTTACAGACTACTTTGACTAGTAAAAAGGATTAAATGAGTCTTCATTCAGCTACATCAGTATCACCATTGTCGACTTACCCTTTGGAGCAATGGGATGGTATGAAAGTAGTATTTGCTTACTAGTTTAAGATAACTCGTGAATACCTGACAGTTCTAGCAATCTCAGTCCCCGCCATGGTTTCATTTCCCAAGACAGGCAGTACAATGTCAAAGACAAATAATAAATTACCATGGAAACGATTGGACAAATGATTGTTTTTAAGTAACTGTACGGGTGAAGATTGGGAAAGTGTAAGATTGGTATTTATTTTAGTTACTTATTGCCACAGTTTAAAGAGTCATGGTATTTTGCTGACGATTTGAATTATAACAAAAATAAAAATTGATTCTAATTAGATATAACCTTGCTTTAATTTATAACGCATTTTTTCACGTAGTAGGACTGCAAAAAGGATGATGATTTATTGCTATAAATTTCATCATCATAAAAAAATATTGACCAATTCAGCTACATTTTTTTTTTTTTTTAAAAAAAGGTATAAAATTTAACATTAGGCGCGAAATTTTAAAAAAAATTAAAGAAAATCTCTATTCAATAAATGATTTGAAAAGTTCCTTGGAGTCGATACTTTTCTTTCGATATTTAAAGATACTGATACTTTTTTAAATACTTTAGTGAGTACGATACATTTTTTACCTATACTACTCATGAGTGCAGTATCGATGCTTCTATTCGATACCTTATTCTTAGTTGCAGATGACCTACGCACACATTTCAGTATCGTTTACAAAGCTTTTTGTCCTATCTTAGGTGAACCCGTTCGGATATCCGACACCACCATTAATTTCTGGCCAAGGTTGAGAACTTTTCAGACAAGTAGTTAGGGAGTGTGAGGTAGCTGGTGGTTCTGGAAGGCCTCAGAGGAGTTGAGGTTGCCATTGGCGGCGGCGGCTTGGATCACTTGAAAGGCGTCGGCCGGACATGGTTTATACCGTGTATATAGAAACTTTATCCAGGCCAGTACGGTCATTTATAAATGGAGGGGCGGCGGGACAGGCAGGCACCGTTGCTAAGCCGAGTTGGCTTTGAGGCCTTGAGCTTCTCTTAATGGGACACGCGGTGGGCCCTAACTTATTACTCTGATGGGCTACGCCGTAGAGGGAGAAGGGACGGATACGCAGTCGGGCTCTGAAAGAAACTGCAAGACGTTTCTGGCGAGGCTTTTAATAGACTCTAATGGCTCCATGTTGGTAATGGGGCTTCCATTATGTTAAGTGGCGCGCTCCAGCGTATCAATTATTTAAACATTCTGCACCTCTCAAAGACTCTCTTCTCGCCCTCTCCAATACGGAGTCAAACGCAGCCTTACATTTTCTCCTTCTCTGTCTCTATCCATATCCCTTTGCCACTCTCTCCCTGTCTCTCTCTGTGCTCCTTCAGCGATGACACTTTAGAAGCGTTTCGAAGAGCAGCTGCAATTTAAATAATGCGAGTGCAGATTTTTGTTTTCGAAAGGGGGGCGTGTCTTGTGATTGTTTAAATCCAGAGCAAGGATTCAGCCTCCTTCCCCGCCTTTAATTTGGCACTTAGATGAACTTGCCACCTGATTACCTACATCTCCTACCTGTTCCTCCCTACCCGCTCCTTACTTTGAAGACGGAAGCTAAATATACGCCTATTGTGATGTAAACTTCGCTCGCCATTGGGCGGCGAGATGAGCGAAAAGAATACGACGACATGCAGGCAATTACTTTAATTACCTGCCTGTTAGACGGCTTGTAAGAGAGGAGGAGTCTTTGTCAACAGGTTTTTATTCCCCTTTTGCCAAGCTCCTCTCGAACAAGCAATCTAAATAACGAGTACTTTATCTTACGCGGAGTCCTTCCTGGAGAGCAGTGCGGATATCGAAGCAATAAGCTTGATTACTCAGGTAATTACTTCTTATTGTGCCCTTCAGTCGATTTAACGTCAAGTGTCTTCTTAAACTTTTGCTTCTCATAAAGTGTTTTCTGTTGGAGGGCTGTTTACACCCTGCAAGTCTATTGTTGTCGGTATTTCGAATTTACCAAAGGCCCGGCGTCGGCACAGGTAAGAGATTGCTGTCCCTGTGCTGTCATTTCAAGACACAAGTAACCAAGCAGTTTGCCAGAATACGTTCCGGTGTCTTCACACTGCACTAAGAAAGAAAGGATCTGATTTTGGAAATATTTGGTCGCTGTTGTACTGGTCTTTTAGCTTATAATTATTTGGCATTATCCTCAGTTCTTTGTGAATGTATAGATGTTCCTTCATAAATAACACAGGAAAAACGTTTGTAAAACACATAAAAAACAATTTTCAATACAAAATTTGACACGTTTCGCCCAAAATACGTCTGCTATAATGGCACAATCTGTCAAGAAGACTTTGTATGCAAGTGATAATTTGCCATAAAGCATGGCTTAAATCTACTGTAGAGGTCGTATGAATCCATTATTAGAAATATGAAATTCTATTGTTATTCTATATGCCACAAAATTTGACACGTTTCGCATCAAAACTATATCCCTCTGCTATGATGACACATTCTGTCAAGAAGACTTTGTAAGCAAGAGATAATTTGCCATAAAACGTGTAGAAGTCATTTCAATCCATTATTGAAAATTCCAGGTTCTAGTGATATTCTATGTGCCAAGATGGGTGGTGAATGTATTTTTGGCGCAGTATATTATGTCATGTCTTAGGATCAAAGGCGGGAGATGTAGAAACTCGATACCGGAACTTTCTCGAAATGCAGAGAGCCTACTGCTAAGCCTAACGTTCGTATTGAATTGATGTATTACCACATCAAAACTATTTGTCACATCTGTGACACATCGCAGTAATACGCTGTGCCGGCGAAACGCATTGATTCAACAAATCGTCGAAAGTCTCCTGAACAAATATTAGCCATGTTTCGTCTACAGTTGTCCATAATTGAGAAAGTGTTTGTTGTGCATAAACTGACCTTTCAATCAATATATATTCGATTAGATTCAGTATGGAAATTTAGGTGCAAAAACATTCACTGGAATTGTCAAGAATGTTCCTCAAACTAGTCGTGATCGATTTTGCTCAAGTGACATGTTCCATAGACGCCCTGGAAAAATCTAACTTTATTTGGGGACATAAAGATAATGAGCTGCTGCAAATTGTCTCCAAGTAGTTGAAAGCAACGGTTTCCAGTCAATGGTCATTTCAGATTGACCAGAGGTCCCAGTCCATGTCATATAAACTCAGCACATAGCAGGATGGCACAACTACCAGCTTATCCGGTACCTTCCTGACAGTCGGGGTTTATAGTCTCGAGGGATTAGAGCCTCACTCGATCATTACCACCAGTTATTACCAACTGGAATCGTGACTCATCTGATCAAGCAACATTTTCCCAGTCATCTAACGTCCAACTAATATGTTCAGGGACGCAGGAGATGTGACGCAGCCAATTGTGTTTTGCTACCAGAGCCAATCTCGTCGGTCTTCTGCTGCCATATCCCATCAACGCACGGACACGTCTGTCGTAGGTCCCACACTGAGTGTGCCTGTTCTTTGACACAGTGCTGCCTGTCTGTCAACACTTACACCTCGGTGCAAACGTTGCTGGTCTCTGTCACTCAGTAAACGTGGCTGAAGACTGCTACGAATATGTTGGGAGGTAATGCCGGAAATTACATATTCACGTCACATCCTTGAAACTGTGGATCGAAGAATGTTAAACTCTAGGACAATTTCAGAAAATGAATGCTCCATGCTTCTAGTACCAACTAGCATTCGGCGTTCCATGTCTGTTACGTAATGCTATGCTATGCGGCCATATCGGAAAACATTTAACAAGACTCACGAGAGTACAAATGAAAGCTCCAACACTGCGTTTCTTTTGTGGTGCTACTGCTGTCTGGATATTTGCATCTTCCAGTCTCCCACTTTTTTTATTTATCTAAGGCTTTACGTCTCGTCGACGTCGAGGTCATTAGAGACGGGAAAGGACTAACGCAAGAAACTGGAAGGAATGTGGTCATGGCCTTTTGAAGGACGCATCCCGGCATTCACCTGGAGTGAATTGGGAAAACCCAAATCTTGATGTCCGGACGGGGATTTCTCCAGTGTATTTGCAAATTATCTTTGTTATATATTAAAGAAACCTGCATCACTACCAGTCTTGTAATGCTACCAAAGTATCAATATCTGTCACTGCAGGAAAATAACAAACTCTGCTCTGTTCGACCACTGCAACTAGGGAGTAACAAAAACTTTATCCAAAGTTAAAAGAAGAAAACGAAATTAGCAGCACCTGTTTCCCGATCTGGGAACAACTTATAGCACTGTGTTTCCAGGACATTCTTGTTCTAAATAGTGCTGTATTAGTATGTGAAAGCTTAACGAAAGGCAAATTTTTAATATTTTATTCTCAGTACCACTCAATCAATACACCGATTGAGTTTTAAATACAAACCTATTGCAGCCTGTAGCACTCCACATCACTTCCAGATACTCTGCTTTAAATTTCCAGGTCGTCTTATTGAGGATCATTTTCTATACATTATCGTCCAGGAATTTTGAAATGTTTGTTTTCTCTTTAAGGTACTATTCAATTAATTTAAGTGCTTTTTGTTAAATTGGTATATTTATGTGTTTGTTTTATTGTTTCAATAAATTCCGAAAATGGGAAATGTCATTTCAGTTATTTGACTGCGATGTAGTATATGCCTCAGAGGCAATTTACAAGAGATCTTCAGCGTTTTTAATTCTCTTTAAAAAGTTGTGGATATCTTCATATCTATTTTTTGCAACGTACATGCGGTAGAGACTAAATTTGTTACTTATCGCTATAACTCTGTGTACTCTAACTAACAGGTTTTGGTATTCTACATATACCACCATTTACTTCTTCAACTAATGATATTTTTTGTAATACAACACATCTTTAAAGAATTTGGCGATAAACTGATCAGCGAAAGACGGGGATTAATAATAGTTGTTGAGCTACATATTATCGGTTGATCAAAATTCGCATTTGTTGCAACAGAATTTCATAATCATATCATAAGGAATGTTTAGATTGATCACATTTTCAAACGTATCGAATAAAGAGGAAGAGATTTCAGATAAACAACAAAACGAGTAAAAGAATAAGCGTATACAATAGATACATTTCGCGATTCGAGATAGGTTTTATCAGCATCCCTAGAAAAATGTTTTCAGTGGATAAACAATCCATGAGAATGTAAAAAATGAAATATTGAGATACGTGTGAGACTTTTATTTTTCAACTATCGAATTCAAAACTTGGTCATCATGAACAAAAGATGCTGTTATTCTCTAATTCATTTTGTTTTTAATTGTAAAAACTTGTTACTTCCATCTTATAAACATAACAGACAATCTAATAAAACAAAAATATTTTTAGTGGCAATGAAATTAAATTTTCTTTCATTGATGTTGGTTATTTGTTTAAAATTTTATCTTAAGTGCATTCAAAATTCTTTATACAATCGGAAGTATATGATAAGAACTACGCAGCAATAAATGAAGGGACTGGAGTTATACTGCAACTGGAAACTGTTCAGGGAACCAGAGATTGAAAGAAGAGTAATGTCGCCATAAAAAATTATTATTCCACTTTCTAGAAGAAATTTCAAACGGTCAGCCAAATTTTCTTCAGTATATTACCTTAAAAAACTATTTATTAGTGATTCAAAATATGTGCATACCACAATTTTAACTAAATTAGTTTATTCAGTTACAACAAACACGGTTTTGCTTTGTACAGAACAAACTAACCGGTATTATGGTATAGTGTGCAAAATTTTCAGCATGTTGTTCTTAGATTTGACTGACCTGCAAAATACTTGCTAGTAAAAATATTATGACAAAGTTAGTTAGTATGTAAATCGTATGACGTTCGTTATTAAAAACATGGTTGTCTTGAATTATTCGCTGACTGTTTATATGTTTTAACGGCACTTCCACAAAGGTGATATCAGCACCAGATAAATAGATAAACAAATAAAACTAGCCTTCGATTCTCGCCTGGAATTATCTAGGTAGACCAGTGAAAAAATGAAACCTAGATGGCCGGATGGGAATAAAACTTCCTGAATGATCAAACAAAACAATCATTCATCAGTCTCAATTTATACTGTTTGTTGTAAATTTGATTCTTCTCCATAATTTACTCTTAAACGATCTGCTTTGAATCCATTGCAGCAATCTTGTATTTTCATTAAGTATTATCTGGCTAGGATGGTAGAGGGAATTGTTTGCTTTTTGCCTGTTCACTCCTTGAGTATTTAAATTTCTGATGTCTATAACTGGATGTTTCTTCTGTAGGAGCATGCTCTGGAATATTCCATCAACTACAGATCAACCATATTTTGATCACATAGGATTTTTTTTCCCGTATTTCAATAACTGTAATTAGAAGTAAAAGATATCGGACAGAAACCTCAGTTTCGGGTAAAATCTTATTCATTTTCATTACTGTTTTTACAGTTTTCGTGGAAATTAGGTTACGTCTCTTCTTTATAAAATTCTCCTATCTCTGCATGAAAGCAAACCTACTAAACACAACTTATTAATATCACCCTAGGAAAGAAATAACTTTGTGAAACGGTAACGTAGCAAGCTACCCCACAAAATTGAAGAAAGTTATTTCAATTATTAATTGGTATCTAAAAACAACTCTAAAGACTCTTACTCACAATTCAAGGTGGTTTCTAATGTGTTACAATAATACTCAAAATACAAAACATACGTATGAAATGAATTCTTCACTTGTGTACCGCCGGATAGTGTTTTGAAAACACGATATTTCGACGACTAACTCCGTCGTCTTCATCAGGTTTCGAGACGTCTGCACAGATCGGCTGACCGTCGGATACTGTGAAGACGTCACCTGATGAAGACGACGGAGCTAGTCGTCGAAATATCGTGTTTTCAAAACACTATCCGGCGGTACACCCGTGAAGACTCCATTTCAAGCATACGCCGGGAAAGTCTCCGTTCTTACAAAACATATGTAGTTTCCACGCACGAAGTGAGCTGATAGCGAACTGCAAATTTTTGCAATTACTCTTTGTCAAGTTATGAGAGGTTTATCCTTTAACAGAATCCAAATATTCTAAATAGTCTTGGCGTTGGAGGGAAGATGGTATAGCTCAATTTTGCTTCCATCATATCCACAAGTCTCGGTAAAATTGACAACATTTCAATCAAAAATTATTCTGAACTAAATTTCAGGATAGACAACGGGCCTAGGTTCGAATACTGAGCAGATGAACTGTTGATGCTCATGATCATGATCATTGGTCAACTGATATGTGCTATAACGTGCAGTATGGTGATATGATACGTTCTCGCCCTCTTTCACAAATAGAAATGTTATAAGCAAACTAACAAGTATTAAAATCTCACTCAAATTTGGTGAACACCCTGCAAACAAATAATATACGTTTATTCCCAACCGTAACATAAAATAATTTGCACTACCACCTGTCCTATGGACTAGAAAATTTCAGAACATCAAAATCACGCAATTGTAGTTATCACATTATCATAACCTTAGAAGTTTTTTTTTTTTTTTTTTACTGCTTTATGTCTCTCAACAGCGAGGTCTTTAGAGACGGCAAAGGATGGAGGCAAGGAATGGGAAGGAATTCGGCCATGGCCTTTTTAAGGAAGCATCCCGGCATTTGCCTGGAGTGATTTGGGAAACCATGGAAAACCCAAATCTGGATGCCCGGACGGGGATTCGAACCGCCGTCCTCCCGAATACGAGGCCAGAACGCTATCCGTTACACCACCACGCTCGGTGAACCTTAGAAGGATCATCTCACAACTTTGCAGCCTGACCAGGAACACGAAATAGCACAACCTACCAAAACTGAAGTAATTCTCTAGTCGTTTGTGGAGTGTAGTCGAAATTTACATCATCATAGAAGCGACCTTTATTTTAGAAAGAAATCTTGAAGGATGTATCGCCGGGATGTGTTGTAAAAACGTGATATTTCGTTGTATAACAGCGCCGTCTTCTTCAGCAATTGGTGCGTTGATAAATACAAATGTAATCACAATTGAAGAAGACGGCGAAGATAACTGTTGAAATATCGTGATTATACAACACAATCTGTCCGAACACCCGCAAAGATTTCATTGTAACCATATGGGGGACAGTATCCGATCTTAAAACTATATTTTGTTGCCAACGCAGAAGACGGATGAATTGAATTTTTAATCGGAGCGGTATTTGTTTTTTTTTTTTTTTGCTTCGGTCTTTTCGCCTCGTTGAGTTTGAGGTCATTAGAGACGGAAGACAAAGTGGGGCAATGAAGAGTTGTTTTTTAAGCATTTCGGCTGTGGCATTTTGGAGGAAATATTCTGGCATTCGCCTGGAGTGATATGGGGAAACCATGGAAAACCCAAATCTGGATGCCCGGACGGGGATTCAAACCACCGTCCTCCCGAATGCGAAGCCAGAATGTTAACCATTCACCCCCCACGCTCGGTCCCCGAATGCGAGGCCAGAGTGCTATCACTCGTCTACAGGACACGGTAGAAATGGGGAAAAACGGAAATTCGAACTGCAATTGAATATTTGAGAAGGAGATATAACACCAAAGGATGTTCATGAAGGAATGACGATAAAATTATGGAAAGGGATCCCGGGCGCTAGTGCAGTTAAAAAAAAGTGGACTCTGAAATTAATACGTGGTAGAACAAGACGATTAATGCGATTGATGGCCATAGGTGAGAATCACTTGGGAAAATGTGGACCAGGTACACGAGCTGGTGAAGAGACACAAGGTCAAAACACGGCAGATTAAGAAGATATCAGCGATTCAAACAACACCACATACTGTCTAAGTGCTTGGGCAGTGAGAAGGCAACTATCTGCCAAAAATCTAACCGTTTTTGAAGGGATCCCACTACGCCTTGTTGAACTACTTGCGAATATGATGATACCCGGTTACATTGAGAATCAAAATACGCTCTGGTTTTGCATTCCGGAGGATGTGTGTTTGAATCTCCGTCCGGAAATACAGATTTGAGTTTTCCATAGTTTCCCCAAATCATTTGAGGCAAATGCCAGGACGGATTCTTCAAAAAAAGAAAAAAAAGAGTCAAAACATGACTGTTCTCTCCCTGTACGGAAATCGAAAGCTGTTCTTTATATTAAGAAAGCTATATTGTTTGTTTCTGACTTGAAAACGTTTACTATAGGTGGAAAAACAATCGTTCCAAAATTAGTAACAGTTTCAGTCAAAGATATAACAGCCTTCGATAACTCGGTTAAAATTAGACATAGAACAGCCACATCTAATTCTCGTTTTAAAGATTAAGAATGAAACTTCATGCCAGTGTTGTTCCGATATTCGTGGTAGCCGGACGTCGCGATCTGCTCAAGCAGAGGGAACCAACGATTATCGAAAATCCGGATTCGACATACGTACATAACTGGGATCATATCTCGGAGACTAATTATCAGATTCGAGTGAACCTAGCCGTATTCTGAAGGGGAATATGGTTCTCAAAAACTGGAAAAGATACGACATTTCCCGATTTTCTTGACGCGATATACAGTGGCACAGTACAATCAGAATAGATGGTATGGAAGCATTCTGACGTATATCACATTACACATCAAGCTGTACTAAAAGGGCTTATGAATATACCCGTCGAGACAGGGATTCGAACCGGCAACTTTTCAACGATTTAAATACTGAGTCACAATGCCGCTTGCATATTACATACTTTCCTAGAAACATTTGCTGCAATGCCATTTATAATCTCTTGATACCAAACCCAACATCCAGTAGGTAAATCTTTATAACTCTTATCTAAATAACACAACTGACGATCCTCCAAACTGATACCGAATCTATTAGGAAGAACCGAACTTCCCCAATAATCATATTTTTGTTTCCCCTGTGGTGTTTATATATTTGTGTGACTATATACTATACAATGTAGCAGAAATGATACCAATAGCAGTAGATTAAACATAAAATACATAAATGGAGTCTGACAACTGACGATCGATGTGTATGTGGAGAAGAACAGACCATGGATCATCACTATGCTCGCATCAAGTGCGAGCTTTTAACAACACTCGATGACCTGTAGGCAGGAAAAGAAATCGACAACTTTTTCCAATATAACACTATCTAAACGATAATAATATGCGGACACGAAAAAATAAAGTAAACTAATAGCAAGACATTTAAGTTAAAGTATAATGAAATACTAAAATAATTAACAAAAATGATCTATTAACTCTTCAACGTTATATCATCGAATGTTTTTTTTTTTTTTTTTTTACAGACAACGTTTCAACTGCTTCCACAGCAGTCATTTTCATGTGTTTTTACGGGTGAATAGGCAACCAGCTACTTTTACGTCACCCATCTTAATTCATAAGATGTCTTAGAAATCAAGCAACGAGTAAATCTCAGTTGTTACAACGAAAGTGATGTTGAAACGACAGTTAGTGTGAGTATTATATTACAAGAGAGTGATCGAAGAAGATCGTGATTACATGCCATTAACCAACATTGCTAAACCCTGCTTTCAGAATCGTCCATTGCAATAAAAGATCGATTTTACATACGTTTAGTAGGCACAGCAATAGTATAATATGAATTTTCAGAGACTTAACAATAGCTCCTTAAGTATATGCATTTTTAGACAAGTAACGAGTTGTATAAATTCCCCAATAATTATGAAATGATACCAATCACAGTAGATTAAATATAAAAATAGGATCGGATTGAATAGGAGAAGTAATTGAATTCTGGTACTTGGGAAGCAAATTTACAACCAATGGCCGAAGCAAGAACGATGTTTAAAGCAGAATAGGACTAGCAAAAAGAGCCTTCATGAAAAGAGAATCTTTTAGTTTTAAATATTGATCTAGGGATTAGAAAGAACTTTTTAAAACTCTATGTGTGGAGCACAGCACTTTACGGTAGTGATACATGGACTTTAGGAATACCAGAAAGAAAGACAATTGAACCATTTGAAATTTGGTGCTACAGAAGAATGCTGAAAATTAAGTGGACAGACAAAGTACGAATGTGTTTTTGAAATGATGGCTGCGGAAAGAAGTTTCTGGAAAAAGATTACAGAAAGAAGAGACAGGCAGGTACCTCATATTTTGAGACATGCTGGATTGATTAATTTGTTAATGGAGGGAACAGCCGAAGGTAAGAATTGTAGAGGAAGAAAGAGATTAGAGAATATGAAGCAGATAATTGAGGACTTGGGTTGTAAGGGATATGTAGACATTAAAAGGTTAGCACAAGATAGGAAGGGATAGAGGATTGCATCAAACCAGTCAAAAGAGAAAAATACTACTGATAAATTGTAGTAATTCATAGAGACTCGTGGTGTAAGGATCTTCTATATTTTGTAGCAAGTAAATATTTAGTAAAAAAACTAAAAATCTGTAATGAAGCATTAACTTCGAAAATAATTTGGGCTAATGAAAAAAGTTGCCGACCTTCCTTTTGGCAGCATTGGTCTCCTCAAACTGTTTCCGGAGCGCTCAGTGCAGTTGGTGTAGCTGGTCCATTTGCTATGTCGACGACTGTACGCAAGGATGGAGCACTTTACCTGATGACCCGAACCTTTCAATGGCGCAGCATCTCA
This sequence comes from Vandiemenella viatica, assembly GCA_031002005.1. Lineage (NCBI taxonomy): Eukaryota > Metazoa > Arthropoda > Insecta > Orthoptera > Morabidae > Vandiemenella > Vandiemenella viatica. The sequence goes on along the minus strand of JARYHS010009186.1, from coordinate 109,257,468 downwards.
GGAATAGCGCGTGGTTAACTGCCCCCCCCCCCCTAGCCCAAGCCACTCGGCCGAGCTCACTCACTCATTCGCCACCCCCTCCCCTCCCTCCCAAACCCCCCACCAGCCAACTCTGCTCCTCTTAGCCGCCGTTCTACAGACGCTAAGTATAATTAAATGAATACACTCTGGGGGAAATTCGAAAACACAGCTTAATTAGCCTTCTAATTTAGCCTTTACTCGACGTCGAGTTACGCGCAAGGCTAGTGAGCGTGTTGCGAAGAAAGTTCCTTTTTTTGCACTTGGAGTGAAAAGGAGGAGTGGCGTGGAGGGACGGAGAGAGAAGGTGGAAAATAGGTCAGAAAGAATCTGTGAGATGGTTTCAAGCTCGCAAGCCATCTCGCCTTCTAGTTCGCTTTCATAGTTGCTGGAAATATTTCCGAAGCATTACATCTTTAACCCCTTTAGTACTTACAATGCAGTGCAAATAAACACTTAGGAAAGATTAACATAATAGACAGTATACCATTCATTATGGCTGTGATTTTTGGTGCCCTGTATGTAGTGGATACGTGTTGTTTCTCTTCCTGCTTCAAGTTAAATTTACCCAACGTCTATTAATTTGAATAATTTTTTTGTCAATAGTACCCTAAAAAATACCAGTACGGGAAAAGAATAATGGCATTTATTACTAATAAGCTTTCCAGGATCTCCATCACCACAGCTTTTACTTTTTCTTAATGATGTAATAGAAAGTGGTTATAAGAGATTTTGGTCCTACTGCCTCTATAGCAAACTGGTACTTGTAGGAATTAAATTTAGTTTAATTTAACGAATTTTGAAGGATCTTATGCTTCGATGCCGGTTTCCATACACATCTACTTTTGTATTTTATGAATTTTTAGTTGAAATGCTTTCAATGTTTGGGGTGAATTGTTCAGCACAACCCAAGCTAATTTATTCCAGTTCTTGACTTACTAATCTATAAAAGAACGTTTTACCACTTCCTTATCCCTGAAATATCCATGAATCCATGTAGTAGCTGGTTACTGTTGAGATACAGAAGGCATTGACACTGACCACAATAACAGGTGGTTAGCAATCAGGAGCTTGGCTGCCACTGTGTTTGGATTTGCGTAGGTGCGCATGTGGATAAGCAAGCCAACCCCCAGTCCCTGATACGGCAGTGGCGTTTGTTGGCTTTGCGGTTATCTGTAACCTATGTAAAAATGGAATTTCGGTGATCAACGCTTGAATCTACTTTCTATGGGAAAACTCCTCGTCAATGAAGAACGTGTTTAATTCACAATGATAATCTCTCTAATAAGTATTTGCAGACTAAAGCAACAAACAAGATGCCGCAGTACGTTTAAAAATGTACTGTGATCACCCCCAACAAGACTGTACATCTAAACCGTACTGTATTCTTCAGTAAAAAATTATAAATAACCAATACCTAATGTTGATATGCATAGGCCTAAAACTAGGACCAAATGTAACCTCCACAAAGATTACAGGTCATGTAGATGGCTGAAATGATTTGCAGTTTCCTTAATCAGTGTCCTGCATCAAGTCTCCCATATAGCTTTAAGCCCAAAATTAAAATGACAAGGTTGATTCCGTTGACATAATGGTGTATGATAGGTTCAGAACGGGAGATGACTGTGAATATCTGCCGGGTAATATGGGTAGAATATCTAACTAGATAAGACAACATTGTATGGTATGAAGTTAACTGCCAAGAAGAGAGCTTATTAGATAAAAATTAATGGTTACTTATGATTATAGGGTGCTGACAGAATTGATTGTTGAAGACTTGAAGTGTGAGTATCTTGGCAATTGATAATAAACTCAGCTGAGCATGGGGTAGGAAAAGATTACAAAATCCTCCATTTACCAGAGAGGGTGATGAGGGAATGTACCAGAGAAGTGAGGGAATTGCGTTACAAGACTTTGGTCAGACCATTGCTCGAATTTGCTGTAGTAGTTTGGGACCCATATTCTGTGTATCAAATACAGAAGTTGATGGGCGTGCAAAGGAGAATAGCTAGTGTTTTTTTTTTTTTTTTTTTTTTTTTTTTTGTGCAAATTACCGCCATACCCAGTCAGTAATTGTTATGATAAAGGAGCTGCATTAGTAGTCATTGGAATGTGGGAATGTAAGAGGAGGGAGAAGAGAGTACTGGGAGTGGAGTGTACACGGCAAATATTGATGATGAGGCTTGGAAAGATATTACTTAAAGAATTGGGAATAGTGCACTGAAAGGAAGCTGCTAATCTATTTTATATAAAAGGGTGTGGGAAAATTTTCTTTTGTAGGCAAGGGAGTCAGGGTTTGGAATAAATTAGCACGTAAAGTGATGAAGAATTTACTAAAAGCGCTGAAAGAATTAAAAAATAATAAAAAAAACATCGTAAACCGCAAAAGTTGAAGAATGAGCAAATTAACACTCAAATTATATAAGATAATAATAAAATGTTGATGATAATTATAAGAAAGAGGTAATTTTGGTAAGTTCGAAGAAGCTAATTGAAAAATTCTCGACCGACGTATTTCGGAATGACAGTAAACAAATATTGCTACCAGCAACATTTATATCTCGGAATGACCGCAAAAATAAGATAAGAGAAATCAGGGCCAGAACTGATTCATATCTGTACTCATTTTTCCCACGAGTGATTAGGGAATGAAATAGGAACGATTTACCGGGCGAGTAAACATAAAATCTGACAGGAGTAGCTTTCGATAAAGCACTCCGGCCATCCTGATCTGGGTTTTCCATGGTTTCCCATGATCACTCCAGGCGAATTCTGGGATGCTTTCTCACAGTAGCCAATGGGCGCTTCCTGCCATATCCCGTATATCCCTTCCAAACCATTACCTTTCCAGATATGTGCAATGCACCCTCTGCCACACACTTTTAGTGAATTGTGGAGTAATAGTAATGGTAATAGTAATACAATATAGAAATCATATAGCATTTGGAAATGATATTCAGAATTACATGTGAAAGTACGAGAATAAGTTTTAAATTTCCACTAGAAATTATGCGGTTCTGGGATAACATACAAATGTTGTCTGGTAATGAAACTGGATTTAAAAATTATGTTATGTCCCATATCTTCGGTCCCTGCTGTCAAGTAGGGTCAAAACAAACTTTGTAATCTCTTGCATCAACACACAGCTTTAACTGTTCGTAAACAGATAGATACTCTTTCTTTTCTTTGAGTCACTAAAGAATTTACAAAATCTGAAGCTGTGGTTAATTTTTTAAAAAAATAATTCTGTTCCCTACTGACGACGAAACAGGAAAGTTGTTTGACCGTAAAGTTCATTTTTCTTCTATTTTGCTCATACTGCATCAGGATCTCTGAAATTTGCTATTCATCTCTGGCATCTGTGAGGCCGTCATTAGCACGTTCTCCCACGAGTCCGGTGGCTGTAATGAAGGACGGCTGAGACCTCTAATGACGAATACCTCACACAGCCGTAAAACGGACGGTTATAAAGCGTGCCGGGAATTATTACTCCCTGTCCATCCTTGACCATTAGTTTCCGACTATAAAACAGAGATGTGACATAGGACTACGCTCCCCACACTACCACATGCACACACACAGAGAGAAAGAAAGAGACAGAGTGCTCTATCTTCTGATAAAACACAATGTGACCTTAATGTATATTAAGTACAACCTCTGGTACGACTGTGCACAGATTTTACATGTTTATGTTCTTTCTAATACTGCAATAGCGGAAAAAAATTCCTACTGTGCTCGATATTTCTTCACATTAACAACGTTATTGCCATAACTTCTCTTTGATGCATCAGGAATACCGTTTTTCCAAATAAGAATCCAATGTTTCTTAGTCTTTTTCGACCTTTTCGAAGACTAGAATAAAAAGAGATATTTTTCTATACAGCAGTGTATAGGATTTGTCGGTGTGGCACAAAAACATTTCGTTTAGTACTTAATATTCATTTCAATATATTTACAGCATAATTAAAAAAAAGGTGGACAAAATGACATGGTAGATTAGTCATTCAAGAAGGATCAAAAATCACATAGGAACAGAGGGTCGCAAACGCCTGTATACTGAATTGGTCGCGGTGGACCAATCGCTTGGCCACCACGATCACCAGACCTGTCTCCCTTGGATTTTTTCTTGTGGGGATTTTTAAAAGGACTTGTGTATGAAACAACTGTTGAAACGCCGGAAGACTTGGTAGGGAGAATCTTTGCGGCAGCCGGAAGTGTTCGAGATACACCTGGTATCTTTGAGAAGGTGCGCCGTTCCACGCAACGGAGATGCCGGGCTTGTCTCGATGCATCTGGCAAAAACTTTGAGCATCTGCTGTAGGCTTAACATTTGGCTTGAGTGAGTAATTATCAATAAAATGATCTGTAATGGTTTTGTTTCTTCTCTTTGTGTCAGCATTATTTTAGACTCCCTGTAGCCGCTCCGGATCGCAGTTGCGACCCTCTGTTTCTATGAGATTTTTGTTCTTATTGTGACTGATCTACCATGTCGTTTTGTCCACGTTATTTTGAATCACCCTGTATAACTTGGTTTTGATTGTGTCTCTTACCCCTTAGATACTTCCTCGGAGGAAGTTTCTCATTCACGGCAGCTCTCTGGGAAATTTGATGAGGCGGTTCTCGTGACTTCCCCCAGCGATGAATGTGTATGTATGCGATACTATTTTTTGTGTTCAGTGTTGTGTGTTGTTCGCATGGGGAATGAATGAAAGAGGAAGGAGGGTACAGGGTGAACCAAGGTGTAAGCACGTTCCAGCCTACTCTTCCGAAAAAACCATAGGGGCAGCCAGCCTTAATGTTCCCATCCAACCGATTAATCACTGTCAGTGGTTTGGGTGCCCTCCCTCAATATGCACCAAGGAGCGGTTTGTGGTTAAACCCAGGAGTTTGATACACAATCGGGTGATTAGGAATTGTTAAATACATCTCCTATCATGCCGGTACTGATGAAAATTTCTTCCACCGCCAGGAATCGAACTGGCCAACCACCTGTCAGCCATCGGAAACCATCAAGATACCGCGACAAGAGCCACTGGTTCAGACACAAATCACCTGGGATTCTTCTCTCCTAGGATGTGGGGAATTTCTTGCACAGTTGTGTGCATCTCCTTCCATTTACTGGTGCAGGCTGTTTATATTATTCAGCACGCTATAAATGCCTATAACAATGTGACTACATCTTTGTGTGACTTTCTATTTAGTATGAGGAAGTAGTTTATTGTTTCACCGGAAGCGTTATTGTACTTCGGACTCGAACCGGTGACCTTTGGCACGTGGAACTAGTAGTCTACCTCCTACGCTACCTTGGCCGGCACTTCAATATTTAACGGAGCTTTCTGAATGTAGTATTTTGTCATTGTAATACTGTAGCGCAGTGTTACATTACGCTAGAATTTCCGCACTAATGTTTATGCTGCTAACACATTAACTTTCACGCCGCTGCTTTAAGATTCTAGGGGAGGACATGAAATTTTTTTTTTACTAGTAACTAAAGGAACTTGTTCATCACTACTTGAGTTATATGCTTCACCGTCAGCTGAGTGTTTAGACTAATAACAAATTAAATGGTGCTGAAGGGACCGACTTTTTATCTCATTTTTCCAAGCGACTAAAAAGCTTTTAAAATTGTCTTATGACGCAGATTCCATGAAAGTCACTATTATAAACTTTTTCTAGCCTCCACATACATTTTAAACATTATTGTGCAATAAATTGTGGAAAACATTCTTAATCAATTAGCAACCGGTTTGTAACAGCTTTTAGTCCCTTTTTACTATATAATGCCAGTTTGATTTTCGAAACTGTCAAACAGTGGTAATGTATGCAGGACAGAAATAAAGATACGGAGTTGAAATAAAACTAAATATGCACTAATAATGGAGTAGAAATGGTTAGAGAAGTAATGAGAAACAGTTATAATTACCAATATGAACAAATAGAAACAGCATCTCATAACTGAGACACTGTCGTCTACCTGGTACTTTTTTCTACAGTAATATAGCGCTACTTCTTAATATAGATATAAGACATACATTATCTTCTACGCTTGTTTTGTTTTACAATCGGAATCAATAAGAAAAATTTCATTCATGAAACCTTGAAGGTTTCTAACATTATCTGCGGTCAAAAAACTCACTTCCGCATGAAAGTACTCCAAGAGTTTGATTTCAACATTTCTAATATAATACCTAAATATAAGAGAACTTAATACACCAAGGAAACGCGTGTTTAGGGACGATGATATATGCTTGGAAAGCCTTCATGGAATAAAAACTGTCAGTATATAAAACCGTTGTCAAGTAAACGCTACTTAGACATGTGTGATTTGGACCCTGCTCTACCATAACTTCAAAAACATAAGCGTTTTCAGCAACAAAAGACGTCACTTGCCCACGAGAACAAATTTGATGTTTAGTTCTTGAAAAGGTGAATCCGTGAAGTATTTGATTTTGGATGAAACTGTAAAAAGCTATATAGGACATTAATTCTTAACATCGCTGGTATATGTAGCTAATCATAGACTGCGATTCAAAGACCAAATTTTGAAAAAATTATAACGCAGATACAAGTAACATAGTGTATAAAACTATTCGCGAACTCATCTAAAATATTGTTGAACTGTATGAATTCTGTATAACGGGGAACTGATTAGTACCCCACTGTTTTTGAATATTGCTACACTTGTGGTGGCCCATGCAGCCGAATTGTACGGATCAGCACGAAGCAAAGGCTAGCTCACCACCTCGCAGTCACCTCCCAACCACGTTGGCTAGTGTTGTTCCAACTACCCGGGCATTTGATGTTTACCGACTGGGCGACGGATAGATGCTGGCCACCCATGCCAACAGAGGCGGGTCCCTCCCCACGGTCAGGTGTTCTTAGTTAGACCGGAGTGGCTGGCAAATGCACAGGCCGAAGGAAGCCACCTTTAGGAGGAATGGTCCAACCCACTCAGAAATCTCAGGATGTGTAGAACAGTGGAACTATAATAAATGATTGAAATTACAGAGAGATGGCGTGCACGTAGGACCAGCAGCGCCATATTTTGTGTGACCGTACACTGTTACGCCAAGTTTTGTCGGTGCGGAGCAGTCAAACGAAATGTAAACCTGCAAGCCAGTGCCTGTATAACCCGTCGACGTAAAAGTGCGCAATATCGGCACGTGAGGCTTAGTACACACTTTATACACTCCTGGAAATTGAAATAAGAACACCGTGAATTCATTGTCCCAGGAATGGGAAACTTTATATACACATTCCTGGCGTCAGATACAACACATGATCACACAGACAGAACCATAGGCACATAGACAAAGGCAACAGAGCATGCACAATGTCGGCACTAGTACCGTGTATATCCTCCTTTCGCAGCAATGCAGGCTACAATTCTCCCATGGAGACGATCGTAGAGGTGCTGGATGTAGTCCTGCGGAACGGCATGCCAAGCCATTTCCACCTGGCGCCTCAGCTGGACCAGCGTTCGTGCTGGACGTGCAGACCGCGTGAGACGACGTTTCATCCAGTCCCAAACATGCTCAATGGGGCACAGATCCGGAGATCTCGCTGGCCAGGGTAGTTGACTTACACCTTCTAGAGCACGTTGGGTGGCACTCGATACATGTGTACGTGCATTGTCCTGTTGGAACAGCATGTTCTCTTGCCGGTCTAGGAATGGTAGAACGATGGGTTCGATGACAGTTTGAATGTACCGTGCACTGTTCAGTGTCCCCTCGACGATCACCAGAGGTGTACGGCCAGTGTAGGAGATCGCTTCCCACACCATGATGCCGGGTGTTGGCCCTGTGTGCCTCGGTCGTATGCAGTCCTGATTGTGGTGCTCACCTGCACGGCGCCAAACACGCATACGACCATCATTGGCGCCAAGGCAGAAGCGACTCTCATCACTGAAGACGACACGTCTCCATTCGTCCCTCCATACACGCCTGTCGCGACACCACTGGAGGCGGGCTGCACGATGTTGGGGCGTGAGCGGAAGACGACCTAACGGTGCGCGGGACCGTAGCCCAGCTTCATGGAGACGGTTGCGAATGGTCCTCTCTGATACCCCAGGAGCAACAGTGTCCCTAATTTGCCGGGAAGTGGAGGTGTGGTCCCCTACGACACTGCGTAGGATGCGACGGTCTTGGCGTGCGTCCGTGCGTAGCTGCTGTCCGGACCCAGGTCGACGGGCACGTGCACCTTCCGCGGACCACTGGCGACAACATCGATGTACGTGGAGACCTCGCGCCCCACATGTTGAGCAATTCGGCGGTACGTCCACTCGGCTTCCCGCATGCCCACTATACGCCCTCGCTCAAAGTCCGTCAACTGCACATACGGTTCACGTACACGCTGTCGCGGCATGCTACCAGTGTTAAAGACTGAGATGGAGCTCCGTATGCCACGGCAAACTGGCTGACACTGACTGCGGCGGTGCCCAACCGCTGCGCAGCTAGCGCCCTTCGACGGCCAACACTGCTGTTTCTGGTGTGTCCGCTGTGCCGTGCGTTTGATCATTGCTTGTACAGCCCTCTCGTAGTGTCCGGAGCAAGTATGGTGGGTCTTTCACACCGGCGTCAATGTGTTCTTATTTCAATTTCCTGGAGTGTACTTACTATCATATGTGCGTAGACCAAAAGATTTGTTTCAGGCTTTCAGAATATCCTATTCAGTTTGTAACTTGTCTGCTAAGTGACGGTCATTCCGGGAAGACTTGACTGAGATTAGAGACTCCTGTCTTACTTTCGCAGATAAGTCACTTCATAATTATACTTTGCGCAAGGAACACAAGAACCATCTGTTCGTTAATACTGAGAATAACTATAAAAATACTATAGTAAACAACGTGTGTCATTAAAGTGCCAACACACTCGTGCCTAATATACCCTAATACAGGGAGAGTCCATAAACTACGTAGATCTATATTGCCTCCCATAAACCCACTCTCCCCTCTCCTCCCTTTCCCCTCTCCCCCCCCCTCTCTATGTGGCCCGTGAGGTCCCACTCAAAAATCATTGTAAACAAATTAGCAAATAATAGACTTTCACAGCATAAGTAGTATTTATAGATATTTGGGTAATTTTAAGTCTTTTGTAGTAATGTAATTTTTTGTAGTTGGCAGTTCTGTACTGTTCTCTTCTGTTCTGTACTGTTGGTCGAGAAAGAATGAAGGTGTTAAGATGGCGCAGAGAGACCACGAAGGAATGTATTAATTGGACAGTGTCGACTATGTATTGTGTTTTATGAGTATTTAAAGTGTTCAATAAATTGTGCAGATAAATGAGAATATTGTTGAATTTCATTTAACATTAACATCCGTTGCGCAGGAGTGTGTAATTTGAGAGCAGTTTATCAAACAGTAATAATATGCTAGGTGAGTAGCACTACCGCGAGAAACAACGGTTTGGCCATGTGTTGAAATTGGCGGGCTATCTACCTTCGACTAATTAATAGTAAGGAGGACCTAGCAAGCCCGACGTGGCTCTTGCTTCTATCCTCCTCCCCTACCCTCTCTCCCAAGTAGCACGTAACTTTCTTTCTATATTGATTCCAGAAGACATTTTGAACTGTTTTCTCTTGTCAGATTACCGGAAGTTACATATCCACATTGTCTTGTCAGCAGAGAGGGCTGAGGATATTGAGAAGTTACTGAATGGCATGAAGAAAATACTGAAGGAAGATTTTGGACTGAACATAAATCAAAGCAAGACAAACTTGATGAAATGTAGAAGAAAAGATACCAATACTAGTGCGTAGATTAAATATAAAAATAGGATCGGATGCAATAGGAGAAGTAAGTGAATTCTGTTACTTGGGAAGTAAAATTACAACCGATGGCGGAAGCAGGAATAATGTTAAAAGCAGAATAGCACTAGCAAAAAGAGCCTTCATGAAAAAGAGAAACCTTTTAGTTTCAAATATGAATTAGAAAGAGCTTTTTAAAACTCTATGTGTGGAGCACAGCACTTTACGGTAGCGAAACATGCACTTTAGGAATACCGGAAAGAAAGAAACTTGAAGCATTTGAAATTTGGTGCTACAGAAGAATGCTGAAAATTTAGTGGAGAGACAAAGTAAGAAATGAATGAGTTTTGGAAATGATGGGTGAGAAAATAGGTTTGTGAAAGAAGCTTACAGAAAGAAGAGACAGGCTGGTTGGTCATATTTTGAGACATGCAGGATTAGTTAATGTGTTAGTGGAGGGAACAGTAGAAGGTAAGAACTGTAGAGGAAGACAGAGATTAGAATATATGAAGCAGATAACTGAGGACGTGGGTTGTAAGGGGTATGTAGAAATGAAGAGGTTAGCACAGGATAGGAAGGGATGGAGGATTGCATCAAACCAGTCGAAAGACTGACGACAGGAAAAAAAAAAAGACCAGAGAGAATTAAATGACGGAATAAATATTAATATGCTGTTGTGTGTTCTGTACCTCGTTTTAACTGTGATAAATAATATGAATGAAAAGCTATGTGGTCTTTTTTCAGAAACCCCCCCCCCTCCTGACCCGCTCCACTAGTAGCCCAGCTTAGCTTTCCAACCTCCCCCACCTCCCCCTCCCTCCCTCTTCCTCCCCTCTTAGACCGAGCCACGTAGTTTACGGACGCTCCTTTAACGAGAGCTGAAATATCTCACGCCTTTCTCAAAAGTCTCCATTCCATTAGACCGTTATGTGTAAATAGTAAAAGTTGTAATAATTTCTCCGATGAAAAAGCGCATTACTATCCACTATATACGAGGCACGTCCAGAAAGTAAGTTCCATTTGGTAATAAAATGAAATTGTTCACAGATACAGAAGAAATTTTTATTGCACAAAATTCTACAACTCTTAAACTACTTTTCCACGTAACTGCCGAAATTTTGCATGCACTTGTCATAGCGTAGCACTAGGTTTTGTATACCTTCTTCATAGAAATCTGCCGCCTGTGTCTTCAACCAGTTGGAAACAGTTTCTTTCAGCTCGTCGTCATTAGTTAAGTGATGACCGCCAAGGAAAGACTTGAGATGTAAGAACAGATGAAAGTCTTGCCAGTTCTTCTGTAACCAAAGGTGGACGCCCACTTCGTTCTTCATCGTGCACAACACTACGCCCGCCATTGAACTGTCGGACCCATCTTCTCACCATCGAATCACTCATCGCATTTGGTCCGTAAACATCGCAAATTTGCCGATAAATTTCACTTGGTTTCACTTTCCTCGCATTCAGAAACCGAATCACAGACCTGATTTCACAGGCGGCGGGATTTTCAATCAACGCCGACATTTCAAACAAGCACAACAAAGCGTACGTAACTGACAGCGATCTCCAAATGGCGCACGTTCTTCCCCTTGATACACATCGTCTACAGCGCATGTGCGGAACTGCAATCGCAGCGCTGCAGCGGAGATAAATTGAAACGGAACTTACTTTCTGGACGCGCCTCGTACTATGTAAGATTAAGCTACATGCGCAATGGACTGTATCAAGGCAAACTGACCTGAATAGGACATAACGTAAAGAATCACCCAGCATTCCTTCGCCTTTCTATTTAACTGCTGCTCGTCTTGATGGAAATTATTTATTAGTTGCTCTGGTGTTTCAATCATTGACATCTTCACTTACGAAAGAAAATTTTTCAAGCTGTATTCGAGAGCCAGCTTGTGATAATAATCAACTTTTGCCTTCCACGCGCCTCTCTTAATTCTTCCACCAATACCTTCCCAAGGTACATCACCAACATACGCTTTTTACACTCTCACTACTCCCTTCTTCATCCTCCTGTTTCCCAGTGAATCCCCGTCCAGCTGTTTTATCGTATCAGTTACTGACTGTGGTCTGCGATAACTTCCACAAACAAATCTAGCTTTCCTCTTTTGCACTGCTCCCCTCCCCCAACGCCAGTTCTTGATATCCAAAATGTGGGTTACACACTACAGCACCATATTCAAGCAATGGTCTGACCAAAGTTTTGCAACCCAATTCTCTCACTTCTCTGTGACATACCCTAGTGTAGTAGGTGAATGATAACGCTCTGGCCTCGCATTCGGGAGAACTTGAGTTTGAATCCCCGTGCGGCCATCCAGATTTGGATTTTCCATGATTCCTCCAAACCACTACAGGCAAATGCCGGAATGGTTGCTTAAAAATGCAATGGAAAAATTCCTTCCCGTTCCTAGCGCCAGTACTTTCTCAACCTCGTAGAGGAATAAAACCAGAACAAAAAAATACCACCTGCTCTCGGTGTCCTATCCAATTATTTTATTATCAAATGTTTTGCCAAGGTGTATAAACTTCAAGTATTTAACAAGCAAAATCTTTCGCACTCTGTTATCATGAACATGCTTTAGGTCTTAATCTGCGTATCTAACATACCGACTATTCGTTCCAAGCATCAACTATTCAAAAGCCTTTTGCGTCAGGTAGTTGTCTACACGCCGACTATTCGTTCCAAGCGTCAACTATTCAAAAGCCTTTTGCGTCAGGTAGTTGTCTACACGCCGACTATTCGTTCCAAGCGTCAACTATTCAAAAGCCTTTTGCGTCAGGTAGTTGTCTACACGCCGACTATTCGTTCCAAGCGTCAACTATTCAAAAGCCTTTTGCGTCAGGTAGTTGTCTACACGCCGACTATTCGTTCCAAGCGTCAACTATTCAAAAGCCTTTTGCGTCAAGTAGTTGTCTACACGCCGACTATTCGTTCCAAGCGTCAACTATTCAAAAGCCTTTTGCGTCAAGTAGTTGTCTACACGCCGACTATTCGTTCCAAGCGTCAACTATTCAAAAGCCTTTTGAGACATCTAGTTGTCTACGCACCGACAAATAATTATTGTTCCATCAGTCATTTTAACAGACAGCACAGCGTTATGTAGCTGCTGAGCAACCTTTCTCATCAAAGGAAGAATCGAGAAAGGTACCTTTCAACAGTAAGGGAGACGGGGGCTCTATGGCGTAGGGGGCAGGTTGGCAATCAGATTCTAATTACCGAGCGAGGTGGTGGAATGGTTAACATTCTGGCCTCGCATTCGGGAGGACGCGGGTTCGAATCCCCGTCCGGGCATCCAGATTTGAGTTTTCCATTTAAAAAAAGCTTCTAATTTTCTGTGTAAATTGTGTGGAAGCGCTACCTATTTGACCAGGTGATCTTCATAGTCTCAAACAATTACCAACAAAACAACAGCGTGAGTTCTCTATTTGTGAGGGAAGGAGGAGCGATTGTCGTAAATTTCATTCGGTAAGTAATTTTTCTAAACTAACTTATTCGTCTGCTGCACCACAGGCTACATGCGACAGGCTTAACCTGTGTAGTACAGCTCAATCGTTGAATTGGCTATGTTTTCTATTGTTAAAACATTCATTTCAGTATGGTAGTTGTTGCAACTGCCATCTTTGTTATAAAAACGTATTTGGAGCAAGTTGGTCATCTGTGTTCGGGGTTGGTTGGCACATATCCAAATTGGGGTACACGAAGAATCTAAGCACATAGAGCAATATCCGTTTAACGATTTCAAGTGAGGAGGAGGATATAACTGTGAGTTACACTGACAGAGATGATAGCTTTGATGAATGTCTACTTTGAAATGACAGTAACACGAGTAAAAAATAAAATAAAAACAATGAGCGAGCCAGACCCTAGACACCCCGTTGGTGGTATGGCTATCCAGCCCAGTTAACATCTGTTAATATTGGTGAGGTCAAAGGCCGAAGAGCTAAAGTAGCCTCAGCTCAAGAATAATTGATAGTGGTTACGTATCATGCCGCACAGCATATAGGAACCGTAACAATATGACAAATCTGATGTTCTACTTAAAACAATGGTAAAATGTTTTGGATGTTTTCTAATAATAAAGTATGTGATATTTGCTGCAAATATAAAAATGTGAGAAACTCGTGATCCTCAACTCATGAGTCAAATTCAACAATCCTACCTCGTCGATAGAGCCCTATTTGATTTAATTCCGATATTTAGGGTCCCTTGTTTGTTTTAGAGTCTCCAAGTTTCGGTTTCTGCCTTCTGTTTTCTATTTTTTTAAATTAAAATATATGCAAATGAATTACAATAACCTATTTTTATTTACTTAAGGTATTTCCACGAATTCCAGGCTTTTTCTTCCCTCTCAACTCATTTTTTTCAAGCGTTTGATGATGGCTACGCCAACTAACCCAATGCTGCGTGCCAACCAACCCTGCGAATGGGGTTGATTGGCCAACCGCGACTTGCACTGTTTGGTGATTTCCTGCAGTCATCCCGTATAATATTCTGATTTTAGAAAAATACATAAATGTAACCTAATAGATGCAGATTACAGTGATATATTCAAAATTGAGTTGATGCTCACAGAATCAGCTGTTAAAATTAAAATGTGAAAACCTGTGCCAACCATCCCCGGTCTCCCGTACTCTTTCCCAGCCATAAGTTCGTTTTTCCGAATTTATTCCCGCAGTTGAATTTTAAAGACGAATAGTCAAATATATTAATTGAGGTTATTTCGTGTTAATATAAAGTTACTTTAATTGTTTGTTCTAGGGATGTTCATCCAGAAAATACATCGATGTTTTTTTCGATGTGATGCATCGAAACGTTGTATCGATGTTTCACGATGCATCGAATAAAAACATCGATGTTTTCGATGCATCGAATAAAAACATCGATATATATATATATATATATATATATATATATATATATATATAGTTTAATAAAAGTTAGGAAAGCTTAAAAATGAGACAAAGATTAGGAAACTAACAAAATGAAGTATTTATTTGAATTATATTTTTAATTAGTCTTTTACAAAGGCTATTTGAAATTACTGGGATTTATAAATTCGAATACAAAGATAGAATAAAAGTAAATCGAGGAACGCTGAAAGAGAGGCAGTGTTGGGATTCTAATCTAATTTGAATTTATAAATCCCAATATTTTCTCTCTAAACTTTGCATAAATAAAATTTTATTAACCCGCTTTCCTTGAATTCAGTTACGTTGTTGATTTAAAACTTGTGCAGCTTTCGAAAAGAGTCTTTCTGATGGCACTGAGCTGACTAGCAAAGTTAAATATTTATAACATATTTTGTACAATTTTTGAAACTGTTGTTTATAATCGGACCTTACTTCTAACGGATTTTCACTAATCTGGCCAGCCGGAGTTCTCAAGTAGACAGTTTCAGTTTCTTTGAACTAGTTTGTGATGATTGGTCCAGAAATCTTTCGATGTTTTGTCTGAACTATCTGATCAGATTCTATTCGCATTTCTTCCAGCTCCCTCTTCATCATATCTTTGATCTTTTGAATAGCATTTGAAGCCATCGGATCTTCAAAATGTAGTTTTTTGAACCGTGGGTCCAATAAGGTCGCGATAGCTAAAGACGAAACTTGTTCGATAGCACCCATCCGTTTGTTGATTTCTTTTAGAACGAGCTTATGTACTTCAATCACTAAAGGTTCATCAGTCTCAACTGATTTGAGTTTTGAAAGCATGCAGTGCACTAAAGGAATCACTTTACTGCTGGTACAATATTTATCCCCAGATATTTCTTTAGTTGATGCTTCAAGTGGGCGTAGTATGTTAAGAAGAAATGACGCGATATTTAATTCCAAACCAGTCAGAATTGGAGGTACTGTTTTATGGCAAATTAATATATCACTTACAACACTTTTAAGCTCCAAAAAATCTTTGAATCATATAATATGTGCTATTCCAGCGTGTTGGCAGGCCTTGTATTAACTTTATTTCACCACTTACTGACTTTCTCAAATCGTCGCTTGCCAAACAACTGTGTTTAAAGAAAGTAACAATGGTCTTTATTTTTCACAATATATTTTCTAAAGGTATTTTGAGAATATTTTGAGCAATTAAATTAAGTGTGTGAGCCAAACAAGGGATGTGCTTATTCTTTCCAAATCCTAATTCCACAGCTTTTACCATATTCGGGTTGTTATGAGTAACGACCGCAGAGACTTTGTAGGTATCAAATCCCCAATCCTTGCAGGTCTTAAGGAGCATGTCGGACCATATATCACTTGTTAATGTGAGGTGTTCAAAATTTGAGAGTTTTGATTTTATTAATGTTACCAATACGTCATACTTGTCATCAAGCCACCGTGTCACAGTTGCTCTGCTGGGTATTTTATAATGAGGAACAGTAACTTTAAACAAATTTTTGAAGCCTACTAGGTACTTTTAGCCTTGCCCTAATGTGTACTTCCGCCCACCACAGTCGGGAAATTTCATGTCAACTGTAATTTATTGTTGATTTATCAAAATTAAATTAAAAGAAAAATATGATGTGATTTGTAGGTGACAAAATAAAATATAGCAATACAATTTCCTGTTTTTTGTTTTGCTTTAAAACCAATCATATAACGTAGTTTTTTTGTAGTTTTATCCAAGTTAAAAAAAATAAATGAGATTTTGTAGGTGACAAAATATCGTATAGCGATACAAGTTCCTGTTTTTTTTGTTTTGCTTTAAAACCAATCATATCGCGTAGTTTTTTCTTGTTTTATGCAAGTTAAAAGAAAAATTTTATGTGATTTTGTAGGTGACAAAAATAACGTATGGCGATACAATTTTCCAATTTTTGTTTTGCCTTAAAACTAATCGTGTTGCATATGTATTTGTTTTTTTTTATTCAAGTAAAAAATGTAATTTGATATTTATGTCACAAAAATAACGTATAGAAATACAATTTTCTGTTTTTGTTTTGCTTTAAAACTGATTCTATCGCGTCGAAGAAACGCATGTGTTCTTTCGATGTATCGAATGAAAAACATCGATGCATCGTTAAACATCGAAAGTAAACGATGCATCGGATTGATTCGATGCATCGAATAGTAAACATCGATGTTTTCGATACATCGATGTATATCGAGCATCCCTTATGCAAATGAATTACAATAACCTATTTTTATTTACTTAAGGTATTTCCACGAATTCCAGGCTTTTTCTTCCCTCTCAACTCATTTTTTTCAAGCGTTTGATGATGGCTACGCCAACTAACCCAATGCTGCGTGCCAACCAACCCTGCGAATGGGGTTGATTGGCCAACCGCGACTTGCACTGTTTGGTGATTTCCTGCAGTCATCCCGTATAATATTCTGATTTTAGAAAAATACATAAATGTAACCTAATAGATGCAGATTACAGTGATATATTCAAAATTGAGTTGATGCTCACAGAATCAGCTGTTAAAATTAAAATGTGAAAACCTGTGCCAACCATCCCCGGTCTCCCGTACTCTTTCCCAGCCATAAGTTCGTTTTTCCGAATTTATTCCCGCAGTTGAATTTTAAAGACGAATAGTCAAATATATTAATTGAGGTTATTTTCGTGTTAATATAAAGTTACTTTAATTGTTTGTTCTGATGCGTTCCCAAAAACTTCCCCACACGGACAAGTGTCTTCCCCAGCCATTTATTGTCTTGTCTCCTGATGCGTTTCTTAACATTTAACAACGGGAGAACCAGTAAATTATATAAAAAAATAATAGCATAGATCACTTATTTGAGCGGAGTTAATTTTTTTACCACTGTATATATTACAAACATTTTGGAAATATTTAACTGTGTCATAATAACATAATAAATTTAAAAGGATGTTTTGCTTATGAAATTCGAAGTGAATTACTAAAATTGAATTACATAATGAACAGGATTTTATTACTTATCTAATAAATGAATAATAATAATACACAGACGGAAAAAAAATCCCAACACCAAGAAAAAATTATTGTAGAGTAATGAAATTTGGACAATGCATTTGTCAAGTTAACATGTTTAATTGATTAAATTTTCAAGATCACAGGTTAATTTAAGCTCAAGAAAATGCATTTCAAATGTGAAATACTGTTAAATTAATAGCCGGTGTAACCTCCAGAATTTTGAATGCAAGCCTGCAAACGTGAATGCATTGTGTCATACAGGTTTCGAATGTCACTTTGTGGTATGGAGTTCCATGCTTGTTGTACTTGTGCTGTCAATACTGGGACGGTCAGTGCTGGCTGTGGATGATGCTGGAGTTGTCGTCCAATGATATCCCATACGTGTTCAATTGGAGACAGATCTGGTGATCTCGCAGGCCAAGGTAACATGTCGACACTCTGTAGAGCACGTTGCGAGACAACAGCGGTATGAGGGCGAGCGTTATCCTGTTGAAAAACTCCCCCTTGAATGCTGTTCATGAATGGCAGCACTACAGGTTGAATTACCAGACTGACGTACAAATTTGCAGTCAGTGTGTTTGGTATAACCACAAGAGTGCTCCTGCTGTCATAGGAAATTGCTCCCCAGACCATGACTCCAGGTGTAGGTCCAGTGTGTCTAGGCCGCAGACAGTTTGGTTGCAGGCGTTCCCCTGGCCTCCTTCTGACCAACACTCGGCCATCACTGGCACCAAGGCAGAACCTGCTTTCATCAGAAAACACAACAGATCTCCACTCCGTCCTCCAATGAGCTCTGGCTTGACACCACTGGAGTCGCAAACGGCGATGGCTTGTAGTCAGTGGAATGCACGCTACAGGGCGCCTGGCTCGGAGCTGTCCTTGAAGTCACCGATTTCTAACAGTTCGTTGTGTCACTGTGGTACCAACTGCAGCTCGAATTTCTGCCGCAGACGCAGTACGATGCGCCACAGCTGTACGCCGAATACGGCGGTCTTCCCTCTCAGTAGTGCCACGTGGCCTCCCGGAACCCGGTCTTCTTGAGGCAGTACCATCCCTTGACCACTGCACCCAACAATCATGCACAGTGGATACATTCCGGCCAAGTCTTTCTGCAATATCGCGAAAAGAAAATCCACCTTCTCGTAGCCCTATTACACGACCTCGTTCAAACTCGGTGAGCTGTTGATAATGGCTTCTTCGTCTTCTTAAAGGCATTCTTGGCTAACATCAACTCACTATGTCAAATCTCAGCGGTAAATAACGTTCACAAACTTTACAGCGCGTATTTAAAGCAAACCTGATTTGCAAGCTCTGAGTAGCGCTACTAGCGCCACACTTATGCGCGAAGCGCGAAATTTGAATCGATGTCATCTTTCAGATGTATAAACACGCCTACCAAATTTCGTTTATCTAACACAAGTCTTTCTTGGTGTTGGGATTTTTTTTTCCGTCTGTGTATGTACCAACAAAGAGCTGATGGAAAAGAAAGATAAATAATAATATTATGCTATTAGTAACAGTGAGTTATAGAGTTCATGAATGTCTGCGCCAATGGTAGTCAAATTTTAACTAAGGTCAGCACATACATCAAATCGGCTCCTGTATTTTGTGTTATCTGAAGTATCGATGAAAACCTTGTCTCAAAAATATAATTTGTTGAAAAATGCTTGACAATTTTCAGGTAATTCAGAATTTTCACTTCTCACTTAAACAGATACCCAAAATCGAGGCAAAGCAAGACCGTTTTAAGTTCATACAGCCTTATATAGTACGAATACGGTATCAATTTCATGCGAAAAATTTTACTGATTTATTTTTTGTTCGGAATTAAAATTTTAATATTCTGCCGGTGGAACTTCTGTCTCATCTTGGATCACAGATTGAGAAACACTGGCCTAATGAATTACGAGAGTTAAGCTCAAAGTATTAATAGTAACTAATAATTTAACTTCGTAACAGTGGCAAAAAAATTTTGGTTTTAACTATGTTTATTTATACCTATTTCTCACAAAAACGCACACTTTAATAGTGAAACAACACTTTTATAATTCAAAATAACTGGTTATAGAAAACACAGTTATGGCATAGTAAACTTACCAGTCGCTGAAACCGAAAAAAAATGAAGGACTCTCTTTGATGTAAAGCAAGTGTTGCTGAGCTCCTTTCATTAAGGCTATGCAGACATTAGCCACCCAAGAATGTTAGAAGCAAATATACAACTCAGCAACTATAAAACACTTGATACGTTCAATGATACTATCAGACACTACTAGGATGTGCGTGACAAGTCGCTACCGCTTTACCGAGCGTGGTGGGTGAGTGGTTATCGATCTGGCCACGTATTCGGGAAGACGCCGGATCGAATCCGCGTCCGGGCATCCAGATTTGGGTTTTCCATGGTTTCCCCAAATCACTCCAGGCGAATGCCGGGATGCTTCCTTCAAAATGCCAATGCCGAATAACTTCCCGGCTTCACAGGAATACGCCCAAGACATAGCTACGCAGACTAAAACGCCCTCGGAAAGGATGAAGTCACATGTTATGTAGTCCACTAAATAGCTAAACATACTTGACTATGTCCAAGTTTTATTCACTTTGTTAAAAAAGAAAAAAAAAACAAAGTTCCCCAATTTTAAGATAACTCAGATCTACAGTAACAATATTAACGCGAAAGTAACTCTGTTTGTTACGTTTCCATGACTTAACGCCTAAACCGATCTTGATGAAATTTTACAAGGAAATACCACGTATCACTGGGAAGGACATAGGATACTTGTTTTGGGATAAATAAAATATTTTGTTATGAAATTTTGAAAACCAACCGATAGGTGACAGACCGTCGTGTAGGGTGTGTAAGACTCTGTAATGTTATATTGGTAGCTCAGGCTTTGTTAATCTCGCAGTCATATTGTTGGACACCTTTAATGTAACCTATAGCTTTTTATATCCAATTCTTACAATCAAGTCACCGGTAACAGCTAGTTGTTAATAAATCTTGTTTAACTTCTGCAATATGGACCAGTGTTTGAACATCAATTTATTTCAGCTTTTATGAAATTCATCCCCTCCGTAGAGTTGTCATGTTGAGGTTCTTGCTCTACGTAATAATAAATATAATCGCCTTCTATGAACATTAAACTATATAAAGCTTTTCTGAGACGAAGAAGCAAAGTCTAATCTTATTACAAAACATTCTTTTCTCAAAACATTATAAATAAAAGATAAAACCAGTATCTAGCAAAATACACCAATGTTTAGTTGAAGATGCGAAATTTTTAATGTTGTTATGGCTATTGAATTGAAGTCAAGATCGAATGATGAAATTAGAGCATGCTATTTCCTCGGCTTCTGTAGTCAAACGGCAAAACATTTCTTTATGTCAAATCGTCCAGATATATAACACAGCATTGTAATTCAACCGCGTTTTAACCGATTGTTGCGAAATGTTACAAGATGACGTACTGACCACAGAACATAATCAATTGATAATATACACAGGATGCATATCACATAGTAAATAGACGGGACTATTTTGCCCCGTAAGGCATCTAGTGCTGTGTCGCCAAACAGGTATTAAAAAAATCATCTATTGTTGTTTTGGCTGATTTTTATGTAGTTGCGTACTTAGGCTGATGTGGGAGCCCAAAATAGTTAACATTCAGTATTCCTCCCTCTCATCGTCTAATAATTCAAATTAGTCTCACGTGAGTTACTCTCCATGCACAGATTGTGTATTACATTGAATTAATAAAATAAAATAGTAAAAAGTTTTTTAAAGAATCAAAACGACAGCTGTTGATTTTGTAATTTTTTTTTTTAATTGCCAAGTGAAACATACACACACACGCACACACACAAAAGCGATCCACAGAAAGTTTTTTAAAATTTTTTCAAAAATCTGTTTTCATGACACATAAAATCAGATTAGCTGCTGAAGTATCAATTTTTTAAAATAAATTACCCATTTAGTTACTTTACGAAATTATATAGTATAGCGCTATTATTTATCTGTAAACATTATGGTGAATTATAGATTGCTTTACGTCTTGTTGACGTCATTAGTGGCGGGAAAGGAATGGGGTTAGGGAAAACAAAGTAATTTGATCACGGCATTTCGAAGGAACTATCCCATCATTCCCCTTGAGTGATTTCGGGAAATGATGGAAAACTTAGATGGCCGGACGGGGATTCGAATCCGCGTCCTCCCAGAAGCGAGTCCAGATTTATGGTGAAGTGTGAAGCAAAGGTTAGAGGAATTTTTTCAATCGTAATTTATTGCATGACAGACTTCATAAATTTAAAATGACTGATTGAACTCGGATTAACAAAGAACGAATATATGAATCAGTATAACACATACAGGGTGTTTCAAAAGAAACTGGACAAAATGACATGGTAGCTCTGTCATACAATAAGAATCAAAAATCGCATAGGAACAGAGGGTCGCAACTGCGATCCGGAGCCGCTACAGGGCGTCTAAAATAAGAAAGAAAACCATTACAGATCATTTTATTGATAATTACTCACTCACAAGTGACTAATGCAAGCCAAATGTTGAACCTACAGCAGATGCTCAAAGTTTTTGCCAGATGCATCGAGACAAGTCCGGCATCTCCGATGTATGGAACGGCGCACCTTCTGAAAGATACCAGGTGTATCTCGAACACATCCGGCTGCCGCACCGATTCTTCCTACCAAGTCTTCCGTCGTTTCAACAGGTGTTTCATACACAAATCCTTTTAAAAACCTCCACAAGAAAAAATCCAAGGATCGAATGAAGACAATCACCGTTTGCTCAGCTCGTGTTTGTATCGCAAAGCCCTCTCATGGCTCTATCGCCCTCTACAGGCGTTTGCGAGCGTCTGTTCCTATGCGATTTTTGATTCCTATTGTATGACAGATCTACCATGTCATTTTGTCCAAGTTTTTTTTTTTTAATCACCCTGTATATTCTTGCCAGCGTGGACCAGTGCACTGAGGTCTCGCAAACTTGAGCGGGGAAATACAACAAGACCGTGCACGACGGTCATAAATACGATTTTTTATGGTGTTTTCCAGCAATCATCTAGATGAATCCTGGGAAAACCCCCAATCTCAGCCTCATAACACATTACACAAACAACAAATACGCTTATCACCGAGCGTGGTGGGTGAGGACGCCGGTTCGAATCCCTGCCCGGGCATTCAGATTTGGGTTTTCCATGGTTTCCCCAAATCACTCCAGGCGAATGCCGGGATGCTTCCTCTAAAGGCCATGGCCGAATTCCTTACAGTTCCTTGTCGCCAGTCCCATCCCGCCTCTAATGATCACGATGTCCACGAGGAGTAAAGTAATAAGTTAAAAAAAAAATGCACTTGTCGTACATAACACACAATGTTACACTTTCCGCAGTCATAGGCCAACACATGACTTTCCTCTATTAGATTAAGTTCGGACAGGAACACAGTTTCTTCTCTCCACCCCGTTCCCCCCTTTCCTATTCGCCTGTTGTGGCAAGTATCCACGTTAACCGTTGTGGCAGAATCGGGACTGGTGGAGGGGGGGAGGGGGGTAATTGACGTATCAGAGACTTTTATTTTATGTTGAAAACATGAACATCGAATTGATTTATTGCTTGAAATGGAATTAAAATGGCCAAATCAGTCATTTTGAATTAAAAACTTGGCTCACTTTTCATTCAAAGGACCTTTCTAACTATTTCGTTCTGGGCAATTGCATATTGACGAAATTGCAGCAATGGTCGCAGGTGGGAGCCGTCGTTGTAGCATTGCAGGTACAAACGGTATTCTCACTGTCAGCTATTTGCAGCAAATGTTCATCTTCTGTTTATTTAACATGATTACTCCGAGATTTCAGAAATATTTGAAAATTATTTATCCTGGGAATTTCTGTAGAGTGCAATGAATCAGATTAAATTGACGGTCTGAATAATTGGACATGAAACATTTTTGATTTCACCAGCCTGAACTGGCATGAGGAAATCGCAAAAATCCGAAAGCTAAAAGAAATCCATAGGTCGAAATTTGAAGAACTGTAAAACTTAAACCAAGAAGACCTCGGAGGACGTCGCTTCGAATCCCGGTTCGGGAATCCGGATTTGGGTTTTCCATGGTTTACCCAAATCACTCCAGGCGATTGCCGGGATGTTTCCTTCATAAGGCCATGGCCGAATTCCTTCCCGTTCCTTGTCACCAGTCCTATTCCGTCTCTAATGATCTCGACGTCGACGAGGCTTGAAGCCATACAATGAAGACATGTATAAAACACTCGACCGTCCACATTGTGTGTTGTTTGGGATCTGTATCACAAGGACTGTTTGATAGTACAGAGAAAAGCCACTAGATGTGTGACTGCATACCAAAATCCTTACGAAGTCATCTCAGAATTGATACACATAGGGCTGTGATTGTTTGGCAGACAGACGACGAAGGCTACGTTTGAATTTATTGGCAAACATGCGAAGATCACCTTTCAATTACAAGTGCGACGATATACATCATCCACGAATGATAGAAGCGATACAATTAGAGAAATTAGGTAATTAGTATTGTTTATGCAGCGTCCATAAACTACGTGGCTCGGTGTAGGAGGGAGGGGAGAGATTGGGTAGAAAGCTACGCTAATCTATATGGAAGGGGGGATCCGAACTAAGCCATGTAACTTTTCATTCATATTGTTTGTCACAGTTAAAATAAGGTTCAGAAAACACAACAGCATATGGTTATTTATTTCCATCATTCAGTTATGTCCACATGAAGTTTAGATATTCTATATGTTAACAGTGCCTCGCATGCGTGTGACTTGAAGTTAGGGGCCGTCCATAAATTACGTGAAGTGAAATAGGTGGGGGGGGGGCCGGCGAAATCTCATCAAGGGGCAGAAAGAAAAAAAGGTCTTAAAGTCGCCACGGCGATTTCTCACCAGAGAGGGGGGGGGGGACCTCACGTAATTTATGGATGCCCCCTAATATAGAGTTGGGTTCCAAGCGGCGTCGGCGCTTTTTTAACTGACCAGCACGCAACAGTGCATTGCACATGTCACCCGGGATTTTCCAAGGCAGCGGTAGTTCATATTGTTTTGATGATTTGAAATAAAATAGTTATTATTAGGATCGCCCGCATATGACCACAGCGTCCGTTGATAAAATAATTCTATTTTTTTTTTCTGTCCAGTGAATTTCAGTGCAAGTTTAATTATACTGCTCGCTGAAGTGTTATTTCTGGTTTCAACGTGTGGTGTGAAGTGGCACTTTACAACAATCTTTAGGAGGCCTTTTTTTATGGCTTTACGTCTCGTCGACACAGATGACATTAGACTCGGGATGAGACTGGGGACAAGTGACGGGAAGGAATTCGGCCATGGTCTTTTGAAGGAAACATCCCGGCATTTGCCTGGAGTGATTTGTGTAAACCATGGAAACCCAAATCTGGATCCCCGGACGGGGATTCGAACCAGCGTCCTCCCGAATACGAAGCCAGAGCGTTAACCACCACGCTCGGTACGAGGCTTAGCACTATCCAATAAGTTATAGAAATCTTTTAAGGAGATCAAAGAATCATTCCCTGGTAAGATAGACAGAAAGGAGACGGAATTACAGCTAAAGAAAACAAAAATGCAGCTCTTCATAGTTCTTTTACGCGGCAGGTATAGTATGTTATTTTATTGAAATGGGAAGCTTCTTTACAGGATTTTAATTGGTTGTACTTATTACTACCAATTAAAGTTTTGATTTTAAATAATTTCATATTTGAATTAGATGTTGATGAGTAGGGTGAATTATCAAGATATTTATGTAGATTAAGCACATCATGACATTTATTGACAAATTTGCATTCAAATGATCCCAGACCTTGTGTATTTACTATTAATCAAATAAACAATCAAAATTAATTTTCAAAAAACACCAACGCCCTACATTACTGGATCGAGTCTTTATAGCACAAAAACAAATGATCTTGAATACTCAACAATTTAGTTTGCCATATTTCTAAAGTAACATTTTTTAAACGATTGCATAACATTCAATGTTAACAAAGGTATTTGAGACACGATGCAACTGTTAGCTTATCATTTTGCTGTTTAATGGGCGCCAATTACTCCAGAAAAAATTACTCATCAACAAACAAAAACTACTGAAAATCTGTATGGCATAGCACAGGGTCCAGGGTTCGGCACAACACAAGTTTCTCATCAGACAAATTTCTTTGTCCAGGGTGAAAGTATGGGCACATACAGTGAAGATAAAAACAACAGCTGTATAGTCTTTACCGTTTCTAGAGGTAGCAGCAGGTCGCACCCATCACTTGAAGATAAATGGCTTGTATCGTCTGTCTACACAGATCAGCTGTATAATTAAAAAATTACTAAGTTCGCCCAATAACTTCCATGTTTAAGACGAAGTCTTCAACTGTGTTGCGCTGTTGGCTCTTGGCACTCGACCCCTGGAATCTGGAGTTGCAGCCGGGAATGACCCTCCCTCTCGGAGGCAGCTTCCAAGTCATTTCGGTTCCGTCATTCCAGAAACGCCCCGGTATCTTGGTAACCAACCAGAGATGATCTTCCTCCACCGCTTTCTCGAGATGCCCCAACATGCGAACCAACATTTATAAATGTTAGTAACATTTTTGCTTTAGCAGCCATAACACATCTCAGGCCCTCCAGAACTTCTCTTGCCTCTTATTGGGTAGACCACTTGTGACATCACGTCGAACAGTCTTTTTTTCTATATCAGTTTCTCTCTCTCGCACAAATACATTTATTTAGGTGGGTGACATTGAAATATAGAAAGCAGACTCGTCGTTAGGATGGTCAGCATTGTTATTTCAGATGGTATTCCGGCATTCTTGCCGAACAAACGAACATTTGCAGACTAGGGTGGCCAGGGTCTCCGTTTAGTACCCTGCGGAGTCGGCTCACTTCTAATTCATCGTTTTACTTGTGGAAATGCTGCACATATCTGTAATTGGACGAAGCATGCAACGGCAACTCTATTAGGAACTTCTCCAGCTGAGGTTACATGCGAGATTCTAATTCGACCAGACATCAAGACCATGCCACCGGAAAAACATAACTCACTGGTCTGGGTATTAGGACAAGCAGTGTACAATATTCTAGTAAAAATAAACCAAGGATCTAGATGATTATTTATTCACACTTAAAATAACACTTTGCAATTTAAAGAATTCAACGAGGTACAGACGCCACTTCGGAGCATATCTGGATGGACTTCTTCTCCGTGACCAATCTTGATGACGCATATTTGACCAGAGTACTCATATTGATGTTTCTGTAACGTAGAGTGTATTATGTAACTTTAATCTTATAATGTAGAAATGTAATGTAATAAGGTTTCAATAAACCTATCGAATTAAAAAATAAAAAGCGCATCGAGGAATCGGCAGTACAAACATCCCCTCACATTTATCCCCGTCAGGATCCTTCACTGCTTCAGAAACGCGATTTTGACCTCATAAGTTGCTTTCTAACACATGCAGTGAATTGCATATTACAATATGTACAATTCGCAATGTGTCATACTATATTATGAATTAATGAACAGTGATGAATGTGATAAGAAGAATGTTTTTAGTAAGAAAACGATCCCCAGCTGCACCTGAGAAACAGGTTTTTACTAACAATTGATCATTTCCAGTAGTGGCTAGTGCCAAAATTTCATTCAGAATATTTATTTATATAATGGGGTACGACGTGTAGATAACCTCCTCGTGGTGTACCCTGGACAACGGACTGCTGATGTAGGACGGCTGATAATCTACACAATAGGCGACCGAACTAGATCCCTTATCTCTCACGGTCACACAAAGCAACATCAGAAGATGAAAAATCTGAAGATGAAATTGAACAACGGCACTTGTCAGAGCCAACTGACCAGAACGTTTGGACCCAGCGCTCAGATTCTTCAAATAAATGCAGAAGGATTAACAATTGATAAATGTGAATACCTTAGTAAACTATCTACAGATTTCAAAATCAACATCTTAGCTGTTCAAGAGACTCACATGACTGACAAAGATTTGGAAAGCAGGGGCAAGATTGCAGGATACAGAATGATAGCGAGACTTTCCTATACACGGATCAGCCATGTATGCCAAAATTAACATTTGCAACATCTCGGAAGTGAGCTGTCAATAAGTCAATGAAATAGAAATCATTACTGCCCTGCTCAACAATTTAACTGTTGCATCAGTTTACAAACCACCTCTTTTCAACTGGCCAACTCCATCATTGCCCTCACTACCGAAACCTTGCATATTTGTAGGAGACTTTAACAGCCGACATAGCTCCTGCGGTTACCCAAATTCTGATGAAAACGGAGAGAAACTCACTGTGTGGTGCGAAAGTCAAGGCCTGTATAACAGCTGCGATGCTAAAGAAAAGATAACATTCCATTCTGCTAGATGGCAATCTGACATCAATCTTATCTTTGTTTCCACAGATGAAAGAAAACCTTTAGACCACACAAGGAAAGTCTTTTAGCACTTTCCGAGAAGCCAACACCGACCCACAATAATCAGTGTTGGTATCACAATACCTGTTATCAGATCGATTCATAAACCAAGGTGGAATTTAAAGAGGGCAAACTTGGACCATTATAGCTCCAAGGTAGATAGTAACCTGCGATGGATACCCCCAAAAGTGAAAAACTACAAGAGATTTGTGTATTGTTATTGCTGCAGCTAGACGAAACATCCTTCGAGGTTACAGGAAACAATACATTACATGCTGGGACAAATGTACGCAAACTTTATATGAAAATTATAAAGTAACTGGTGACCCTGAAAAAGGAAAAAGAATATTAGAAAAACAGAATGAAGGGAGGAAACAGAAATGGAAAGAGCTAACTTCTCAAATGAGCTTTACTCACTCCAGTAGACATGCGTCGACTCTGCTTAGAAAACTGGGTGCAGCCTCAAACACGTTCAAAGAGGAGCCAGGATTTACACCAGCTGAAATGGCATTGCACATCAAACAAGAGCTGACAAAGTCCTAATAAATCCTGCTATGAAGAAACAGATAGAGAGAGAGAGAGATGATTGATATGGATAACAACCTTAGAAATAATCCTACCATTTCTAATCCACTTAGTCATGAAGAAGTTGGGAAAGCCATCAAAATGCTAAAAGTGAGGAAGGCTGCAGGATTTTTCAGAATTAATCTCGGCAACCAGGGAAGAACTTGGCTCAAGAACTTCTTCAGCAATATCCTGGACACTGGGATAATCCCCCCAGAATTTAAGATGGCTCACACCTTGATGATCCTCAAACCAGGCAAACCAGCAGATGATGCTTCAAGCTGTACTCAAGATAACACCAACATATCAGGCAGGTTTCAGGCTAAAACGGAGCTGTTGTGAGCAAGTATTAGCACTGCCATCATATATTGAGGCTGGATTTCAGAAGAAGTTAAAAACATCAGTAGCCTTTGTCGATCTAACAGCGGCATATGCTACAGTTTGGCTGTATGAACTGCTACTTAAACTTAAAAAAACTTATACCCTGCAGGAAACTAACATCACTCCTAAAGAATACGCTGACCAACCGATATTTTAAGGTCACCGTCGGGCATAAGACAAGTAAGTCATTCACAATAAAACATGGATTACCTCAAGGGTCAGTATTAGCTCCATTGCTCTTCAACTTGTACACCAGTGACATGCCAGGAACAACCGGCAATAAACTCTGCTACGCTGACGACTTAGCTATCGCCGTCGAAACTCCCACATTAGAAGAAGGCGAGAGCATTCTCTCTAACGACTTAGAAACCTTGAATGCATATTACAGGAAGTGGAGACTTTGTCCGAACCCGTTGAAAACAGAAGTATGTGCATTCCACTTGAGCAATAGAATAGCACATCAGCAGCTCATAGTGAGCTTCTGCCACCAAAGGGTGAAACATAATTTCTATCCTAAGTAATCTTGGCAATACCTTAGACTGCTCCTTAACATTCAAAAATCACCTCGAAAACACAAGTCAGAAACTGAAAACACAAAACAACATCATGAAGAAGCTAGCTGGTACTTCGTGGAGAGCTGATGCGGGCACACTGCGAACAACCTCTCTCACCATGGTTTACCCTGTTGCTGAGTATTTTGCTCCAGTGTGGCAACGTAGTGCTCATACTAGAAAAATCGACGTCCACCTGAATGAATGTATGAGTGTAATAACTGGCACCCTAAAATCCACCTCAGTCCCCTGGTTACACCTAATCAGCAAAATAACATCTCCAGAGATAAGACGCCAAGAAGCAACGGCACGTGAGTGGATAAAACTACACCATCCTGATCATCCACAGGATCTCCCAGTCCATGACGTTCCAAATGACTTATCCCCCACTCGTCTTAAATCCAGAAATCCGGTATGGCAAGATGTATTTGATTTTGATGTCATGGCAAAATGGCAACAAAGCTGGAACTCCGCATCTCTAATACATCCAGATATTAAAGATCCCACAACTGGACTTCCAGGATACCATCTAAATAGAGACCAGTGGGTCAAACTAAATCGCCTAAGAACAGGCCATGCGAAATCCAACGCCATGTTGTATAAGTATGATAAGTATGATAAGTAGGATTCTCCTGCATGTGACTGCGGAGCTCCTTCCCAGAGTGTGGAGCATATTATCAGGGAATGCCCTCTACGGAAGTATGATGGACTATTTGAAGATGTTTTTGGAGCTACAGGTTCCTTCACAGAATGGAACGCTACCAACGTTCTTGTCATTGTACATATTTATATGTATTGTATTAGTTGCTTAGCCATACGACAAATAAATAAAATAATTTCAGTAGAAAAGTACATAACATAAATATTGGTTCTGTTCATATATATAATAATTTTAACCACATTCTGATGAAGAAAAAACAATACTAAAATGTTTTCTGGAATTAACAGGGAAAAGCTACGTGTCACGGGGGCTAATGGAGGGTGGGGAGGTGCAGGTTGTCGAGGAAAAAGCTGCGTCAGTCTACGCGATGGGGAGGAGAATCCAAAGAAAGCGAAAATGGAACCACATAGCTTATGGACGCCCCCCTTATATGAATTACTTCATCCCTGAAACTATTCGGTATTGGAATGCACAGTGTTAGCTTTGGTGTAAAGCACCCCCCGCCACCAAGACTTTAGTGAATTGCAGAGTACAGATGAAGATGTAGAAATTATTGAATTCGAATCCAGCTTATGTCTTATGTCCGACTAGAACGTAAATCTCAACTCTTTGTCAAAATTTCTTTTGAATACAGAGTTTGACTTCTCAGATGTAGAAAGAGTCGTCATCTACCTTTAGTTTTCACTTTCTTCACCTCTCGGTATTACTGTATGTATTTACACTTTATTTCCCTTCTCTGAACTCCAAGCTGAGACTGCCCGGGGGCAGACTTGTCCCATCCGCGCGATGATGATTCGACTGCGCAAAGCGTGAGCTGGTGTATTTTTTTTTTTTTTTTTTTTTTTTTTTTTTTTTTTTGCAAGCCAGCGAGAACCATTTAAAGTGAGCGCCGCTAATTGGGGCCTTTTCTTTCTGCCGGGGGCTAATTGGCGGATCCCGGCGGTCAGCGACTGTCGATGATCCCTCTCTGCAGACATGGCCGCCGCGGTCATCAGCTGCTGCTGCAGGGGCGGCGTCGAAACAGCCGGCGGCGGCGGCCCGGGGCACAAGAGAAAATAGAGTATAGTCACTGTTAGATTATTACAGCATTCATTAGAGTTCGCTAATTACTCCTTGCTTTAATGAATAAGCTCTAATGAACCACTTTCTGTTAATTAAAGGGAGCGGCGGGACAGCTTTTCTCCCCACCCTACCTCCACCCGTCCCTCCCCCCTCCTTGTGAACCGTACGGTGAGGGGGGGGGGTGAGGAGAACGGAGAGAGTTTGCGCCGAGTTTGAAGAGCGGAAGGATTACAGGGGACTGGCAGAAGGGATAAAGCGATGGAGCGGGCGAGGCGAGGGAGCCCATAGGCAGATTGCTAGCGGGCCGGGTACGCAGAAAGGCAGCGGAATTTACACGCCTCTTCAGAGGGAATTAAAAACGACGGCCGGCGATAACATCGGCCATAAGATGGCAAAAAGCGAGAAAAAGAAGTAGGAGGCCCTTCAGACGGAGGAAGGGCAACCACCTGTCCGCAAACGACATCCGAAGGGCTATCAAACACGGCACAGCTGGTGTTATTTACTAAATCATATTGGGTAGTAAAACTAAAATGCTTATGTCTAAAATCAAGAAGGCAGTGACATATCTGTTGTTGGTGACAGGTAGGTTTCGTACAGTATGTCTCATAATTAAGTTCGTGTTACAATGGCATTAGACATGGCCGTAAGATACACATTAAAGGGCTTTCTTCCTATCCCGCACTTTTTAAGACGTTACTGAGCGTATTGGTTGAGCGATAACGCTTGGTCCCACATTCGAAAACGCTGGTTTGAATCTCCGTCCAGCTATCCAGATTTCGGTTTTCCATGGTTTTCCGAAATCACTCCAGGCGAATGCCGGGATTGCTTCTTCAAAATCCCTAGGCTGAATTCTTTCCCTTTCCTTGCTTCCAGCCTTTTCCCGCCTCCAATGACATCAATGTGGCGTAGAGCTATAAACAATAATAATAATCTTTCCGCCAGAGTCTTCTACCCATCGAATCAGACTCGTATTTTTGACTTTGCCACAATCCAAAAAAAAATAAAAAAAATTCCAAGGTTAAACACTCATTTTCCCACTCTAACTCAATGGAACTAAACAATGTAGGGAATCGATTGGCACTTGTTCTGCGAAGATGAGATAACCCATAATTCACAATGGTAATATGAATTTAACAGGCCAAATAAAATCGTTTCGGTGGAAGAATTAAGATTCGTGTCGATCACAGTTTTTTTGGATAGTGATGTAATTTATTTGACGATGAATTTAAATTTAGAATTTATAATGTTTTAGAGTCTTACCGTGTTTCTATAAGAAGACATGCGACCACAGCTAATAGACATGTTCACGTCGAAACTGACACAATGTTTTTTTGCTTGATCCGAAATTACGCGAAAGAAAGAAACAGGTTTCTAAATCATCAGTGAAACTCTTTATGACAAACTTCAACATGTTATGAAAGTACATATGTCATGGATAATTTACTGGCATATAACGAGATGCATATGTAGTCACAAGCACTTTGCCAATAAATTGATTTTTTTTTTAAATTCATTTGTCTCCTTGTTGTAATAGTGTACGTAATTACTAGGCATGAAATTAGTATCCCATGGGGACTGTATTGCCTTGTTCTTCACTGTGAAGGATGAGATGATTTGTTATAGACAGAATTTCTAGTATTTTTTATTTGCAAAATTTAAGATGTAAATCAACTTTACCAAATCACTGCCTTTTAATTTTAATTAATAACATGAGACTGATGTTTATATTTAACATCGAGGGTCGTTTTTTACTTCTTTCGTTGTGTTTTGACCACTTTAATGCAATTTTGGGAGGTGAATGAGCTCGTATCGTGTAGAGGGGAAAAACTTGTCAGCTGCGGTGAACGAAGGTCCTGTATCAGGTAGTGGAGACCTCTGTGGCGAAGATAGCGATATATATTAAGTGACTCTAGTTTATAGCGTCATTACATGTCCCCCAGCGGTGTCTTGCACTGACAAGATTCCAGCCGAGAATCGAGACTAGTGATTTTGAGTCCCATCCGATATGTAACCGCTCTGCTAAGTTTGTCTACTCTTCGATGGAGGGATAGGAGACCACCAATCGCACGATTGCGAGGAAGAACCATCTTGTACAATTGGTTCATTGTAATAGAAAACAATATGGATGGTATGTTCAGACACATCACAAAATTTGGTGGCATTTCTCAGCCTCAACGAGTAGAACGTGTTTCCCAAGAAACCTATTTTTACGCCACTTTCTAGGCTAACACACATCTAAAAAGCCACCACTAAAAGCATTCTACGATTTTCTGCAATCACTTATATTAGAATACTAGCTGGTACCCACGACTTCGTTCGTGATTGTAAAGAATTCATATTGACAGCTATAGCCATCTAACCATCCTAGTGCACGATGGGAGACTCGATACTATTACCACACACAAGTACCAGTCTTCTGCGCTATGTAGTTCCGGCAGCAAGGTAAAATTTACGGATACACACAAGTCTTTGGATGAAACACGAAAATATTCATGCTCGACCAATTTCAAACACCATATCTCACACACTCCCACAGTTACCGAATTTCGGCCAACGTTGTGATCGATGGGAGACTCTGTGTTAGTACCACACAGAAACGCCAGTGATCTGCGATTGATAGTTTTCACTTAAAAGTGATACACCGTGACACATGCGTCTTTGGCAGAAATATGAAATTGCCGCAGGTCGACCATTTTCATCCCCCATATCTTCCGCACCCCCATAGCTACCGACATCTAACAACCATAGTGCACGACAAAAGACACGATTCTACTACCACACATAAACACCAATGCTCTATGCTATGTAGTCGTGGTAGAAAAGTGAAATCTGCGGAGACACATGCATTTCGTCGAAATACGAAAATATCCTTGGTCGGCCACTTACAACCATCATATCTACCATAGTACCACAGTTTCTAAAATTCGGCAGCTGTTGTGATCGAAAGGTGACTCTGTGCTACTACTACACACAAGCGCCAGTTATCTGTGATCTGTAGTTTTCGCTGAAAAGTGATACACCATGACACTTTTGTCTTTGGCAGAAGTATGAAACTGCCGCAGGTCGACCACTTTCAACCCCCTTTTCTCCCACACCCCCATAGCTACCGACATCTAACAACCATAGTGCACTACATGAGATACGATTCTACTACCAAACACAAACACCAATGCTCTATGCTATGTAGTTGTGGCAGAAAAGTGACATATGCGGAAACAGTCGAAATACGAAAATATCCTTGGTCGGCCACTTACAACCACCATATCTACCACAGTACCACAGTTTCTGAAATTCGGCCGCTGTTGTGATCGAAAGGTGACTCTGTGCTACTACTACACACAAACGCCAGTTATCTGTGATCTATAGTTTTCGCTGAAAAGTGATACACCATGACACTTTTGTCTTTGGCAGAAGTATGAAATTGCCACAGGTCGACCACTTTCAACCTCCATATCTCCCACATCCCCATAGCTACCGACATCTAACAACCATAGTGCACGACAGGAAAGACGATTTTACTACCACACACAAACACCAAAAGTCTATGTTATGTAGTTGTGGCAGGAAAGAGAAGTATACGGAGATACGAATTTTTGGTCGAAATATGAAAACGCCCTGCACTGACCAACTTTAATCATTATATCTCCCACATCCCCACAGTTATCGGCATTCGGCTAACATTGTGTACGAAAGGAAACTCCATGCTACTTCCACCCACACACATCAGTGATCTGTGCTAGGCAGTGGTAGCTGAAAAGTGAAATATAGGAAAAAACACGTCTATTTTTATATATATATAAGATTTATAGTTCCTATCGTAAATTTTCAGTTGAGCCAAGTATCGAACATCCAGTTATACAAAGAAATCCACTCCCGTTAATCGACGATGGAAAGGTATTTTGTCACTACTGCAGTCTCCATCTGATAATTTTTCATCAATGAATGTTGTTGGAAAAGTTAACATTACAGGCTGAAAGTCAAATCATTGGATACACTGCAAGTGATTGTAAATATAAAGGAGATTTCGCGAAGTAGCTAATCAAAATAATAACGAGACATTGATATGAACCTCTAGGTTTGTCATGTTTAGATTTTAGTTCTATTATTGTATGATTCTTAAATGTGCTAAATAAATAAATAGAGTTTGCGTCGTCTGTATCTTTAGAGTGAGAATAACTGTTATTGGTGGATGTAGCTTTGCACAAAACTATGTCCTGGGCTGTACATCCCAACTCTTAACAACTTTGAGAAACGATGCTCCCTTTAAGGTGAGCTCTTCTATATTGTCGCGTTGCAACCGGGGCAGGTGTGAATTCGAAGGTTACTTGTCAATGAACACAGCACTTAAACTGAGAACAGGTTTATTGAGAACTCAAACATACACGCAGCACTGACTGCCTCTTGGGCAGAATGCTCTTCTATTTATACACAGATAGAACGTACTAGAGATTACAAGAGTAGTTAACAAATGAAATGTGTAGAAGTTACAAGTGACCTTAGGAAACATGTAGAATCTTCTGGAAATAATAAACAGAATTAAATAATTTTTGTCAGTGGGCGGGATTGAACCGGCGACCTTCGGTACCGCAATTCGTGACGCTACCCGCTGCGCCATGCTGGCAGACGGTACACTGGCGTTCATGCGGCATTGCTCCCTCTCCTGAGGAAAACAGCGTCCCGCTGTTAGATTTCTTTTGGGGCACGCTGAAGTGTCCTGGATCTTGATCTTGTCGTGGGTCCTCTGTATGGCAGTTCTGGAGGGCCCCTCCTGTTTGTACTATTATCTTCCTGTCCGACTTCCTCAGTATCCAAACCGTCCTCAGAGTCCTTGAACAAGAAGCTGGTTGTGCCTAGCTGCTCGTCAGGATTGTAGTAAGGCTTCATGCGGAGGACGTGAACAATGTCCCTTCGCTTTCGTCGTTTCGAAGACGGCTCATAATCCTCGACTTCGTATGTGACGTCTGACCGGCGGCGTATGACACGATACGGACCAAAGTACCGCTTCAGTAACTTTTCTGATAGCCCAACCTTCCGGACAGGGGTAAAAATCCATACGAGATCTCCTGGGTTGTACGCAACAGGTCGGTGCTTGCCGTCATACCGCTGACGGTCCCTCTCCTGGGTGGCCAGTGTTCGTATGCGAGCCAGCTGTCTTGCTTCTTCGACCCTGGTAATGAGCTGTTTTATATAGTCATCCTGAGTGTCGTCCGGCTGGAATGGGAACAGCGTATCCATTGTGGTCTCAGCTTCACGGCCATGGAGCAGAAAAAACGGAGTGAAGCCTGTCGTATCTTGCCTTGCTGTATTATAAGCAAATGTGACCACTGGCAGTATTGTATCCCAATCCTTCTGCTCAACATCCACATACATCGACAGCATATCGGCTAATGTCTTGTTGAAGCGTTCTGTGAGACCGTTTGTCTGAGGGTGGTATGCAGTTGTCATCCTGTGGACAACGTCGCATCTTGACATGACCTCTGATACTAGTCTTGACTGGAATACCTTTCCACGATCGGATATCATCACACGTGGTGCTCCATGCTTCAAAATAATGTCTTCTACTAGAAATTTTGCAACCTCTGGAGCTTCTGCAGTCGGCACAGGTTTGGTGACAGCGTAGCGCGTGAGGTAGTCGGTGCAGACTATTATCCATCGGTTACCGGCTTGTCGACTTCGGGAACCTCCCTAAAAGGTCGATCCCAATTCGGTGGAATGGAACTGCTGCAGGCGGAATTGGTACTAGATGACCTGGAGGTAATTGCGGCACATGTTTCCGTCGCTGGCACTCTTTACAGTGACTCACATAATGCTTGACAGATCGGTAGAGACCCTTCCAGTAATACCTGCGTCGGATTCGGTCCAGGGTCTTCACAAATCCCAGATGACCGGATATTGGAGCGTCGTGGAAATACTTGAGAATAGCTGGCTGGAGATGAGCTGGAACGACCAGAAGCCACTTGGGGCCTAGTGGATCGTAGTTGTTCTTATACAATGTCCCATCTATCAATTGAAACTCTCCTTTGGCCGGTTCTCCTTTCTCCAAGGCGTCTATGGTTCTTAATAACTCTGAATCTTCCCTCTGTTCAGCTGCAACGTCACCTAATTCAGCGAGGGCTGAAATTCCATTCATGCTGTTGTGTTCTATTAAAGGATTCCTTGAAAGGCTGTCGGCATCCTTGTGTTTGCGTCCGTTTTTGAATACCACCGTGACGTCGTACTCTTGAAGTCTAAGTGCCCATCTTGCTAGTCGACCTGATGGATCCTTCAAGCTGGTTAGCCAACATAAAGAATGGTGGTCTGTCACGACGGTGAAAGGTTTGCCGAATAAATACGGACGAAACTTGTTGATAGCCCAGACAACTGCGAGGCATTCTTTCTCGGTTGTAGAGTAGTTTATCTCGGGCTTAGAGAATACTCTTGATGCATAGGCTATCACCTTCTCAGCACCTTCCTGAATTTGCACAAGCACTGCACCGATCCCATAACCGCTGGCGTCAGTGTGAAGTTCAGTTTCTGCATTCTCGTCGTATAAGGCTAGAACTGGTGCGGAAGTTAGAGCCTCCTTAAGTGCCTGGAAAGATCTTTCTTTAGTTTCATCCCAGTAAAACTTGGCGTCTCCCTGCAAAAGTTCTTGCAGTGGACGTGCCATGTTACAGAATCCTTTTATGAAACGCCGGAAGTATGAGCACAGCCCAAGAAAGCTTCTCACATCACGAATGTGCTGAGGAGTTGGAAATTCCATGACTGCCCTTACTTTATCTGGATCAGCGCGGACGCCATCTCCGTTGACCAGGTGCCCCAGGATTTTTATCTCTCTTGGCGACGAAGAGGCACTTCTTCGGATTGAGGCGGAGTCCTGCAGTCTGAACACACTTCAGCACCGTTGACAGGCGACTCAGATGTTCTTCAAATGTTTTCGAGAAAACAACAATGTCATCTAAATAACAAAGACACGTCGTCCACTTAAGGTGTCGAAGTAAGTTGTCCATCATGCGTTCGAATGTGGCCGGAGCGTTGCATAATCCGAATGGCATTACTTTGAATTCATAGAGGCCATCAGGTGTAATAAAAGCCGTCTTTTCTCTGTCAGCTTCGTCAACCTCGATTTGCCAGTAGCCTGTCTGCATGTCCATGGTTGAGAAGTATGTAGCTCCTTTCAAGCAGTCTAAGGCGTCGTCGATGCGCGGCAGTGGGTAGACATCTTTCTTTGTGATTTTGTTCAGCCGCCGATAGTCGACACAGAATCGCCACGTACCATCCTTCTTCTTTACGAGGACCACCGGAGATGACCAAGGACTCTCCGAAGGTTGAATAATGTCATTATGCAACATCTTCTCCACTTCCTCTCGAATTATTCGCCTTTCGACTGGTGACAATCGGTACGAGCGCTGGCTAATGGGCGGATGATCCCCAGTATTGATACGATGCTTTATCGTGGGCCGTTTCGTCTGACCTTTTTTTTGCTGGGGTGTGAATACACCAGAGAATTGGCGTAGTATAGCTAACACCCGGTGGTGTTGTTCCTTGGTCAGGCCGGACCCTATTGGCAGTTCCATAGTTGTTTCCTCCAGCGTGTTGTCGGTACTAGTAACAGAGCATGGATCTTCGTTAATGACGTTGAGCTCGCCCTCCTGGACTGGTTCAGCTGTCCCTATGCACATTCCCTTGGGGATAATTTGTGACTGCTCGTGACAGTTGGTGATCCAAATGTCTCCTCGACCACCGATAATGCTTATGATAGCCGCTGGTATGTAGATTTCTTTCGTGAGCCTAATAAACTTTCTACTATCGACAAGCACTTCAAGGTTGCGGTCGTCCGTGTTTTTGACTGGGACTCTTCTCATTGCGAACGGCGGGATTGTCACGTTGTCAACGGCGAATAACTTCCCAGAAGATTCTGTGTTACGTGTACCCGTCGCAACGACTTCTTCAATTTGCAGCTCAGACTGTTCCACAGTCAATGACAGCTTGGGATGCCTTAAGGAAGTCCCATCCAAGGATGACATTATGACTACATTCTGTTAAAATGACAAATTCAACTGGCTGGGTCCTGTTGTTGATGGTTATTCTCGCGACACAAGCTCCAGCTGGCTGGACGTACTTTCCATTTGCGACCTTTAGCACAGTTGCCCCCGTATCACGGAACATTGTCTTCTTTAGTGTGCGACGATAATTGTCCGACAATACGGAGAAAGAAGCTCCTGAATCAACCAGCGCCCGGACAGGTTGGCCGTCGATTATAACGTTGATGAGATTTCCCGACATCTTAGTGACTGTCATCCATGGAGGATTTTCATCTGCGGCGGCCTCACCTCCGTAGATGGTCGCCTTGCTTAGTTTTCCTGCGTGCGGCGGCTAGGGGAGCGGCTGGTAGCTCTGTCCGGCGACGATGAACGGCAGCGGCGCGTCGGGGATCGACCTCGTCTAGGGTACGGCGATGGGCTTCTTCCCGTAGGTCGACCGAACTCGTCAGCGGGTGGCTGCCTGGGGTAGAACTGTTCTGATGGCGGACGTCTTGCGGCAAAATAATCGTCAAATACTCGTCTTCTCTCTCTGCAGTATCGTACGACATGTCCAGGGCGCCCACAGTGGAAACATACTGGCGCGTTGTCTTCTGTCCTCCAGACGTCCGTTCGTCTGCGGGACGTCATAGGTGCCGGAGGATTTGGTTGTGGCCGTGTCGGCCGGTTCCTAGGCTGCCGTTTGGCAGCTGCAGCATACGTCATATCAGGGCGAGGCCATTCTTCACGTCGAGTGCGATTGGCTCGGCAGACAGGAGCTATTGTCTGAAATACCTCTTTTTCCGCCGCGTCGGCTCCTTCATGACCCACTGGGCTTACATCCATGGCCATGATCTGATGCTCACTCGGTTCAAGAGTCCCAGCTGCCATGAACTGTTGTAATTCTTCTCTCACAATTTGTCGTATGAGAGACGCAAAGTCGTGCTGGTCTTCCACAACTGCCATAGGGACTACGTTGGGAAGTCTGTCATACTTCTTTCGCCCAACCCTCCTTTGTTGCATCTCCTCAATCCGCTGGCACCACTTGATGAACTCTTCCGTCGTAGCGACGTCTTTTATCAGAAGAGCTTGGTACATGTCTTCTGCAATACCTTTCATTAGGTGCGTGATTTTGTCGGCTTCAGTCATATTCGGGTTGACTACGTTGCATAGGGCCAAAACATCCTGTATGTAAGATTGCGTCGGCTCCCCATGTCGTTGGGCCCGGTTCTTCAGTTGTTCTTCCGCCGAGCGGATTTGTCGCTGGTGGTCCCCAAACGTTTTCTTAAGTTCCGTCTGGAACATTTCCCAGTTATTCAGTTTTTCTTCGTTGTTCTCGAACCACTGCTGGGCGGTTCCGTCCAGATAGAAATAAACATTTGCCAAGCACATGGTATGATCCCACCTGTTGTACTTGGCGACTCGGTCGAACCCTTTTAGCCATTTGTTAGGATCCTGTCCAGCGTCTCCAGAGAACACCGATGGGTGTCGAATGTGCAGCTGGCTTGCCGCCATGGGTTTCCTAATGACGCGGACTTTCGGAAGGACGTACTGAGTATATCCTTTGTAGTCCGGTTCCAGTCCGTGTAGGCGGCGACTTTTACGTTGCCTAATCGGAGCCACGACGATGCAGCTGTTGCACAGGGTACCCGGCGTCTCCACCAAACTATGTCGCGTTGGAACCGGGGCAGGTGTGAATTCGAAGGTTACTTGTCAATGAACACAGCACTTAAACTGAGAACAGGTTTATTGAGAACTCAAACATACACGCAGCACTGACTGCCTCTTGGGCAGAATGCTCTTCTATTTATACACAGATAGAACGTACTAGAGATTACAAGAGTAGTTAACAAATGAAATGTGTAGAAGTTACAAGTGACCTTAGGAAACATGTAGAATCTTCTGGAAATAATAAACAGAATTAAATAATTTTTGTCAGTGGGCGGGATTGAACCGGCGACCTTCGGTACCGCAATTCGTGACGCTACCCGCTGCGCCATGCTGGCAGACGGTACACTGGCGTTCATGCGGCAATATCTTCAATGGTCATTTTAAAGCACCATCTGAAAACGTATCCAGTATCCTGTTCTCATACTATATCATGTAAAGCTTTCAGTTTTTAATCACTTAATACTCTTCGTGTGGGGATACTGAGTGTTGCACTTTGGAATGGGATCACGTTTCAGCCTGGGTACAATCACTTTATTATGTTACCAATATCAATACCGTCTCAGCTATGCTGCATTACACCCAGAAATGGTCTTGCACAAAAATCATTCTCGTCTAAATACGTTAAGTAAAATACTCACTTTCGGGAGGACACAGGTTCAAATCCTGTCCCGCCATAGAGTTGTGGGTTTTCCATATTTTCGCGAAATCACACTACAGGGATGGTTCCTTCGAACGGCCATAACAGAATTCCTTCTCGTTCCTTGCCACCAGTACTTCCCTGTCTCTAATGAGCTACACGTCGACGCATTGTGCACCAGTGGTCAATTTTTAAAACACGTTTTACACCTGAATAGTGATGGTGGTTTCTGTTTTCTTAAATTTTCAGCTAAAACGGATGATCATTTTAATATCTGTTAATGTGGCATCGATCAGATTTCTGTCGCTGCTTAGTGATAATGTTCTGTTTATGGAGGTGGTTTTTAATCGTATTCTCACAGTCCATGCCGCTGGCAGCTTAGCTGGCTGCTCGCTAGAGTGCTCTGCCTGCTTGTCAATTCTGGTACTAGTTCCGCTAGCTGCCAACAGAGCGCACCGCTGTCGCTACGCAAATAAGTGCAAAGCTTCAGGCTGCACGACTATTGAGGGCACTCTAGAGGTATCACTATATTCGTCTGTAACGGCTAACCATCATTTCGCTCAAATTTACGACAATTTTTTTTTAACTATTTTGATTTCTTTCTTCGTTTGCACCTCATAAACTATGCATCTCCTTCGCCCTAGAACTGTGAAGTGCGTACTGTGTAGTTTATTGTCCTCCGTCAGTCATTGCGGAATACCGCCTGCAGGAAAAATATATTTATAGAAAGACTGACGAGAGGCGAAAATTGAAGGACGCTTGCGCTAAGTTAGGAACAGGTATTTGAGGACATTTCTTAATTTTTTCATTCTCGGTTTGGGTAGAAGGAAAATGAATTTTGGTTAATGTAGTTTTTGACTCATATAAAGCATTACTAGTTCATATGTAAAGACGAAAGGGAAATCTGGTACGTTCTTTACTTGTTTCTGAATTACAGGCAGGGCAGAATAAAGTATACAAGTTCGGGGTGAATCTTGTTGTTCCATTAACATCTTATTAAATTAGGAGAATGTAAATGTGTATTTCTATTATACATCCTGCTGGCTATGAGAGGAAGGAAGACTGACTTGATAGAATGTTTGGCAACTTCGCTCCTGATTTTCCGTTTCCGGTACTGTGCATTTATACCTAACCTAACGCTTTGTAAATATACTAGTAGAAGCAGATAAAAAAACTATCGGTCTCCCACAGTGGCATTTTGGATTTGAAGTGCACTCAAAAAGTAAATATGAGAAGTAAGGTTTCATAAACAGAATAACTACAGTATCAGAATGGCGGCATAGCTGAGGAAATGTACCACACAGCTGTAGCGAATAGTTGGTTGCATTAATTCCAGAACAACCCTGTATATAGATTTGTTTTATTATTGAGATTTGAATGTGTTCGTCGTTGAGGTGATGGGAACGGAATGGATAAGCGCCACGGAGTATCAATTCTGCTGCATAGTTTATTTATTACTTTTGCGATGTAAGAAAATAAATATAATCTTGTTTAGAGAGTGCAGATTTTCCAATAGCCTGATGTTGGATCAGTCGATTGTCTAAACTTAAATGAATCTATCAGTTTTAAAAATATTACCGCATATTTGGTAACTCAACTAATTCGCAGTATTTGTTAAATGTGCTGGAAGATTAGCTGTTTCTACTTGAGCAGCTGCCTCAGCTCTCCGCTGCTCAGGTCTTGCGCCGTCCGTCCCTCGTTGTCCCTCGCCGTCCTGTCCGCCCCGGCCTCCAGCAGCGCTCTCACCACGGCGGAGTGGCCATACGAGGCTGCGCAGTGCAGCGGCGTCCAGCCATCCTCGTCCCTCGCGTTGACGTCTGTGGTCTCCAGCAGCAGCCGCGCCACGTCCACACGGCCATTCAGTGCCGCCACGTGCAGCGCAGTGCTCCTCCTGTTGGCTCTGGCAGTGGAGTCCGCGCCGGCCGCCAGCAGCTCTCTCACCGCCTCCTCGTCACCGCGCGCTGCCGCCCAGTGCAGCGGCGTCATTTCGCCTAAATCTCTTCCGTTGACGTCCGCCCCCACCGCCGCCAGCGTGGAGACGGCTCTACTCCAGCCAACTCTCGCCGCCCACAGCAGCGCAGTCCGCCCCCCGCTGGTCGCTGCC
The DNA here is from genome assembly GCA_031002005.1 of Vandiemenella viatica. Classification (NCBI taxonomy): domain Eukaryota; kingdom Metazoa; phylum Arthropoda; class Insecta; order Orthoptera; family Morabidae; genus Vandiemenella; species Vandiemenella viatica. The sequence goes on along the minus strand of JARYHS010009186.1, from coordinate 109,213,711 downwards.
GCCCCCGGCGCCCGCCCCCAGCAGTGCCCTGACTGTGCGCACGCTGCCCGTGTCCGCCGCCAGCAGCAGCGGCCTCTCGTCCCCCGCAGTGGTGTCCGCCCCCGCCGAGCACAGTAGCTGCGCTGTGGCCGCGTGTCCCTCCGCCGCCGCCAGCTGTAGCGGCGTCCTGCCCCCTGTGTCTCTGCACTCCGCCTGGGCCCCGGCCCTCAGCAGCACTCCCGCCACGACGGGCCCGCCGCCGCCTCCACACGCCGCCGCCTCGTGCAGCGCAGTCCACCCGTCACTCTCTCTCGCCGCCTCCAGGTCCGCCCCCGCGTCCAGCATCATCCGCACGGCAGCGGGCTGGCCGTGCCTCGAGGCCACGTGCAGGGGCGTCGACGACGCGTCGTCGACTGCCTCTCTGGCCAGTCCTGGCCGGTGCTGCAACGCCATCCGCAGCAGGTGCAGGTGTCCATCTTGACAGAGTGAACGCATTACATGTGCAGCAGACTCCGGGTCGTCCAGCCGGCTCCTCGTCAGCTCCAGCTGCTTGCTAGTGACGACTCCTGCCTCCAGGAGTTTCTCCAGGGTTAGGTACTGGCCGGTAACTTCAGCGAACCGCCACGGGGGCCACGACAGCACGTCCTCCTTAGACACAGCGCTCAGCAACTGCTTAGTCGTCGCATGCATCATGTCCTGCGCAGAGAAACCACTTCGCATTGGTGATCATTCACTACGGCTAAAAACCGAGAAAATTAACACTGGCAACATGAGTGAGTTACGTAAGTATGTTCACAAGATTTCAAGAAGAAACTTTCACACCACAAATTTAGTGCATACTTTTCATTAAAAAATATTTACTCTTCTGTCCTAAAATAGAATGTCAGGTAGTGACTTTCACTGAGTAGTTATAAAAGTAACAGATTGACTCTGAGACAACAATTTTTCGTGCTGCACTATGAAGAGTAGCGCGTGTAGCGTCGTTACGGTATTAATAACTTAACTGTCGTGAAAACGAAGAACAATTGTCTCCAGCGCTGGACACTTCTATCTTCTAAAATGCTATTACAGGATTGGAAAGTTAACAAAGTAAAATTTACTAATATTAAATTGCTCTAAATTAAATTTTAATTTAATGGCAATAGAGTACACGCTTCGGTGGCAATTGCCTTACACTCACAGCTTTCACCTTTTTTTCCTTTTCTTTTGCCCTATAAAAGTTTGAATTTTAAAATTTTTCAACGTTTTTGGTAAATTATTTAACTTTTCTCTACATAACCCTTGCCTAGGACCAAAAAAAAAAAAAAAAAAAAAAAAAGAAATTGCCACACCCTGGTGCCTGAAATCGAGTGCCAGCTTGTCATAATGGTCATCTCTTCTCATACATTCCTTCGATTGACTACAGGTTTTGCTTGCGGACATATTGATGACTGCATTTAGCCGG
>JARYHS010009186.1:109159132-109211288 GCA_031002005.1 Vandiemenella viatica | reverse complement strand
CGTGAAAACGATTAAATTCTTTGTACTCAGTATGCTAGGTCTCTGTCGCGAAAAGTTGTGTAACGAAATAATGTTCCTAGAAATTTGTTGTAGCTCAAGTACTATGTAGCGATTATGAAACGTTGTACAGGGTCCGGCAATAAAACCTCCCACATTTCACGTAGCCGGTGTGCGGGTTGTAGTGAGGATACTGATGTGGAGTGTGTTTTGTTTTAAAGAGGTGTACCTGCCATTTTCAGTGTGCGCCATGTCATGGCTTGGTGAGTATCATGCGTTTGTTGTGGACGAATTTATTCGTAACAGTTGTTCTCAGATTTTCGGAGACGATTCGAACTTAGCCTACATGATCGTGTCCCGGATAGAAAAACTATTCAACTGTGGGTATCAAACTTTAGAAAGACAGGTTCAGCACTAAAAAAAACCTACAGGCCGTCCTCGGACTGCAACAACGCCGGAACATTTGGCGCGTGTGAGTGTGTCTATGCAACATTCACCAATATTTGGGGACACTTAAAGCCTATAGTGTACAAACATCGTCCCACAACACTGCAAGCACTTAAAGAGGCTATTACCCAAGAATTGGCAGCCATTCCAAGAGGAATGACGCGAAAATGTATGGAGAACTTTCTGGGTAGACTTTGTCAATGTGTCAACAATGGAGGGCAGATATAATTTTTAAAACAAAATAATTAAAAATGACAAAGTATGTATTTTTCATAAATAAAAGTAATTATTCTCTATCATATTTAGTTTTTATGTGACAACACATTAAAATGAGGGAGGTTTTATTGCCGGACCCTGTATATATGTCAAGCAACCGGATTATATGCATCAAACAAAATCGCCCCTCACATTCAGGGTGATGTTATGTCGAAGATAGCTTTGATAAAGGCTATTATGTGCGGACCGTTTGTTATTTTTTAGCCTCGTGCACCTTAGTGAAGGTCGTTTTAAGTAGCTTTTAAATGTAAACAACATTGAACAAACGCAGTGTTCGAAAAGGACTTACATTTAATTTCGAAAAAAAACTATAGTTTTACCTCGGGTAAGAGATTTTTGGGAACCCGGCTATCAAAATGCTAAAACTGCTTCACCTCGGTAATGAGCAGAAAAATGGATGACGTCACCACGCTGGATTGGCTTTTGTTTTCCACCGTTTCCGCGACAACGCGTAAACAAAGTTATTCAGATACGTGGTTGAAAATGAGGGGTGAGATAGACGCCTTTCAAACTTCCCACAATTTCCCACAATTTACGCTGTTATTTAGACTATTAACTCCAATTCTATACACTACTGTTTCTGAAATTTGCAACTCCCACAAGTAATGGTATGCATTACTCCAAAATGGAAGGATGTATAGAACAGTGGAATTGCAGTAACTGATTCGGATTGCAGGGAGATGCACGTATGACCAGCAGTAAGCTCTTTAGTGTGAAAGGACAGGTCAATGTTACGCTACGCTCAATCGCTTCGAAGAAATGATTGCTAGGACGCTATGTTCAACCGGTTATTGTTGATGGCTTATGGCTTCACGCGTCATCGGGATCGGTAGATGCGGGAAAGGGCTAATAACAAGGAAGTGAAAGGAGTTTAGCCACTGGCCTTTTGAAGGAATCGTTCGATTTCTGGAAACCATGGAAAGCCTAAATCTGCATGGCGGAACAGGGATTAGAACCCGCCTCATGCCAGAAGCCTGGCCCACTAAGCGTGCTAGGTACTATGGTACGTACATGACTAAAACCTTCAAATGTATTTATTGAATTACGCACAACTAGTGAAAAAACTAGAGATTCGAAAAGTAGAAAATCGATAGTAACTCATTTTCATATAGATGTCAGGGCTGCTATGAAACGAAATTTCGTAGAAAAAGTTTCCATAGACAGGGAGCCCCAGTGGTATAATGGCAAAAATTGTATTAAAATATACAAGAGGAACTCCATTATGAGAATGTATGAACATTATGTCATCTTCTCTTTGATACTGTATGCGAGCAAAATAAAAATAGGTTTGTGGGATGTTCACTTAGTGAATACACTTCTGTAGGACACAAATTTTACTACTTTAGTTATAGAAGATATACATTTTTTTTACAGAAATCTTCTAACAGAAACCTTTTCACTGATATATACCTACTGTGGTGGATGAACTGTTCGGCAGGATGTAGGTTCGAATCCCCGTCCGGCCATCAAAATTTGGGCTTTCAATGGTTCCTTCAAAAAGCCACGGCTGAATTCCTTCTCGTTCCTTGTCCCTTTCCTTTCCTGCCTCTAGCGATCTCGACGTCGACGAGGCGTAAAGCCAATAAAAAATTCCACTGGTATAGAAACCTACCATGCAGTAATTAATAAAACTATATTACAACAACTAAACTAGAGAATATAATTCTACTCATTTTCTGAATAAAGAAAGTTTTAGTTGCAATTGTTCTGCTTATTGCAACTGCAGGATGAATACATTGATATGAGTAGTTAATGAAACAAACGTAAGCTAGAAATGAACAGATATAGGAATCTATAAAGCAGTAATTGATAAAACTAGAGAAAATAATTATATTCATCTTCTAGATATATCGCTTTAAGATCGTTTTATTTTCAATTGTTCTATTTACTGCACTGCAGGATGAATACATCGATATACGTAAGTAGATACTGAAATAAACGTAAGCTAGAAGTAATCACTTTACTCTTAGACAGTGCACAAAGAAGAAGGTCTAGGTTCGAAATTTTATGTTATTTGGAATGGATACACGTATTTATATATATATAATGTTTTTTCTTTTGCAAGCTAGAACGACAGACTACAAAATGGGCAGTGATTAAGATCCTGATGAAATTGAGGAATTTTTTACTCGAAGCATAGCGTGAAAAAGGGGAACAAGGAAATAACAACTAAGTACTAAAGAGGCCACAGATTCTCCACTGCAGCTCCAAGATCTTGTCTCCACCAATTTCCCCATAAGGATTTCAGAGTCCTGTAATGGGCATAAAATAGCTAATCTTTCAACTGTACGAGATTTATTTAGACCAAAAACCTTTAAATCATCGTTCTTGGACCAAATCCAAGAAAATCTTTATATGACCTGCTGTCGGACAATTGATTAATTGATAGTGTTATGTGCATAAATTTCTAAACACATAAAAGTTCATACGAGTGGCGTGATGGTTCAGTGGTTAAGAGGTCTGACTGGGGATCAGAATGTCTCAGGTTCGAATCCCTGACTATGTAGGGAATTTTATTGGCCCTTAAACTGATTTTCACTTCTGACGCACCTCTGAAGTATGACCTAACTCTTCCACAGATTGTATTCCACTTTAAACAATATGTCTACTGTACCCAGTAGGTTTATAGGGTTAAGTTAGGTAAGAAGTAAAGGAACTGGCCACACTACCTCCAATACCTGGCTAAGTGTACCTCCTTCTGCAGGGCTCAACCAATCCTCGGCTTGCATTCCAAACTCTTTAAAAGTTTACATGCTTAGAAAGCTCTTCCGATTGATTGAGAACTCTTATAAGCAATAATGGTTATAATTACATTAGTGACGGCTAAGAAGATGCGAGCACTCTGTTGGAAGCCCTGTAAATGAAATCAGACGTCTCGTTATCGCTAAGTAGTCCGTGATCCTCTTTTTTGGTGTCCGTGACTCGTCACCGGCAGACAATTAAACCATTCGGCCGGGCACTCTGCGGATTCATTAAGACATCCTGGTCTATTTTCTGCTGTCGCTATGTCTTTATCAGATACTCGGATCCGTGCAAGAAAATGCATCACAATGTGAATAACCTTTTAACGCAGAGAAATTTTTTTCTGTTGTGATGGCCTATTATTGAATGAAAGTCAGAAGGTGTTACTCTCGAAAGAGCTTCTTAGATAAGGATTTAGTGGAAACTGCCGGTACCATACAACATAGTGTCTTAATTGCTTTTAGTTCTGACGGTCTTTTTTTGTGCCTCTCGATGACTTATCACCTGTAGTATTAAGTGCTGTTCGTACGGGGCATTAGGACATAATTGGTATGGAGAAGTGGAGTGAACAGTCAGAAGCGATCGTTACCAACCGCTCGTCCAGGACAAAGAACGATTCGATTTTCACTCAGTTTTTTCCCTTTGTCTTGTCACGTTGTTAAGCCAAACATTCAAACACTAATAATAATCCAGACAATGTTACTAATGCGATCGATAAATGAGTAAAGAACGTGGAGCTAATAAGGCAGTTGTTTGAAAATAACAATGTATTACATCGTAAATATTTTGAAAATTGGATACAATCTTCACGCACAGTTAGGTAGAATGAACAAACTAATGTAGCATTTTATATAAAAAAATATTGATTTCGGAGACAAATTTATTATACTGGGATTTAAGTTTGACACGTTTTACATACTAGAATGCGTATTTGGAAACCTGTCAGATAATGTTATTAATGTGTTAAAAAATCTAATACGACATTGGAGAAATAAGCGTTCGATTTATATTCAGAGAAATTGTTAATTGAAGAATAAGGACAATAGAAATTAGAATGATGATTAATGAATAAATATGTATCTCTGTAATGATAAAAATGTAGGGTTTTATACTAAATGTGTACAGAATTATTATTCTTCCTATACATGGATTCACTTATAATTTATTTTAATGCAATTTAGATGATTAAAAATTATCATTGTTTTTGTTAAATTGTTTCTTTATGATCTACAGGTCTTTATCGTTGTGCTGTGTTAGTGTGAATAAAGAATATAGTTTACAAATTTAGCTACATGTTTCATAAGCCCAAGAGTTATTTCTAATAATATAAAGTCTGAATAAAACTTTCTCGGGTAGCTAGCCGAGTTAGTACATCGTTTGACCACGACGTTTCGGCGGTCACAACTCTGCCGCCATTGTCAAGTGACTGCTGCCGGTAGGTTATTGAAACGTCGTGGTCAAACGATGTACTAACTCGGCTAGCTACGCGAGAAAGTTTTATTAATTTACAACGCCGAGAAAATCTCCAGTCTTACACAATATAAAGTCTGGTTTCATCAACGAAGAACTTTGATAATAAGTTATTTCACCATAGATCAAAATTAAAGTATCGTTTACTACGATGGTAAAACTATGTTTTTCACATGTGTAGAGTGATAAAGTGTTTCGAAATATAATTTATTTCCTCACCTTGAATCAAGTCTACAAATTATGGCTGCGCAAGTTAAACCTTTATCAAGGGGAGGTAAAACGGGTGAAGTTCAAACATAGCTTTCTGATGCAGTTATTCTAATTTAACTTTATTAGCTGTAGCTGTGTGGGGTGGAATGTTATCAAAGCAAAATAAGAAAGCCGTGGATGAGAATCGTACGTCTTTCAAACCACAGGCCTCTTTATTCGTGCCTTCGTATAATTCAGAGTATGAGACAACGTTAACAAGTTGTACTGCAGACAGAGATCATGAGAACACAGCCAACAAACAAATTAGGGTTTCACCTTCCTTATAGTTATTTCCCATTTTCAAAGAAATTCCGCACCAACACTCTTTTTTTCAGGCGTACAGTGATATAACAAAGAACTATCACATGTAAGAATGCGCCTCAAAAAGAAATTTCTGATACAAATCGGCCCAAATGACCCTTAAAACGCTTGGCTCTTACACCCTTCTTTTTAACAGTCAAGCTTCATGGCACCGACCGAGAGGTGATTTTTGGTGAAATTAACTATTTTTTAATGATTGTATGAACACTTTAAAAACTCACCAGTTGCTGCACAATGTTAAGAACAGTTTTTTCGTGTATGTTTGTGCATAAGGCCTTGTATTTGTTAAGATCTCTGTTGTGTGATGACTTGCATGAGTGATATTATAAACTGCTGTCCAAACTTTAAGGAGGAACTTATTGTGTAATTTATTATACACTGTTATACGCTTACGGCTTTGGATGAATAGTATCACCACCTGTTTGTGTACGCAATCTGATAAATAATACTGTTGTTGTAACACCTTCCTGCCCGAGAATCTTTTACTTTTCGCAGTGGACACGTAAATCTTTTGTGAACTTGAAGGAACGAGAGGTAAATAAGATATTGTAGAAACAAGTGCGTATCACTTATCGTGCCAACGCATTCAAACCAACTTCACGCCGTTGCCATATTAACGATAGTTTCCGAGTATATTTGAAACGTGTCGTTTTTATATGTCTCATCTACATATGTCCTTTGGAAGGAAGGCGCAGTACCAGGTTTTATCCGGTCCCTTCTTTCATCTTCGTATTTATCTATATTAATATTATAAGCGCGAAAGTAACTGTCCTACATCTGTTTGTTATGTTTTCACGTCTAAACGACTAAACTGATCTTGAAGAAGAAATCTGACAAGGAAATACTATTTGTAATGAGGAGGGACGTATTGTACTTTATTGTGTATAAATAATATATTTGTCAAGGAATTTTGTAAACTAACGGAAAGGTAACAGACAGACGCATAAAATGTAAAAGTCTGCAATACCTTGACTGACACCTGACTGGTGGCTTATCGGTTAAATCCTTTGCTTTCAAAGTTCGATGTCCGGTTCCGTGTTCAAATCCCGTCGGAGGCCAGAATTTCAAACAGTTTGATTTTGATCATATGAGTCCCGCCTGAACGTTCTGTTGTTCAGATTCAACTTTAAACTGTAGATTCAGCCACGACGGAAGCAAAATGTTTGGCAAATCGAAACTCTATCACATGATCCATGATCTCCCGGCCAACAATGCAATGTGCGTTTACTTTTTCTATGGTATATATGTAGTTAAGATTTTGTTTCTTTAGTAGTCAGTTTGTGTATGATCTACAATAATATATACTAATATTTTTTTAAAAAATGCAAAGTAAGATCGAGATGGGAGGAAGGCAAGTTTGCCCTCCTACCTAACATTCGGAAGGACGGGTCAAATCCCATCCTGACGGGGGTTTTCCGTGGTTTTCCACAGTCACTCTATGCGAACGCCGGGATGTTTCCCTACAAGGACACGGCCGACTTCCATCCCCCTTCCATCCGCTTTAGGTTATTTGGCTGAAAAGGGTCCGCGAGACCCTCCAGCAGCCCACAAAACAAAAAATGCGAAGTAACTCTATCTTTGTCTGTTTGTTACGTTTCACAGCGTTTTCGGGATAAATCACATTTTTTGTCTTGAAATATTGATAACTAATCAAATGGTGACAGACAGACGAACAGCATGTGTGAGTCTGTAATGTGTAAGTCCTGGATATATATGCACTAAAAACAAGTAAAATCTGCGCAAAAGACCTAAAATATGCACTAACAATTAAAGAATATGCACTTATCAAATGATTTATTTTATTTCAACTCACCGATATGCATTTTTATTCCTTTCAAAATGATGTTACCACGAGTTTTTCCATGTTTTCGGGGATCAAAAATTTCCGATTGTTGGACAGAATTAGTTTATAAGCCAAAAATGATCGTTCCAAGTCGACGGACGTGATTGAACAATACTTGTACAGTGCAATGGTACTGACCTGCTCGCAACATTTATCTGGCAAAGGTGCGAGTCCATCTCGATTGAATGTTTTTGAGCCCTGGATTTGAGTCCAACACCCTGCTGAGGTACCTTTAAATTTTTTATCCAATTTTACCAGGGACGGCATCTAAAGAAGAAATTGTGTTGTAAAGCAACAGAATACACTCTTGAAGGGGTGCACAGCGAGTTTCTAAACCCTTTATAGCCTTCGAAAGTGACTAATAGTGTACGCGGATGAAATTAATATCTCGATATACAGAATTACAATCAAATGCACCCTTTGCTTCACGAACACACGCAGTACGATCGTCATCATTAATACTTGTGACTACATCTTTTACTTGATGGAAGTTCTCCCGGTAGAACAGCACTACGGACAACCAAGTTCCCTATCTACTGAGAACAAGTTCCAGTGGAAGAGGAACCTCAGGTAAACGATCCTTACAAAATTTTACACAAGCTGGTGCTTTTAGGCTCACTTTTCCCGCTTTAAATTACTTTGTTAACAAAAGGAAAAAGAGAACGTACCTCTTCTGCAATGCGATGTGATCCATTCGCCGAACTGTAACATGGATAAGATTGGGGAAAAATGCTCGTAGCGACTGACCAGCTTTAAACATATATGAAGCTGTTTCTGTGATTAAGAACTGTACCTTGTAACAATCACTCTCCGATTCAGTAGGACACAGAAGTCACGGGGAATCGTTTACAAATCTTACAGCTGTACAGTGGTTGGTTTTCTCTAACATTTTGCAATTTCCGGGTTCTTCTTGACATAATTTGCCAACTGTGATGTTCGCTACGTATCGGTCATAGGAATCGGTTGTTTCATCTACCGATATCCAGACACAGTTCCCTCCTATGTCAGACCGAATTGAATCCAGGATAGAAGCGTGTAGAGAAAGTATATAATTTTTCCTAAGTGTGGATTCATCCGGTATCCTTTGATTAACTGATAACACAATACTTTTGAAGAAATACCAGTAGATCTGGATTATTCAATTTATGCAGCGGGATGTGGTTGCTTACAAAAGCCTTAAAACGTTCAGGAGAAAATGTACTGATTTTAGACCGTGATTTCACCTGAGTTAAAAGTAGCTGCTGCGTGTTCCTACTTTTATCTTTTGACCTGAGATGTGCAGCTGTTTTAGAATGCTGTTAAAGTTGAAATATTTTCTTGCATTTTGCATTGTTCTCACACATTTGACAGTACACAACATCGCCGTCACTAGAATAGTCACTATTGCCAGTAATCCACTGTTTAATTAAAAATGATGTTTTGCAATTTTCTTTAGGCGTTTTTGCAGTCAGATTAAACAAAACTATGCATAGCAGACGTCCACTCCTGTCGCCAAAAACTTTGAAAGCCTACTGCTTTGGGAAAAGAATGTAAACTTTCCTTTGAAAGTGGAGTACCCTGAGGTCTAGAAGCCGTGAATCTATTCTCAGGCAAACTGGCTCGTGCAGCAATTTGGAGAAAGTTCGGCCAAAGTCTTATAAAGAGAACCGCCATAATGGTGACTTCCCAAGCCCCGTGATTTTGTAGTCCTCGCCATGCAGCCGAATTGCACGGATCAGCATGCACCACAGGCTAGCCTTCGACACCTTGCAGCCACCTCCCCACCACGTTGCTTAGTGTCTCTTCAGCTACCGGGGCGTTTGATGTTTACCGACTATGCGACGGATAGAAGCTCATCATCCCGGCCAGTAGAGGCGGCTCCCTTCCCACAGCCCACTGTTGATAGCTGTACTGTTGCTCCCGGCAAATGCACGGGCCGTGGGAAGTCACCTTAAGAACTACGCTGTTTACTCTCCAAGAATTTGACAGACTTATTGCGGTTCCCAGTGACATATAACATACAGATGCACTAGACTCTTCAGTTTCTTCTGAATATCTGGTATTAGATCATGGGATGAAACAAATTCCGAATATCCTTAGAATATGTACTAACCCTCAAAATATGTATCTGCATATGCTTTTAAAAAAACATGAGGACCTTAGTAATGTTATATCGATCGCTGAAGCTGTTTTTCTCGCAGTCAGTTAGTATACTATTTACTTATAAATTTTATTTACAGACAAATCTTATTGACTGATACGAAAATATTAATGTAAGCGTAAGTGATTTTAGTGAGTGCGTTTATTGGTGATGACTTTTGAAAATGATTGACTACGTGTGTGCATTTTTGAGTGAATGTGTGATTGTTAAATATAGGTGTCGTTTACAAAAGTGACAAGAAATTACCTGTGTGTCGAAGTTGAATAACTGATTCGCGACTGCAGGCAGCGAATTAAGCTCGGCCACCCATCAGTTAGTGCCCAGAGGGATCGCACGGATGGGTGCTCTGCACTTCAGCGCCATGCACGTCGAGCGCCTCATTGAACTCGGCCTTGCCAGCGGACGTTGTGACAAGTGCAACGAATCAGCAAATGGATAAGGATATCGAAATGGATGAAGATGCTATGCCAGCCGCTGTGTTCAACATTCAGCGTATACATGGTGACGTGTATGTGGTGAGCAAAGATTTAAACCCAAGAAAGCGTTCCACTACTCCACCAGAGAGGACCAACAATAAACAGCCACGCGCCGTCAACTACAGGAAGGATGAGAGTCGTAAATCTGCTGGAGTCAGCCTGGCAGTGACGAAACTTGGTTCATCCAAGAAACCAAAGAATGCCAAGGTACAAAAGAAGAAGACCATCGAAGCCGCTGACAATACTGCAGCCTCGGTCTCCGGGCGGAATGGAGTCAAAGGGCGTCGTTCTCGCACCCAGATTGGCAGCCAGACCAGGAAGGTTTCATAATGCCGAAGAAGACAGCAAAGTCCCCACCTTCATTGGACCCAGCTGCGATGGAAGTAGAAAATCGTTTCACTGCCTTGACTGTTGACGACACGCCGCGAAAGGAGCCGAGATGCGACTCCATACCACCTATTGTAGTGGAATTCGCAGAAAACTACAAGACGCTTCATGATCGGGTGGCAGATGTCATCAAGAGTCCATTCGCTGCGAAAACCGCAGGTGGTGACAAAATCAAATTCAGCATGACTACTACCGAAGACTTTGTGGCCGTCACTTCTCTCCTTCAACAGTGCAACATCCCGTACTACACTTTTCCGACCGGAGCGGTGAAACTGTTGAAGGTGGTGTTTCGTGGCATTCCCAGGACTCTGCCAACAGAGACATTGAAAGAAGAGCTGATAGAAATGGGCTACGAAGTGAGGTCTGTTGCTCAACTTCGTCGCCCCGGCAGTAACGATGTAATGCCGCTTTTCCTAGTAGTATTACCAGACCTGCCCTTAAATCGCCACAATATTTGAGGTTGACAAGCTGTGCCACCTCAGAGTATCGACAGAGAAACTGCGATCGTCGGCTGGACCGCAGCAATGTTTCAACTGTCAGTTGTTTGGCCATGTGGCACGCCATTGCAAAATGGCCCGGTGTGCGTCAAATGTGCAGGGCAACACGACGCAAAAGACTGCCACACGCAGAAGGGCCGTGACCCACCAATCTGTGGAAACTGCCACGGCAACCACGTTGCTAGTTGGAAAGGCTGTCCAGCCTATAAGCGAGCCCGCGATCGTCAAAGAGGAGTGGGGACAGAGGCTCCTCAGAGGCATCTACAACAGCAGTCAAACCAACAACAAATGTCGGAGATCAGTGAAATATCAAAATCAACGAAACCGAATCCACAGAAATTAAAGAAAACGAAGAAGCAGAAGGGCAAGAAACTGGCATCATCCAAAGTGCAATCAGACTTATCCTTCGCTGAAGTAACCAAAGATGTGATTGATGTTTTTCTCAGTCACAGTACCAAGACACTTCGACGCAGCCGGTGAAGCAAGGCTCAGTTGCAAAGTCCGAACAACCGATGGCGTTGCAGACTGTACCACCAAAGCGTCAGAAAAGACAAGGTCTACCACACCAACATCCAGATGAAGCAGCAGAGACGAACGGGACAAACCTCGGGAGACTAGTCAATATGCTTGAGAATATACTTAGCATGATGGTCAGCCTCCTAACGCGGCCTCGATAGAATGTCTTCGGACATCACAGCTGCAGTGACGTCGGCGCTTGCCAACACCACCATAACCCAGCAACGCAACCATGAATAGGAGGCCTCACATTCTGTGTGTGGAATGCTAACGGCATTCATGGACAATTACTTGAGTTTCGACAATTTCTGCGGGAAGAAGATGTGGACATTTGTCTCGTCAGCGAGTCCCACTTGAAACCTTGCCTACGGGCGGCAGCACCAAACTACTGCTGCTACCGGAAAGACCGACTGACGGCCGGTGGGGGTGTTGCGCTGTACATTAAACGCGGTATTCCTCACTGTGAAGTCCCTCTTCCTCCTCTTCAGCAGGTAGAGGCTGTCGCTGTTCAGGTGAAAACATCCTCAGGCGCTATCACCGTCGTCGCAGCCTACCGACCACCACGCAGAGTGCTTGAAGAAGCAGACATCGCCGCCCTTATCACACTTCCTGGTAAAATCCTGATTGGTGGAGATATGAATGCAAAGCACCAGGATTGAATAGCAGAACTGCCAATCCGGCTGGTAACCTCTTAAGACGCCTGGCCCACTGCCACAACCTATGTGTATGGGCACCTGAAGAACCAACGCATCACCCTGCAAATGGAAACCGGCCTGATGTTCTTGATATTGTTATAACAAAGGGAATCACAGGTTTTGTTTCGGCAACAACCCTTAACAGACTATCTTCGGACCACTCTCCTGTGCTACTTGAGGTCGACGTTGGGGAGTGGCAGCCAAACAATCAACCAATTCCTGATTACAAGCGGACCAACTGGGACCGGTTTAGGGAAGTCGTAGCGACCTAAACTGGAAAGCGGTACAGTGGAAGGAAATATTGAGGAGGCTCTGAGATTCTTCACCAACACCGTAAATGAAGCTACAAAAGTCGCCACACCACTGGTTCATACACGCATAGAACGTTCGTGCCAGCTTCCACCGCACCTCATTGCGCAGATCAGAAACAAAAATCGGATTGCCAAGGAGTGGAAACTAACGAGGAACCGTTCCACCCGCCGCCTCCTGAATCAACTGCAGCGAGAGCTGAAGGCAGCGTGGTAGAACACAGAAATCGTGAGTGGTCCGCACGTGTTGCAATGCTGCGACCGAACGATGGCAGGTGGAACGAAACTAAGCGACTCACCCGCCGGCGGAAGCCGATACCACCACTCCACGGCGAACGTGGTCTTGTATTTCTACCGGAAGACAAGGCTAACGCGCTCGCTGACAACTTTGAGAAAAATTTCCAGCCCGTCGATGACGACGTTGACGACCGCCACATTGTAGCAGTACGTCGCCGACTGCGACGGTACATGTCAACCAATGATGACCATGACATCATTGCGATTGAGCCGCAGGAGGTAGCTATCTACATCGCCGGGTTGAATCCGCGAAAGGCACCTGGGCATGACCAAGTGGACAATCGAGCACTCAGAAATCTACCACCAGAAGCCATCAATTACTTGACGTGGCTCTTCAATACCATCCTGCGAAATCAGACTTTCCCGAGAGCATGTAAGCATGCCATCGTGGTCGGTATTCATAAGGCTGGGAAAGATCCAATCTTTCCCCAGCATTACCGGCCAATCAGCCTGCTACCCGCGCTCAGCAAAGTGTTCGAGCGAATTCTGCTGAAGCGTATTGACACCTACATCCAGGCTGCAGGCGTCATACCCGATCATCAATTTGGGTTCCGTAGAGGGCACTCCACAACGCAGCAGTTGATGCGTGTTATAGAGGCAGCCACGAGGGCCTTCAACGAGAGAAGCTATTGTGGTTTGATGTTGCTCGATGTCGCCCGTGCATTCGACTCAGTGTGGCATACGGGTCTGCTCTGCAAGTTGTACGAATGGGGCTTGCCTGGACCCTACGTGAAATTGATCCGCAGCTATCTGTCAAGGCGCACATTCTGCGTTAGGTTTGGTGATGCCATGTCAACACGACGGCGCATTCGTGCAGGTGTACCACAAGGTTCAGTGCTGGGACCAGTTCTTTATAACCTGTACACAGCCGACATTCCAGCACCTGTGAATGTGAAAACAGCCACGTACGCCGACGATACGGCATTCTTTATATCCAGCCGTAGCAGAGCCATCGCCACGAGACGATTGCAGGAAGCTCTTCAGCAGACGATAGCCTGGGCCAGAAGGTGGCGTATAAGTATAAACCCTGTCAAACGGAAGCGATTATGCTGATGCGGCGCCTAGGACGCCGTAGTGAGCAACTGCCTCACCCGCAACTTCAGCTCAGAGGTAAAACCATTCCCTGGGCACCAACTGCTTGTTACCTTGGTGTAACACTTGACTGTAAGCTGACATGGCGAGCTCACATCAAGGACATCAGGCAAAGGGTAACTGCTCGGCTCCATTCTCTTTACCCTATACTTAACCGTTAAAGTTCGTTGGTACCACACCTAGGAGTTGCCATTTATTGCTCCTTGATTAGGCCGGTAATTGAATATGCTTGCCCCGTCTGGGGGTACGCTGCTAATTGCCACCTGAGAAAGTTGCAGGTGCTGCAAAACAGAACACTGAAGCGGGCACTACATCTGCCCAACTGTTTCCCCACCGTCGCAGTCCACGAGGCGTCGGGAACAGAGAAGCTCATTGACAGGTTCCGGCAACCAGGGCCGGCGCTAGGAATTTTGGGCCCGGGGTAAAATGGCCGGGAGACAATGGGGGGATTGTTGGATTCATGGCCTGAGGGCCCCAACAGTAAGTGATCGGGGCCCCCCATCACCCGGCGGGCCCCGGTACTTTTCACCCGCTTGCCCCCTCCTAACGCCGGCCCTGCCGGCAACATGCCTATAAATTCTACAGAGCAGCACATCACTCTGCCAATCCACTGGTCAGTTGTCTCGGCGAATATGAAACTGCCGCTGACAAACATAGCAGGCCATTGGTGCTGACGGAGCGCTAAGGACCAACTAATAATACGCCACCAAGACGACCAATCAGAAGTGAAGAGAAGACCACTCTAGAGAAGACTGAGGGAGGAAATGTCTCAGGACAGCAACCCCCAACCGACCAGCTTTAATGCTGAGACTGGCGAAGATCTTATTGACTGGTAAAGACGTACGATTCGAACAAATCAAAGCAAGACAAAAGTGATGAAATGTAGCAGAAATCATACCAATACTAGTAGATTAAATATAGATCTAGGATCGGATGCAATAGGAGAAGTAAGTGAATTCTGTTACTTGGGAAGTAAAATTACAACCGATGGCCGAAGCAGCAATGATGTTAAATGCAGAATAGCACTAGCAAAAAGAGCCTTTATGAAAAAGAGAAACCTTTTGGTTTCAAATATTGATCTAGGAATTAGAAAGAACTATTTAAAACTCTTTGTGTGGAGTACAGCACTTTATGGTAGTGAAACATGGATTTTAGTAATACCGGAAATAAAGAAAATTGAAGCATTTGAAATGTGGTGCTACAGAAGAATGATGATTATTAAGTGGACAAAGTAAGAAATGAACGAGTTTTGGAAATGATTGGTGAGAATAGAAGTTTGTGGAGGAAGCTTACGGAAAGAAGAGACAGGCTGGTAGGTCATATTTTGAGACATTCTGGATTGGTTAATTTGTTAGTGGAGGGAACAGTCGAAGGTAAGAACTGTAGAGGAAGACAGAGATTAGAATATATGAAACAGATAATTGAGGACGTGGGCTGTAAGGGGCATGTAGAAATGAAGAGGTTAGGACTGGATAGGAAAGGATGGAGGATTGCGTCAAACCAGTCGAAAGACTGACGACAGCAAAAAAAAAAAAAAAAAAACCATGTGTAATCTGCATCGGCAAATTATTATTCTATATCTATCTAAAATTTCTGGCATCGGTATATTGCGTCTTCTTATTTTACATACCCCGCAGGCGAATATTTGCAATGGTGCCAACCGTAGCGGAATTTTATCCGTATGGAGACAGAGCGGCGTGTAAATTGTCGAAAACGTAGCGACATTTTGCCATGTTCCTTGCTATAACAATAGAAAATGAATTTCTGGAGGACCAACATTCATTTCGTTAATAGTCTCTTCCCAGGTATCTAAACAAGCCAAAAATGAACATTACCTACTCACTCTTACGCATTCGAATAACTAATCGTAGCAAGTATTTTGCAGCTATTCATGTAACGCGTGTCTGTATGCTTGCTCAAATTACTAATGATCATCTCAAGAAATTTGGCAACTGTATGTGTCAGTTTAAAGAAGGTGAAACTGAAACCTTTGCCTCTTTTGATGAAGACTGACTGTAGTGTAAACTGCAATAATACTATTATTTTGTTATTGCCTGATATGATTAGTAAATAATTTATGTATAATGTAAAAAAAAAAAATCATTTAATCCTTCAGTATTATCTTTCTTCTGCATTTACATGATTTAACCGAATAATGAATTACTTCTTATTTTTTAAAATATCTATTGGTATGATAGAAATATCTTTGTTAACTGTAACAACTGTTGCTGCTACTACTATTACTACCATGACAACAGCGTAAATCTTCAGTCATCCTCTATTCGACAACCACGCTGGCTATAACTTAACATCTCTATACGGAATTCACTTCCAACGTTTAAGAAGAGATTTCATCATTTCTGGTAACTTTTATTAATATTCTTTGCAATAATTATTTAATTGTAGCGCAATTTTTATATTCGGTGGCGGAATTTTGATAACCCGTAGCGGAATTCCGTCAGGCCAATAACGACAGTTCGTCATTTTGGGTTGACAGCACTGTATATCAGACCTAAGGCGTAGCTCTAGCAGAACACGAGCAGCTAGAGATATTAGAACCTAAGAATACGGTGCTCATGCAGAAGAAAGGAGACTAGTCCAAGCTGAAATATAAGATGCCCTCAGTTAATCCTCCCACGCCCACCTCCTCCCCCCCTCCCCAACCCACACCTTAGGTCTTAAAACAAGTTGTAAATTAACTATGAGACATGTTAAATGGTAGAATGGAATTGGGATTCCCCGCCATATTATCTCAACACCGTCTTTTGTGCGACACCTTTTACATAAAATACAGCTTTCTATATCCAATACTAACAATAAAATTCCAAGTCCAAGTGTACGAAGTCGCGGGTAACAGCTAGAAGCCCACTATTACAAATTCAAAGGTGAGGTACGACTGAAATTCTGAGGAAAAATCTCGCTAAAACTACTGAAAGATTATGGTATATCCTAAAATATACGGTATATCTTATGAATCTACGTGACCAGGTAACTCAGCAAGAGATGATAATGAGAACAGTTAGGCGCCACAGATCACACTGCATCACAGATGAAAACTCCTTTATTAAATAGCCCTTATGATCTCGCTAGATACAATCAACAGTGAACCATTTGGATTCGGTTTATTTTATTTTTTCCCCACTCATCTGATTCTCTAAGGCTCACATGCCAACTGCCCCTTGTTGTACACAGATGACCAGTTTGGATGATGAGAGGAGGTTGGCGGGTGGAGAAGGGCTCACCTCGTATCCAATTTCAAACCGGCTTCATTAGACCCGTCGTACATAAATTATAGGAGAGTCGTCTGCGATGCCATCTCTCTGCGAAATATGTGTGTTCTATATGATAACTTTATATTTGTTTGTGAAATGTATAGTTTGAGGCCGACATTGTGGAGACGACCCTATAATTCGCATAGATCAGTGGCTCCCAATAGGGGTGGTATCTCCCATCGGTAGGCGTCGAATAGATCGTAGGAGCCGTTTCTGTTCCAAGGCAAATTTAGGGGGCGTTGAAGACTAACAGCCGCTCTCTGCTATCAGACGCGTTCTGCCGCACGGCAGTCCAGTCGACGCGTGGTACAATGTAATTGAATGGGGAGAAACAGACGATGCCGGGCGGCGCCGCTTCGTCTCTTTTGCACTCGCGGCGTGGAGGAGGCACGGCGACACTGCCGACTAAAGAAAAAGAATCAGAAATGGAGATTTTTCCCCTATTTGTCTCATTACACTCTAGTTTTCAAATGTAAAACACTTAATATACAATTTCATTAAATAAATAATGCAAATTTAAATAGAATTTTTTATTTTTTGCTTTTCTTATACTTATTTCCCGATTTGATTTTCTTTTAATAACGCACCCTTAGACTTTGAAATTTAAATTTTCCTATTATTATTATTATTACTACTCCACGATTCATTAAACGTGTGTGGTGGAGGGTGCATTGCACCTGTCCGAAAGGGTAATGGTTTGGAAGGGCAGGAGGCGCCCATGCGTTATTGTGAGGAACCATCCCAGCATTCGCCTGGAGTGATCCGTGAAAACCATGGAAAATCCTGATCGGGATGGAAGGAATGATTTAGACCGAGATTGGTGGTGTAACGGTTAGCGTTCTGGCCTCGCATTAGGGAGGACGGCGGTTCGAATCGCCGTCCGGGCATCCAGATTTGGGTTTTTCATGGTTTCCCAAATCACTCCAGGCAAATGCCGGGATGCTTCCTTCAAAAGGCCATGGCCGAATTCCTTCCCATTCCTTGCCCCCTCTCCCCCTCCCATCCGTTCCCATCTCTAAAGACCTCACTGTTAAGAGACGTTAAGCAGTTAAAAAAAAAGGAGTGTTTTAGCCAGAGCTACTCCTGTCGGATTTTAAGTTTACTCGCCTAGTAAATCATTTCTATTCCATTCTCTAATCGCTCGTGGAAAAAAATGAGTACAGAAAGGAATCGGTTATCTCCCTGATTTCTCTTATCTTATTTTCGAGGTCATTCCGAGATATGAATGTTGCTGGTAGCAATATTTGTTTGCTGTTATTCCGAAATACATCAGTCGAGAATTTTTCAATTAACTTCTGTCGAGAGCACCAGGACCGAAACTTTATCTTAATCTGTAGTTTTGCACCAAAAAACACAGTTAGTGTCTGATTGGTTCGAACGAATGTGGTAAATATATTTTTATGATAGCGTTCTTATATTTTCAATTTAATAGGGAAAAATGAATGAAGTTGATTGAAAAGCACTGATAATGGAAGTTTTTCTTCTCGTGATCCACCATCGGTACAGTAAACGAATTTCACTCTCGTCTTCAATACCTATTGTTTCACATAGAATTGAGGTGTAGGCCTACTCGCCAAATCGATGGGCCACGTGTCGGTCGAGGTGGCGGCTCAAAAAGTCGCGTCGTGTGAACAGTTGGGGCGGCCGCCGCCTTGACCGACGCGCGACGGGAAGTCGTTTGGTTTAGTTTTAACAGTAGCCATCTAGCCTCAAAATTTTTGAAGGAGAAATTTATAAAAAGGAAAAAATGCCGAGCGAAATCAAAGGCCACAGATAGCATAAGAGGAGAACACACGTATAACTCTTGGGATAGAGGAAGCTAATTCCAGAAACAATTGCAGAGGGAACAATGATGCTGCATGTCTGGCTTTCACAACACTGGATTGACGGAAGATATCCTACGACAATGAGCAACAGCTGGGGCAGTCTTGGTATTCCAGGAGGTGAACTCTTGATGGCCTAGGCGGCTGACTTTGCTGCCTATTCCAGGGGACTCTACTTTTGGAACGCACTTAACACCAAGAAAAATGAACATTAGTGGACCGAAGTGACAATTGGTGGTGGTAATAGTAGTATTAGTAGAAGTAGTAATGGTATTAGTAGTAGTAGTAATGTTAGGGACAATAGCAGTAGTAGTAGATGTAGTAGTGGTACCCATTCTGTTTAATAACAGTACATGTAATAGATATTGGAAATTGAATCAAAATGTTCTTGCATTTATTGCTTATATGTTAATACGTTATATATGTATATGTACAAATATATATAAATGAAAAAGAATGGAAATAAGGACCCAAATTAGGGTCTAGGTGCTGGGCTATGTTCCATATGGAAAATAAATAAATTTAACAGTAGTAGCCAGTAGTGGATCCAAGAAACATCCGAACCGGGGCAAAAACATTATTTTGCCGCCCTTATTGATACCACTCCAAGTCATCTCCCCGATTGTCACTACTCCCATCGTGGTCACCAAGAGTAGTAGTGGAGCGGAAAAAAAAACGCGATTTAAATGCCCAACTTCAAACCCGATTTTGCTACCCCCTTCAAATTACCTCCAGGATCAAAGACGTTTAAACTGCATTCCTATGATCATATGCAGAGACAAAACGATTTAATATAGTCAGCAATTTATTAGGTTAAAAAAGATACTGAGGCAATTAAAAATAGCTGATGACCAATAAGGAACCATATATCGAAAAATTATTTGCAATATCACCAAGCTATCCGATGTAATTGATAATATTTTTCATAATATGTATTTATTAATAAAACTGAATAATACACCAACATTATTAATACTATAAAGGGAAATCGGCGAGGTTTTTTTCTAGAAAAGGGGGCGATAGCTATTTTTATTTTCGGAAAGTGGGCAGTGAGTAATTTTTTTAAAGGGGGCGGTACACCAAAAGGGATGGAGCCTGCAGCTCAAAATTCAGGGATTCTCAAAGCGAGATACCCGAACCCCTTGGGGTTGATCGCAGGGGGTTCGCAACAAGATTTACGTTATGGCGACTGACTAGCTGTCTCGAATTTCAACACGTTCAATGGTGAATTGAGACTGAACATGAGCAAAATACTCTGTAATTGACTCAACCTGCAGGATGAAACAAGCCCATCAATCACATTAATTAATAACGTTGTGCTCCTTTGCCACTGCATTACTTTTGTAAAATAAAAATCCTTATTTTTTTTTTTTTTTTTTAAAGAAAAAAAAAACAATTTTTTTAAGGGCTTTCACTATTACCTAAGAAATTTTATAGGGGGTACGCAGAGCCAGAAGTTTGAGTAGCCTTCGCCTAGATGACTGAGGGAAATCACCTACAAAACGCAATTACGAAGGCCGGGTACGCGGGGACTAGGGATCGAGGCTGATTCCGTAGTACTTCCCGTGTCCTTGACGCACCGAGCCATACTGGCGGACCATTGGTTTCTGTTACTATTGGTTTCTGACTATGTAACTTTTAGTTTTCTACAGTTTTCTGACATGTATTATATTACAACACACGGAAACTGCAAATGAAATCATTACATCAAAGTTTAACATACCAATATGCTCATGAAATTGTGGATTTTATTTTATAGTAAAAATTAAAAATATACTACCATACAAGCTCATATGCTTTGTAACTAGAAGAAAAACAAAAGGCAAACGCATAGCTCTGCACACACCAACGTTTGTGCTAGCAAAGGAGCAAGAAAATGCTAGTACAGATTATTCGTCCATATTCATCACTCACCAATACAAAAACAAGTATTATATGGATTAAACTACTATCTTCTCCTCGTCTCCATTCACGACTAAAATAATTGCATTTATGAGTATCGTGACATCCATATAAGGTTGTAACTATCTGGCTACGATATACTAGATGCAACAACCACTTATTTTATTTGTATGACCTTTAAAAATATTATCACTCATTCTATTGTTCGTTTTCTTAAATTCAGAAGTAATATATCTCTTTCATCTTCATACTGTAATTCTTTTCGTATCTTGCTAATCTTGCTGTCTTCTTCGTTCTGCGATACAATACTCGTATCCCATCTGTGTTGAATCCTTCAAAGAGTCTTCAACCGGTCAGACGGTTCTACCAAACTTAATCTTTGGTCGACTCGAATATGGTACAGCTGCTTTGTACTCGAAAGGGAATTCTATTGCACAAAAATGATCCAACATTCAATTTAAATAACAGGCAGTTGTAAGGTGTTTACTTTTAAGGTGACTGATTTCGTTCCAAACAATCCAAAGATGTTGAGTATGTAGAGAATAAACTGCATCTCGATATTTGGAAACGTTTGCCGCCATCCACCCCCCCCCTCCCCGTCCCCTCAAGAAATACGAAAGTTGGGACTACTACAACTGGATGTATATAGACTGAATTTTCAAATCGTATTGTGAGGAGTAATCAGAAACTAAGCTTAAAAAGCCTGTAGAAAAACGCGTACATTGTATTTAATACAGCCAACTGATAGTACGAGCTACATTGGGTCATTTTTCGACATCGTCTCTATATCGGTTTAAGCACTTGTCGCTTGGTGTATTGAGTTTGAACATTCCCTCCTGGTAAAAATCCTGTCCTTACGCGTTCAGCCACATTGGCGCGATATATTTCACCTCCTCGTCTGAAACGAATATTCGGCCTCCTAGGTGTTCCTTCAAGAGAGGAAAAAGGTGTAAGTCGCCTGGAGCGAGGTCCGGGTTGGTCCATAGATGGTGGTCGGTATGTCCAAGCGAAACCCCTTCAACTGCGATCGTCGTCGGTGACATTTTCTCTACTGGCCGCAACTTTCAACACAATTCTGCGACATGCTGACGAGACATTACAGTTTATCCGCAAACTCAGCAGCTGCCGCTGAATTTCAGCAGCAATTAGATGTTTGACCTACAGAAATCGAATAATTGAGTGTATTATCTAAACGAGTCGCCATTTGTGTTTACCTGCAACGAACACTGTAGGTGACTGGTGGCCGAAACTATACTTTTGCCAATCGCACGTCTTAGAATTTCTGCACACTCTGATTTCTCTGTAGCGGATGACACTGCAGTAAAATCAGCCTTGTAAACTGATCAGTGATCACCCATCGTATGTTACTTTTCCAATAAATACATAGTTATAACTGAAGTTTGAACACGTCCCGTATTACCTGAAAATTGAATCCTCTTGAAGGTAAATATGATATTCCAGTGAATAGCGGACCAACTGGAGGTCATATCGACAGGAAAGGGTGGTTACAGGTGGCATGTTAGGCGCCTGGGCAGAGCGGGGCGGGGAGTGGATTCTTCTCTCGGGAGAGGCCATTAAACCGGACAAGAATGATTTTATGGGCATATTTCCCTAAGCCTCGGCCAGGCGGACTGGCCCGTCCATTTCCCTCCGACCTCTAAATTGGGCTCTATAGCTTTTTCAAGTTGCCATAACGTAACAACTGGCATTTCCAAGTGGATCCACTTGCGCAGTCATTACGACGGGTTACCGGTCTCCAGACATTTACTGCCGCCTCGGTCGCTTTTTAAACGTATCGCCGGTACTTCGGTGGAGCTGTTTTTGTGCGATTGTCAGGCAGCCTGCCTTCTTGCGAAAATGAAAATAAAGCAGCAACGATGCAAGTTCCGTGTTTCTTTCTTGGAGAATTCGTTTCGAGACTCCGTAGTGGTATTCCTTACAGAATATTGCACAGATTATTTTCACATAATTTACTCTATACGGGCAAGGGATTTATGAAAATGAAATACAATAAAAACATAAGCTATACACCTACCTGTTATTTTAGAGCTTCAGGTTTACCACTTAGTAACGGAGTACTTCACGTTTCCCAGTCTTCTACTTATCAGAAAAATGAGAATTGTTGTGTCAGTAACATAGTCTTATCGTCCTTAGAGGATGATTAGAAAATATTTTACCCAACTATATTCTTATTATGACAGGTTGAAACAAGTGAATCAAATTTAATGTAAGTTGGTCCACTTTTTATATGTATTTAAATAATTGACACCCCCTGCCGTAATTTTAGCCCAGCAATGAGAAAAAATGTACAAGTTTCACCAGAATCGTCAGCCGTTTTCAAATCGTACCAAAACGTATTAGGAAGTTCGGGAGCATTCCTGTATCCCTTGGAAGTTGTTATCATCCTATTGTGTTGATTATAGAGCATTTAATCTCAATATATTTTTATTTTGACAGATTGAAGTATTTAAATCAAAATTTGATACCAATTTCTCTGTTTGGGATATGTATTTAAATGACTCATTCTTATTCTACCCAGAAGAGGTTGGGATGGAGTTGATTTATTCCTAAAGTGTATTCAGACGGAAATGGGAAACATGCTCCAAGTTTAATCAAAATCAACCCAGCTGGTAGGAGTGACGCTGAAACAAACATACACACATTTTATATACAGGGTAGATGATGTAAGCTTGTACTTTGAAATATTTCCAAAACTAAATACTTGAGAAAATAATTATTTAAGTGAAAGCTAATTTATGCTAGCAGGAAATGAAAAAGCCTTATTCTGGTTTTATTTTGAGCACATAAATGTTTTTTTTGGAGTTGATGGATCAGAGAAGAAAGTACAAAAATATCCAGGTTAAGCAGAAACAGAGGAGTACATATACTTTAGAAATAAAATAAGCAGGAAATGCAAGAAGCCTAAGAAAAGTGGCAGCATGAATAAATAATGCGAAGAAGTTGAAAAGTAAATGATGATAGATGAAACAGACGCAGCCTGTAGCAGGATAAAACAGACTTTTGGGGAAATAAATATTATCTTTTATACGCATTTGTGTAAGACAGTGGTGTCATAAAAGGACATTCATGGGGATAATGTGGAACACTCTCTGTATCACACTTAAAAACTAAGCATCTGAATATTAACATCAATGAATATAATCCCTTAAGAAGGTCATTGGAAGCAGTCACCCACAAAAATATGGACAAGATACGTGAGTTGGATATGAAAAACTCAAGGTTAACAGTTCAATAGATTGAGGAGATGTCAGCATTCTGAGAACAATAGATCAAATTCTGACAGAGTTCTTTCTGTATCGATACGTTTGATAACACTTAAAAAGTTGTAAGGAGACTGGATCCTTGTTTACCACTGTGGCAGATTTTCTTTTCGATGAGACTCACAATGTGTTACAACGGTTGCTCTGAAACAAACAATCTAGTAGCAGTTTTGTTCACGATGGACCGTATAGAACAGACGTATTTCCTGGTTACATAATTTTAATGCCCAGAGCCTAGATAAAGCTTCGAACGATACAGACATAGATATATCGTCTGTCAAACAGCATCAACTTTTCCCGGGCGGCGTCGATACTTTATGACGGTATCTGCTCTATCTGTCTTTATTTCCTACTTCTCTGCAATGAAACATAAAAGGTCAGTACATTCAGGTATAGGAACATGTTAATTTTCGTCATAACTAAAGAACGCTTAATGTCTAGACGCTGTTTGAAGAACTGATGATGTCAACATTACATGGCCTGTAGTGGATAGTCATGGAAACAATTTTCTGAGTGGGGGGTTGCGTAGATCAGGCGGTAGAAAGTATGACTGCGGCCTGGATCACAGGGATTTGATCCCCTATGAAACAGAGGGTTTTTTTCGAAGCTGAAAATTGGGGATGGCTCCCCAGGATCGCTCAGCCTGTTATCAAAACAATGTCCGGAACGCTGCGCTGACTGCGTCACAACTCCTTCTACTACCAACGGTCGAATAGGGAATGCGGAGCTTCTACTCAACATACCTTCCACGTAACTGTAGACAGTCGACAAACCATATAACCTTTACATTTAAGAATTCTGCGGATTTCGGTAAATGCAGGATAGTAATTCATTTTCACATTCACGTTTTTTTTTTTTTTTTTTTTTTTTTTTTTTTTTTTTTACGATTTCATTCCTCCCAGCAGAAGGCTGGGAGGCGGGCTGCTGGAGAGTCATAGGGGACTCTTTACAGCCAATCTACTACTACGGGGAGGGAAGGGGGATGGAAGGTCGGCCGTGGCCTTGTAGGGAACCATCCCAGCATTCGCCTAAGTGTCTGAGGGAAACCACGGAAAACCTCAGACAGGATGGCCGAACCGAGTTTAACCCCGGTCCTCCCGAATGATAGGTATGAGGCCAATATTGGCCTCTTCCCATCTCGGTGACATTCACGTAGTTTGCTGCTTAATTATAAACGACTGTCATAAGTCTCTGACTGCGAGAACGCTGGAAAAAATGACATAAGAGATTAAATTATTTGACTCCCCCCCCCTTAGGTCTTGACATACAGAGCAAGTTGCACCTAATTTTACACTTTAGTTAAAGCAGTTAATAGTTAACAATTTTAATTCGGTCAGTGGCATTTTCATAAAAGAAAATTGTTATTGAAAACGCCCAACAGATATTTTCCAATAAATGTAACATATTTTTTTTTAACGTTCAGTGATGGGAGGCCCGTGCGATCTCGCGCCGAATGATAAAAAAAAAAAAAAAAAAAAAAAAAAAAAAATATTTCCGAAAACTGGGCTGCAAGCAGCTACTCTTATGTGATAATTAATCCATTATCGAACGCCAAAAACTGTCGAAACCAATTAGCAGTCTGGGCCATAAGTAGAGCGTGTTAGTCATAAGCATTTATAAATGAAGTGAAGGGACAATTAATACTCCTTAGCATAATGTAAATTTCCTTCATGATATCGCTAGTGTTTTTAAAAGGAACGACACTAGCTGAAAATAGAGAAATTCAGATTTCTTGCCACTGTGACTTTCATTTGACGGTGCAAGTAAATTGGAAATATTAACAATCAGGTTTGCTATCACCCCAGAAGCACTGAGTTTTGACTCATAATTTAGGTGAAGAATCGGTGATTGAACGAATAACCACTGTACCACTTACCCCTTTCATCATTTGCCTGAAATGATTTCGCAAAACCCATGTAAATCGATGTTTCAGTTACCGGGCCATCAACTGAATCCGGTTTTTACCGAACATAGAAATGCTTTTATCGCTTTGTGGTGTCAGCGAGATATTTGGTGTACATGATCTCAAAGTTAAGATGTCTTATGAAATCTTTCTGGAAACTTCATGATTTCTAAAACTTTGGACTATATCCACTGTCTTCAAAAGAAAAAAAATCCGTGCTCACTGTATGAGCTGTAGTTTCCTTTTCTCCTCTGGTGTTTTATTTCCATTAGTCTTCAAAGCATATTTCATTCTGCCGGATAGTTTTCTCTCAGCCCGTCACTGCTGATAAGACATAGAGTGCCCAAGAACTTTAACACAATTTGCTTGACAGACTTCATTTGATCTCAAATTAAATTATGCTTTTCAAAATTATAATGCTAATAAACCAGATTTGCGTTCAGATCTTTTGAATATCTCCGTGAATGCGTCCCAGGAAAGAATCTTTGCATTGACAAAAAACGCTGTGTTCATTTCAAAGGTAATAAAGGGGACCGCTTTGAAGAACTTTATTAATGAATGGAATAAGTCTATTTGAGAAAGATCATCTAGTGAATATGTTGACTAATATACTGAGATTTTTTCAAATTATTAGTGAAGCAAAATTTACGTTTCTATGTGGTGCTTATACAAAAACCAAAATTAGGAATAAAAAAAAATCTGTGTATTCCCGACGTCACATCGTTCCTTCTAGAATCAACATACACGTTTTATCTCAGACTAAATTTCTATTTCTAATGAAACTGGGCAGCATGTGGATACCATCTCAACCTAAACTGGATCCATCATAGATATTTCGTAGCATTTTTTGGTGACGTCTTTTAGAAGAACACCGTGTATAGGAAATATGTGGACTAACCACTTTCAGCAACTTTTTTTTCCATTTTCATATTGTATTTGATTCTGATGTGAAATTTGTATTGAATGCTTCCTTAACAATCGTTTAAATTATTCAAACGTGGCAGATCAAATAGACTTCACCCTTTTTGGTGCATAACCATCGGCTTTGACCCACTGATTCGCTGTTCTTTTCTGGTTTGTAGTGGTGGTTTCAAATCTCATCCATACAAAACAAATTGGGAGAGAAATTTGATAGGTTACTTATTAAAACGGCTCAAACATTGTTAAAAAAGTCATTTATACATTTTTCATGATCAGCACTTAGGAATGGTGACAAAACTTTCTCATACCCCGAACGACTCACAAGAAAGAAGTATATGGCCTCAGGTTTGTCATTCACCTTAAATCACCGATAGTCCAACAGTGTATTGTGCAGCTTCTCGTTGTTTTCAGGTATGGAATAGAATCAGAAAAGCCAATCCACCTAGGAGTTCACATGACCGTTCCTTGCCATATAAGCACCAAAGCAGTAAGACCCGCCTCAAAGTTGCCACTAGAGATAACGTCCTGAGAAAGGTGGGGTGCCAAACCAACAATTATGAAAGCCACCGTTTAAGCGCTATGCTTCTCTACTGCTGAATATGACATCCCAGTGTGGTCTAAATCACCCCGCGCTGGGAAGGTGGATATAAGCGCCCGTGAGATATGTAGCTAGTTGCAGTATGTATGAAATGTACTCCATTGGATGATTTCCAAAGGACAGCTGATGTAAGACCCGCTCCCCCTAGAAATATTGAATATACGGAGAAGTTCAAAAATCTTTGACGAACGCCATCCCATTCATGTACTGTAAAATGGTGGCGGGAGGTTCAGTTCACGAAGTAGGTTTGTGAACACACCTCTGGAAAAACCACCACCCGACAACCCGGCAACAGAGGAAATTCCCAGTGGCTCATCACTAAACTGGGAGGTATGGAGAACACAGAAACGCATTAGGACAAATTTGGATCCAGTAAAAACCAAGCTATGAAGGTAGGATCTTATACATATTAATGATTGCGATAACACAAACTATGAAACACCTGCTCGTCTGCAAAAATTTTCCTGTCACCTGTACTTCCGACGACCCTTGGACTAACAAGAAAGAAGCATTTGACATTGCTTAATACTAGGATGAGAGACTTCTAGTTCCGGACACGAAAAAGTAAGTAAATAAGTTTTGCTGTGGTTACAGTTTTTCGTCATCCTTTGCGTCGAACATTTTCAACAGATGGATGACCACCATGTTCATAATTCAGACACCTATGTATTTATTAACTGTTGAAAATGGGTATACTCCTTTATCAATTATAGATGGAGTTCCTTTGGCGATAAGCTGTCAAAAAACGAGGAATTTCATGATTGCACTATATTCAATTTTATTTATTTCAACAATATATAAAAAATCCGCTTACTTTGAAATACCTTTATAGCAATACCATCTACATGCCGGGATAAGAACATTTCATTTCATGCTTACAGGAGGTTCTAAACTTAAGATTAATACTCTAACGGTGGATCACGGAAAACATAAATACATTCATAGTGTTTTTTGATTTAGAAAGCGCTTCTGATAAAATATCCTGGGACAAGATGTTCAAAATTTTAAAGATGTCAGGTGTAAAGTATTGAGATAGAAGAATACTTTATAATCTATGTAAGACTCAAGTGGCTATAAGAAAAGTGGAGGCTCATGACAGAATTGTATCATTTAAAAAGGGGGTGAGGCAAGGTTGTAGTCTATCCAGTTTAATATTCAACTTATATGTAGAAGAATCAATAAAGGAAGTGAAAGAATGAATTGAATGTGGCATAAGTTTTCAAGGAGAAAAAATTAGTATGCTACTATTTGCTGATGACACTGTTTTGTTACCAGAAAAGGCTGAGGATATTGAGAAGTTACTGACTGTCATGAACAAAATACTGAAGGAAGATTTTGGACTAAATATGAATCAAAGAAAGACAAAAATGATGAAAATAAATAGTAAATTAAATATAAAAATAGGATGCGATAGGAAATGTAAGTGAATTCTGCTACTTGGGAAATACTATTGCAACTGATGGCCGAAGCCAAAATGATGTTAAAAGCAGAACAGCACTAGCAAAAAGAGCCTTTATGAAATAGAGAAATCTTTTTAGTTTTATACATTGATATAGGACATAGAAAGATCTACTTATAGATCTATGTGTGGAGCACAGCGAATCATGGACTTTAGGAATATCAGAAAAAGTAAATTGAAGCATTTGAAATGTGGTGCTATATAAAGATGCTGAAAATTAAGTGGACAGATTAAGTACGAAATGAACCTGTTTTGGTATTGGTGGGTGAGAAAAGAAGTTTGCGGAAGAGTCTTACAAGACGAATAGACAGGTTGGAGAGTCACATTTTAAGACATGCGTGATTGATTAATTTGTTAGTTGAGGCAACAGTCGAAGGAAATAACTGTAGAGGTACACAATGTTAGAATATAGAATATGTGAAGCAGATAAGTGAGAACGTGGGTTGTAGGGTTGAGATGAAGAAGTTGGCGCAAGATAGGAAGGGATGGAGGATTACATCAAACCAGTAGAGAGACTGACAACAGGGGGGAGAGGGGGGGGGTTTCTTTTGTGGCCCAACTGACTGAGTTTCCGGGTATATAAGACAGAATTGGTGGTCACCTCAACACGCCTCAACAAAACCGAACAACAGAGAGAACAATAAATACAAACTATATCGTTATGTATCGGCTACTTGGAGCTCAGTAGGCAAGAACAAAGAGTGGTGAAGGTACTTCGCAGCTGTTACGACAGACGTTATAGTCTATCCGACCTTCACGGAGAACTGCGCGCCTTAAGTAGCACCCCCACTACCCCTTCCTCGGAGTCGTAACTGTCCACCGACAGATCATTTACAAGTTAAAATATCTCTGCCGTAACTGCGGCGAATGCAAGCGAACCTTGCCCGACGCGCATATAAAGATGAAGACAAACGCACCGGGCAACCGTAAATCAACTGCGAGGGCACCGTTAAGTGAATTTACGCCTCGGACGCAGACGGTCGGTAACAGGCATGACGCGGAAGGCACTCCTCGGATACACAAACACACACACAGGAGCCATGTTGCTCATAGCGAAACAATTACCGGCGGAGAACCGTCTTGAGGTCGGTCAGAGAGGTCTCGTAAAAGCAAAGAGCTCGCAGCACTCGTCGCCTAGCAAGATTTATCTGCGGCGAACCTGTCCCATAAAGCGGGGGATGCGAGCAGCGGCCACTCTGCAGTAAAGTGGACGTTTGTCGAGCTGCTGACAAGTACCAGCTTCACGTCAAGATTGAAGGTAATGTAATGCCGTGTGGAACGGCAATTAGTACGAGGCTCGCCTGCGGTGTTCTCATTTAGACAGAAGCTCTTGGAGAAGACCCTCAATGTATTTTGTGCACCGGTGATAGGTGAGTTGATGGAGATCGCAAACTGCTTAGGAATGATTTCCCCCAATAACGCATTATTGACTGATCATATTGACAGATTTAAGTATGCATTAGATCAGTGATTGTCACCTTAGCCCCTGGGTGTTCCAGCTTTCATGGTGGGTGGCAAGTTTTTTTTTCGGAAACAGAAGGATTTTTTTTTTACTTTAAATGACTTTTTTTCTAAAAATCAAAACTATTAATGACATAAATTTGTAGCTTCAAAGAGTTAGTAAAACATTTATACGTTGCCGAAATATTGTGTCATTATTTACTGTCAAACTTGAATTACTTCATTACAATGTATTGTAAAGAAAATTTTATGAGTTTCCTAAATTATCTTCTTTAAAAGATATTATAACTCCGCACCATATTTCAAGATTCACTACTCATCTCAACAAAACTTAAATTTGACATGAAAAACGGTTTAAAAATGTTTTGAAATGGAAGGTGTATTCTTTTACAGCAAATATTGAAGAGACTGATAGAGCTTACCAACAAGACCGTAAGAAATTAAATATGTTGAAGAAATTCCATAATAGTGGTTATGAAAACCAGTGGCAAAATAGATGCCCGTCTTATATCTAAATATGTGGAAAATGATAATCAGTTTATTGATATATTTCCCTGTCTCGTGAAATTAGGGTTTAGTTCTGTTTATTATGACAAAAGAAAGAAACAGCAGGATTTTTTTTACGAAAGAGGGTACCTTCGTTTGTTCCTTACAAAAATTGGGCCACATATCCAGTATTTAGTTTCATAGCATCAGCCTCAGGGATCTAATTAATAGATTAATTAATTTAATGTAATTTCACACAGATTACATGCGTCTATGTACGAAAAATATAAATAAAATGTCGATTTAACTAAATTAAATATTTTTATACCAAACTTAGCGAAGGTCTAACGTAAAGTATTTGATAAGTAGGGTTCGAATCTTTAGTTAAAGTCAAATTATTTTCCTGCCTTATTTTTGTGCTGAAATGCTGAATTAAACATTTATTCAAAGTTTCTGATTGTATTTAAATATATTTTATATAGCGTATAAATGCATATTCAGACCATCTTTCTAGTTTTGGTCATATTTCTATAATATTTATGGTCAAATGGTCATATTTTAGGGAAAAATCTGTTAGTTTTTTAATAGTACCGAGAATTCACTAGATATAAATGAGAAGAAATTAAGATAATTATTCACAGAACTGTACTTCTGCTATGCAGGTTGGGGGGGGGGGGGGGTACTAATTTGTGTTCAGAGTTCACCAGTCAAGAATTAAAGTTATACGTTATTGTCACTCTCTAAACGTATTGTTCCGCCCGCCACGACAATGCAGCAGAAGCATCCCAGTGTAGATCCGCTTCAGTCAATATCTCAATAAAATATCCTCAGCCATCTTTAAATCTGCAGTGGATCAGTGAGTTGACCTACCGCCATGCCGAAAGTAAAATTTTCGGAAAGTGCGAAGTTACGTAAGGGAATTTAGAGACTAGTACAGATGGAAGAGTTCTGTTCTGGAAATTATTTGAAATTAAAGCGACTTCAACAAAACAATTCAAAATTTAACTTCCCAATGGTGCAGTGACTGCACGGAAGCAAATTATGCTGTTTACATGAAAGCGACACTACTACATAAAATAAATGATGTATAATTAAACATCTTTTGATGTACCGGTATAGTAAATTCAAGAGTTTGGTCATATTTTATCATTTTTAGGTCATATTTAACCATTTTTAAGGTCATATTTGCCTGCATATTTCTCTATTTTTTGTCATAAAGATCCGAATCCTATTGATAAGTAATTATTATTATTTGTTTAACTTCCTGTAACTGATTTATATATTTCATGAAGCTACATCCCTACTTTATAAACCATTATTATTGTGGAACCGGTGCGCCGTTAGACAATTTTACTACTAACAGAGATACAAAAGTGGGCGGTAGGTAGAAAAGGTTGACTATCCTAGCATTAGATGCTGATTCAAATCGTAGTGCATTTTCAGACTGACATCCTATTTTGGACTTCTGCCAATAGAACCGCAGCACTTCATCAACAAGTGTTAATGAAGGTGTAGAGGGTAACAGCGTCTTTGGAGAATAATAAACGCTCTGATTAAGAAATACGATAGTTCAAGGTGGTTGTGAAGTAACAGGTTTCGCTGTTTAGCCTCACACCCCCAATAATAATAATAATATTTAGAACCTTCAGAAAATGAACAATATTTTAATATTCCCTGTAATTTTGCTGATCCAGTCATATCCTTTGCTTAAGAAGAATCACAGAAACAGTTTCTTTATAACTATTTAAATAATACGGTAGGCTACAGAAAGGATTCAGATCTGGGGTCGTATTAGGTTACATTTCACCGGAGATATCCTAATTATACCGGCACTGATCGCAGCCAGGAACAAAATCCGATAGTACCGGGAACGAATTCCTCGCTGACGACGATTCGGTGCGCAGACAGCTAATTAACAAATTTCCCGCATAGTCGTCGATGGGCGCCCCGGGGCTATTTTAAAACGTGCGGACGGTCGCCATGTCAACTCGCGGCGCCGCCTCGCCGTCATTTGTTATATTAGAGCCCGTATTATTTCAGGGCGGGTCGCGCGCGGCCCAGCAGTCATTTGTTAGGGAGGCTAACAACGAAGACGCGTGTCGGCATGAGTGGGGGCAGGTATTTTAATGAGCGCCGGACGCAGACAGTAATGGCGCATGCCAATCAATTACTAACGAGAGGGCACCAGCAACCGCTCCTGTCCCCCGCCCAGTCTCTCTGTCTTCCTTTCTTTAGACTGACCTCACGGTTCACATAATTTATCTCTCTCCACAGCTGCCCGTGCGATGTTATCTGATGCATCATTGGATCACTTGTCCCAGCGTACCTGCCCGGCGACTTCTGGTCCTACGCGAACAGCATGGGTGACCGACCAAATCTCTCCAACCGGTCTTCCCCCTGTCTGTTCCAATTTGGAGATTTGAACACTTGTAACATAACAGTGAACTTGATGCTTCTGATTGCCGCTTCTTCAATTAAAGGGCTGGAGACATTAAGGGACAAATATGACGCGCGACACTGTGTCTGGGTGACGCGGCAACGTTGCCCACTGTCCCGCAACGTTGGGTGCAATATTTTGCGCAACGTCTACGTGTTCGGAGACATGTTGCCGCTTCTAGAGAGAAAACACGTTTCGCGAGTCAGCCCCACGTCATTTTTTGCCGAGTTTATTCCTGTGCATAATATGCCACGCAATATGTCAGTGTTAAGGAACGAAGTAGAGCTTCATTCGATCTCTACCAGAATTTATTTATGGTTTGTCGTAGGACACTTCAGACCAAGAATAAAAAAAGTGACGCGTGGAAGGATATTGGCAAGGTGCTGGAATTTCCAAAAAAATAAATTGAGACCAAAAGTGCATACACTCCGGAGGGGGGGGGGGGGAAAGAAAAAAAATTAACATCTTCGATAACCACTAGTAGAGGTAATGTCAAGTGCATAGCATTGCGTATGAGGCAATGAAAATTTACTAAAGTGTACTACAATTCCGGTGGCATGGACACATTGGACACACATGTAGATCACGTTTAATTATTTATCTGTCCGACAGTGCTAAAACAATTATTATATGCTGGTATGGATCATTTGTTTCCATTAACATGTTTATGTCTAAAATCTAATCTGCCATTCACGAAATACTCAGTGAAATAGTTTCTTATTTCCACAGCAGATTAAGAATAGTGTTTTCCTTTAGCATCTACATTCAACAAAATTTCTTGTTGGAGCAAGTAATTCCGCATCCACCACGTACTCTTTCTTTTACGTTTTGCTAAACTACTTAATATAAGTATGTACGCAGCACTAATTAACGTAACCTCCTCGGGAAACATTTCTACAAGAACTGACTAGTGTGACATGCAACATGTTCCGAGACATTGTCCCCGGGAGTTGTCGAGTGGCATGCCGTGCGAAATGTTTACAACATTCGCTTCAATTGTCCCCCAGTGTATTCAAGGCTTAATTAATTAAATAAGCGGAATAACTTTATTCATTGAAGTTTGTTGGAGATTGTCTTCGAAATGTCAGAATCTTCTTCTATGAACGTCTTTTACGCGTCTGGGCGTAGGCAATTAATATGGGAGATATTTATCCCTTCATGGCAACATATGAGGAGATAAACTTCCTCCGTGTTATGTTCCTGTTGTTGCAAGTGTGGATGATTGAGGTAGAGTGTGTAATAAGAATGGAATGTTGTTTGCGTTGTGGATGAGAGGTGAAAGAAGGGAGAAGGTGAAATCCTGTGCTTGCCAATCCAGGCATATTCATCCAAAAGAGACCAATGGGATGGACAGGCTTAACGTGCCCATCCGATGCATTAATTACCATCAACAGTGTCGTTTACCCTCACTCCATATTCTCAGCGTTGGGGAGCTGGTCTGCGGAGAGGAATGCCTAAACCATGTTAAAGGCTTTAAATTGACCGTTTCGAAGTAACACCACTGTGTCCGCCACTGAAATTGCTGTTATGAAAAATGTAAACGGAAAATTGTTAAATATTGTACCAAGGAAATTCTATCTACAAAAAGAACTTGCTTAACTAACACTTATAAAAGTATATAGTGTATGCCTAAGTTTTTAACTAGTGCTCACATGAACTATAGTTCGATGCATAAAATGTGGTCTGACATTGTAATAACACAAATAATAGATAATAGTCGTAATCTCGAGTCGCTGCTGCATATTTTGGCATAGAAACATTTATGGACAGAAAATAAGTAAAACATTGTTTTCTCTTAAAATAATAATGTTAATAGTAATAAGTAAAAATTGTAAATTATGTACCCAATAATCTTAAAATGGGAATTTGTTCAAACTTATACTATTGAAACTAATAAATACCGGCAGTAGATGTTAAACTCATCTACTTCACCTGTGAAAACGAGCAACCTATTAGCAGGATATTAAATACTCCTTGCTTCTGCAGTTATATAAATATTACTGAAAAATTA
This sequence comes from Vandiemenella viatica, assembly GCA_031002005.1. Lineage (NCBI taxonomy): Eukaryota > Metazoa > Arthropoda > Insecta > Orthoptera > Morabidae > Vandiemenella > Vandiemenella viatica. Next base: position 109,175,981 of record JARYHS010009186.1, on the reverse strand, counting down.
GTTCTCACAACCAGCGTTAGAGGTGCCCAGTCTCCCGATGTGCGGTATTCTCGGTCACTTTGGCTGCCAGAGAGACTGAGAACGAGCGCTATTCCGGGAGATCTGGAATTCGGATTACCACTCCGATACCAATACTGGAAAATACTTTCTTAGATGGTAGATTAGCAGATAGTAGTAATAGTTTAGTAATAGTAGCAGTGGTAGACGTATAAATTGACATAGTGAAATATTAAAAATTATAACCATAAAGTGTACAGGAAACTGCAAACACTATACAAAACTAGAAACTGTAACAAATCAATTATATCAAAATGCGGCAATTTTTGAAAGCTATAATATATGTTAACAGCGAAACAATCGTATGTGTAGTGCCAACAAGAAAAGACTGTACAGATATTGCCAAAACTATGCATAACAAAAATTGAAATTATTCATTGTCGAATTATGTTTAGAAGTATCAAACGTAAAACTGTTGTGTTAAATTAAGGGCTATATTAGTTTCTAGATACTTGGCTGTAAAAATGTGTGCTAAATAAAAAAAATAAAAAAATAATCCATGACTATGGTGCACAATCTGGTGATTAGGAATCACCGCCAAGTCCTGATGATGAAAATTTCTCCCTCCTCTAGAACTAGAAACTGGTGTGGTGCGCGTGGAGCAAAAGCCCTTCGAACGTTTTTTTTTTAATTTGATTATTTGTAATTTTCATTATTGATTTACTAACATTTGGTTTGAATTACATAATAAAACATTTTTTACAGCTAGATTCTTCAACATTGCACTCACAACTGCCTTTATGATTCGCTTGCCTTCACTACGGCTATCTATTGGGTCTACGGGCCGAGTACCCAATTTTATTTTTCCCTATCTTAAAATTCATTAATTGCAATATCACCATCAAACTACTTTGTCCTTTACGAATTTTGATATTTAACCATATTTCTGATAAGTTTTTCACCCTTTTATTTGGTAATTTTCAACTTCCCTAAGCCTGAAACAAATTCCAGCTTGTGCTCATGATCATATCTTACCTTCCATGTACTAGTTCTAATTTTTCTACAAAGGTCCAGCCAAGCCTCATCGCCAATATACGAATTATATATTCCCAGCATTCTTCACTCTCGCCTCCTGTCTTAAATTTAATCACAACACAGCCCCTTTATCACAGCTATTAATGGTTGTGTTCTCGGGTGATTTACACAACAATTCTATCTGCCCTTCTTTGCACCCTCTCCAAATTCAGCGTTTGATGCCCAAAATGTTGATTGTTTATTACACTACAATATTCAAGCAATGGTATGACCTAAGTTATCTTATAATAGCCTCAACGTCCTCTCCAGTAGATGAAGGTTTTTTAAACGTCCCGCTACCACCTACCCAATACATCCTGCTCAATAGAGTTTACTGTCATATTTTATAGGAAATCATTTACATTTAAGGTACTCAACAAGCTATTTCTCCTCTAATATATGATAAAAAATTGTTTTTATATGATGTGATAACATTATATGCCACCTGCACAGTAAATTCACTTATGATGGTGTTATAAGATTAGTAAAGTTTGGTATTTTTTATTTTATTCCAAAATTTTCATTGTATTGCTATAATTGTAGGTTTTTCTTTTAACCGGCAGTTAATTTTGCATATGTTTCACAGCTATTTACTAAATTGATACTATGTCCATCATCTGCAAATTATGCGGAATATATGCAAACGATTGGGAACGGTAATTTTTGTTTTGTTGTCAAACTATAAATGACAACACAGTTTAAAAATTTTCGCATACGTTCATTTTGATTAAATTTTTACTATATTCTTCATTATAACATTTTATATTGCTGGTGTAAATGTATTCGAAATTCATGAACATAAAAGGAAAAATTACTGCCCACTTGAGAGATCTGCGTATCACACTTGCAAATTACCCTGTCAACTCAACACCAAACCGAAATATGTATAAAAAATTCATGTTTAATAGTTGTGTAACCATTTTGTTTCATCAAATACCATACATGTTCTTTTTACAGACAATAAGAAAAGGTTCATAGTACCAATATTCCAGCCGCAATTTTCTCTTTATAATGCTTGAGGCAGAAAATAATGAGCTGCATGGATTATATTTACGCATCTCATCGTCGTTCATGGAAACTTATTTACTATTTCTGCAAGAACCAATGTATTCATAAAATTTTAATTTCTTTTAGTTAATTTGTATAATCTAATTCGCAGCTTGTATTGACGATTGTTTATCTGTTGCCTGATTTAAGATAAGAAAGTTCTTCTAGTCAGAGATTTCAAAGCTACAGCTTATTACGCCTCTGTTGTTTCGGTGTCGAAGTTTAACTTGGGAGGCAAATCAGAACTTCGCCCGTGTACAAAGCAACCTGAATGTCAAGTAAAGGGTCCAAGAAATTTCCAACCCAGACCACCATTTGAAATGGGGATCTTTGATTTTCAAGGCGGGGATTGAACATCAAATGACGATGTGTAGCTAAAACTGAAATATTCCGTGTACGACCATATTTTTCAATTAAGAAACGCTTACATGCAGGAAAAGTATTGATAAACTTTTAATCTCCTTCCACAATCTTATCCAAACCTCACCCATTTTTTTTCATCTGTAGAGTCGGAAGTATGTAACAAATACAGGATGTCCACATGAAACCTCTCTTATTTCATAGTACACTATATAAAAAGCCCCCAAAATGTCTAAGTGAAATTCAGTTTCTGCCCATGTGCGCCCAAGAATGTCTGCAGTGATGCGATTGCAACCATAAACATTATTTTTTTTACAAATCCTTACATCTTTATATCTGGAGGTAGTCTATGAAACAAACGTCGGAAATTTGTTTGTACAGCAGTTTGTGACCGTGTTTCAGCATACCATACCAAGCATTGGGCTCTCTCTCGTGAAGTAGTAATTTTTGATAATTATTCAGCAGCTGAAATAAAATCAAAGCACTAACTTATAAAAATTACAAAAAAATACTTTTTCAGTTGATTTTCAGGATGCCTAAAATCGTAATGTTCTATGTTCAAGAGTTTTTTTATATATATATTGTACTTTGAAATCTGGGAGGTTTCATGTGGATACCCTGTACACAAAACTAAAAGCGACAAAGGAACAACAAACAATTTAAACTGTAGTTCAGAAAACTTTGGTCACTTGAATTGCAATTCATGTCCACTAATAGGTCTTTAGCTGACAACTGGCTGTGGATAATTCCCATTTGGTCAGACGGTATGTAACACCATACTGAGTACTTTCTAAAGCACCTTGACACCCTCATGGCAATATGGTAGACGATCACCTGGTATCAACCACGAATTCAGTTTTTATGGGCTACCTTTGAACTTTTGCTGGTGAGTTTTCTTAATATTGCTGTTATATAAACTGACCGTGGGTTTTATATGAAACCACCTTGTTTTCTGTTTGTCTTTTGTTTGTTATCTGTTTGTTTTTTGTATGGTTGTTTTTGCTTGTCCACTTTTTTTTAACTAGTGTCTCACGTTTGTTTCTGGAAGCATTTATCCCAGCAGGGTAACACAACTTATCCACGGTTGTTGGGTGTAGATGTCTATTCCCGTTGAGTGCCAGATCCAAGAATTATACCTCACTGTGGATGAATATTAAGCTTCAGAATAGCCCAATGCTAGGGCAGATGTCTTCACTACGTCTGCTTCAATATTAGTCAACTTCCACAAAATACCTTTTCTACCAGCCATTTTAGCCTATATATTGGAGAAATACTTTCGGTAACTCCAACACAGTGCTTCAGAGGAATTCCTTCTCAGGAGATCCTCAGAATCGAAGACTCATTTTTGAAGCACAAATCAGAGATATTGTAATTTGACGACTTAAGCTGCAGCTGGTTCTTTCAATAATAGTAAGTGTGTTAGCTTCACAGCGTTATCCGCGTAAACGGAACTTGCAATTCCGCGGGTAATTGATTGATCGTTTTTGTAGAAGTTAAAGTATAATTGCGCACTCATACTTCCCCTTACTTTTTCTCGCTCAGTACCCTTATTTCACCGTCGAATCTAATAGATAACCTGTAGTTTTGAAACAGATTCCGTATGACAATACTTCGGTGAACAATGAAGAAAGAAGCCAGTTTCTCTCCACGGAGAACCCTTTAAATTGTTGCCGCGCATATGATCATGAGAGGTGATATACCCCAAGGAGGTTAGTGTAGGTAAAAACACCTGCTCTGCCAAGGTGATATGAGTGACGTCTCGCGGTTATTTACACTCGCGGGCCTGTGCGGCGAGTAAACAAGAGCGCAATCTCAGTCAGCGGCGCTCCTCCCCCGCGTTATGAATAACCAACCTGCACCCGATTATAGTGTGGCTGTTTTGTAAGGCGCGCCTTATTGGGGCGGCTGGCCCACCGTACAGACCGTGCATCCACTTACGGCAACTCTGCGCCCTCACCTGCAGGTACCCACCGAGACGGGCCGGCGTTTTCCGGACGGCCGCTACAGCCATTTTTCTCGGCATCAACTTTTTAACGAGTTTTCTTGCCATTGAATGGCGGCAGGGCAGAGCCAAAGCAAAGCGAAGGCAAAAGCAAGCACGGAAGCAATTCCGTAAAGTCTCAACTATACTTTAACAAGAAGAATGGTCAACCTCATCAAAACATAACGAGACTCCTTTACTCCCCAAATCACATTATAACTAATTGAAGTGGAGGGGTGGGCACGCAGACAGAGGGAGGGGGGAGGAGGCGGGGGTCTGTAAGGGAAAAGGGAAAGCCGGGGTGGGGTGAGTCCACGTAAAAAGAAAACCCGAAGAAAAGCCGACAACGCAAACGGAGCCCGCCAACAGAGCAGAGCTCTCCCTATGAATTTCAGCCCATCAAAGGGAAACATTGGAAGAATGAGATGCTTGAATTGAATGCATGTGTCGTTATTGGCGCAATAAAACAAACTCTTCCCCCAGGGCCATGAGAGTTCCAATCTCAAATGAGGACGCCGCAATGAAACCATTACGGCAAACTGTCTAAAGCCTGCGGCGAAGCTTCAAACTTGGAGAATAAAAGGCTATAATAACGAAACAAACTGCTACCCTTTCTAGAAGTACACTTCCATGTTTTTTCGTTTTCTTTTCATTTTTTCTGGCTGGGTGGGAGCCCGTCTCCACAGTTGTTTACTTGTTTGGTATTGGGTTCATTGGCACCAGGGTTCTTTATCTTACATTCTTTAAATGAAATTTTTTTTCTCGTTCTGTCTCAAACACAAAAACCCAGTAGCGAGTGGAATCAATTGACGTTACGAAAGATGCATTGCGGTACATTATTCTAAAAAGTGTGGTTACTATTTTTTAAGTGTTCAAACTGACGAATATAATTCATAAATACAATATTTAAACCTTTACATATAGAAATATAGAATTACTTGCGTCATTAAAATATTTATGCTTGTTTATAAAGTGATACCACTTTAGTGTTAGCAGGGTTTTATTTTATAAAATCATGATTTAAGGAACTCATGGTCATTAATATTTTGAAATTCTTTTCCACTGTACTTTGTTAACACACTTCAATTTATAATTTTTCGTCTTGATTGAATTTAGCTGAGAACAAGGCTTTTGGCACCAGCAAAAATTTTGCAAGGAATTCTTTGATTACTAAAAACTTTTGTTATTCCTTCACATTTTTTACTTATGCATATTATTTTGAAACTGAAGATTGCGTTTTGTTTACAATAGATTGTGTTTCTGATGTTACATTTCAATGGACTACAGTTTATATTGGTTGTACCAAGTAAATTAATATTGTTTTTTTTTTTTTTTTTTGCTTTTTCCCAGTTACAATTTCTCGCGTATTCCTGCTTGACTTTACTTACAATATAGCATGCGATCAGAATCGAATAACGGAGAATTCTTAGTCTAGTTGAAATACAGAAAACATTATTTTCTGAAGTGAAGATCACATTAAATCAGCGTAAAATTTCAAACCACACCGATATTCGACAAGAGACCTTCGGTTTTCAAGACATTTCGTGGCGACTAGCAATCAGAGAACTTCAACTGACAGGATGATTGTAATGATCAACTTGCGGCTATCAGTTTAACCATGTCTTGGCCAATTTCTGCCTATATAGGTGTTCCAGCACGGGCTAGCAAAAATTTTCAACTCAAAATTTTCACATCTCCATTTATTTTTGTACTGTATATTCACTGATAGATTTATTTTTATTATTATCACCGATAAACAAAGTAACAAAAGTATGTGTAATAGTAAAAATTTTATCAGCATGCTCAAAGTACTAATACAAAAAATGAATAATAATCATAATGCTCAAAATTAAGTAAATATTTAAAAATGTTCAACAGCAAACCAATTTTCTATTATTCGTTGGCAACTGTCCTGTTTCGAAAATGCGTAAACGTGTAGAACCATTTCAGGATTTCATGAATAAACTATTGGAAGAGATATTTAGACTGAATGTAAACACAAGCAAGATAAGGAAATAATTGTAACTATTTATGAACATAATTTGGGAAGTAAATTATACCCGGTGATCGAAGCAGATACAAGAACAGCAGCAGATCTGCAGAGACAAAAAGATTTCCTTTATCGATACAAAACTTTTATTAATATACATGAGCCTAGATTCTCGAAGATTTTTTTGAAGTTGTGAATATGGATCGCCAGTGTTGGTGGAAACAAAGCTCTATAATCAGACATAACATGCAAAGGAAAAGCAATAAGTGAAACACTGTATATTCTTACAGTTTAACAAACATCAAAATTAATCGTGATAGCATTATATACTTGTAACAGACAACCTAATTCACGCACACATAGCACAATAAACCAAAACTTATACACAAAATGTTAAAGCATCAAAATCCCTAGTCTGAAATCAATATATGGTACTATTGTACAGAATATTTCTTCACATAGCAATTCGAATATGAATTTTTAATTAATAATCTCAATATTTGTGAACTCATGCCCCCAGTTGGGGGCTATTATACAATTAGAGAATATTTAGGGTTAGTAATTATTAATTAATTATCAGTATAACTATTAACAGTAACTTGAGTCACATAATTAAGAAATAGATTGGAAATAAAAATGGATAATTAATTAAATAAAGTGAAGCAGAATATACAGGGTGTCCTCAAATGAATATCGGGGTTTTAATGCTTTATAAGATTTATTACATTATCCTTACAGTTATAAATGATATGTCAAATGAAAGAGCAACTCAAACAGTTTTGTTCGTTGGCACTGGTGCGCATGTGCGTGAAATGTTTCCGCTGCGATCCGCTAGAATGCGGTAGTAGTAAAGATGGCGACTAGTGAAGAGAAAGCGTTTTGTGTTTTACAGTTTGCAAAGACTGAATCTGTAGTTACTGTGCAGCGTGCGTTCCGCATTAAGTTCGGGCGTGATCCTCCAAGTGACAATAACATCCGTAGATGGTATCATCAGTTTGAAGATACAGGCTGCCTTTGTAAAGGGAAGAGTGCGGGACGACCAAGAGTTAGCGAAGAGACTGTTGAGCGAGTGAGAGAGTCGTTCACTCGTAGCCCAAAGAAATCTGTTCGGAAGGCTAGTCGCGAATTAGAAATTTCTAAGTCGACTGTTTGGAAAGTTTTAAGGAAACGCTTGCAACTACGTCCTTACCGTTTACAGTTGTTACAGGCTCTAAAGCCTGCAGACCATGGTTTACGTGCCAAATTCGCTAACGAAATGTTGTTACATGACGATGAAGATTTTCTACATCATCATGTCTTCAGTGATGAATCGACCTTTCACCTCAGTGGACATGTTAACACTCATAATGTGCGGATCTGGGGCTCAGAAAATCCTCAAGAGATCGTACAAGTGAACGAGACTCCCCTAAAATCAATGTTTTTTGTGCCGTATCCCGGCGGAAAGTTTACGGACCTTTCTTTTTTGATGAACCGACTGTAACTGGTACTTCTTACCTTGATACACTAGAGCAATGGCTCTTCCCTCAGTTGGAACAATATGAACCAGAGAACTTCATTTTCCAGCAAGATGGTGCGTCACCTCACTGGCATAACGAAGTACGCGGTTGGTTGAACGTAACTGTACCCGACCGCTGGATTGGCCGCAAGGGGTCCAATGACAGAGCTTGCTATGCGTGGCCTCCACGTTCACCTGACCTAACGCCATGCGATTTCTACCTTTGGGGTTTCATCAAGGATCGTGTGTATGTGCCTCCATTACCAGCCGACCTCCTTGAATTACGACAGAGGATTGAAGCAGCTGTTGCAACAGTTACTGAAGACACACTGCTCAACGTTTGGGAAGAACTCGGCTACAGACTTGATGTGTGCCGTGTGACAAATGGTGCCCACATAGAACACTTGTAAGCTTGTATATAAAACAGTTTGAGTTGCTCTTTCATTTGACATATCATTTATAACTGTAAGGATAATGTAATAAATCTTATAAAGCATTAAAACCCCGATATTCATTTGTGGACACCCTGTATTTATTTGTGAAATGTATAAATTCGGATTATGTTTAATAGCTTACAGGTTTACAGAAAAAAACTATTATTACAACTTTAAATTGGGTTACATAACTGGAATTTTATGAAACTTTTATTGTGAAGCCAGTGGAAAAACTCTGTATCTTATCTAATTCATCAGTGGTTAGTAAACATCAACTAAATTCTTGTAAATAGTCAGATGTCACCAGTTACGGCACTTCACTTCCAGAGCAATCAAGTACCGGTATTATTATAGCCAATTTTCGAATGCGACTGAATTGACGTCTATAATGTGTGAGAACATCACCGGAATACTCAGTGCAATATTACATCCAGTACGTGGTGAACTACTTAGGTCAAAGTGATCCTTATGAAATCAGAAAACCATTTTTCTACCTGTTTCAAAATTAACTTTTCATCTTCCTTAAGCCAACAATCACACAAAACTTTTTTTAAAAAATCTTTGAGATTAACAAGTAGAATATTGATTATGAGGTATGGAAAGATATTGGTGTAAGAATTAAAAGTATTGCATGTAAGAAAAGACCATAACCACAAGCTGGCACAAGGGTGTTCGAAAATTACAAAAAAAAACTTTGAAAGAACTTAAAGTCGAAATTTGTAGAGGGCAAATGTAGGTGGGTGCTGGAAAGGGGGAAGAAGTGTGTATAGGGAAATTGCCACCGGAGCGTGCACTCCATTGCAATTCATTTAAAATTTTCAATGAAACTTTTAAATTACAGAAACACGCAAAAATACCGCATGATTCACATGCCAAAGATAAGGAACTTATACACCAACCTAATATTTACACTAAGTCTTGTGAGTGAGCGCTAATGCTGGTACCTGTCATTCGGAAGGGCGCATATTCGAATCCCCGTCTGGCCATCCAGATTTCAATTTTCCAAGATATCCCAAAATTACTCTAGTCGGATCCCGTGATAGCTCCTTCAAGAGGCCATGTACAAATTCCTTCCCGATCCATACCAATAATCGTCTTTTGGCTCTAATGAAACCGACGACGAGAAGGCGAAAAAATATTGAATCGGATGATTAATTGCAATGAACACATGGTACGAAAGCAATTTCCCTAGTCCTTTAATTACGTCTCTCTTAGGTCTTGGATTCGAATCGCCATCTAAACATCCAGATAAGCGTTTTAAATGGTTTCACCAAATCACTCCAGGCGAATGCCATGTCAATGGACCATGTCCGAATTCCTCTCCTTTACTTGCCCCCAGTCCTTTCCTACCTCTAATGACCTCAATTAGATGTAAAGCTACCAGCAAAAATAATTTCTCAAATAAAAATGATTACATCTCTGTGGTGTGTTTTGGACCTTTTTTTTGTTATGCCAATGTTTTTACACTTTAAACCTTCTACAAGAAATTCTCTCTCCCTCCCAAATGTCACAAACAACCATGAGTTTTTTTTTTTTTTTTATCTGTGTACTTAATTTAGCTTGGTACAACCATTAGGTTAGCTAAATTTTTAGTTAAATAATTTTAGATGCAGGTATATCATCTGAAACGAATAAGTAAGTGGACAGATCAGTTACACAGCGGATGAGGCAAACAATTTCACCCGTAGCGGACCGCGGGGTGCGTTGGAGAGCAGGTGTTACGGGCGGTAGAGCAGGCGGACCCTGACTGACAGTGGATCCCCTAAGAGAATTACCGCTAATTACCTCGCTTCGAGCGCCAACGCCGCGAATTTTTTATGAGTGCCAGCGGCGGCCAATCTGCTGATGGCAGGAGGGATCAGAATCCACCCTCCCTCCTGTCGTTCCCTCCACACTATGCCTCTCGCCCCACACGTTCACTTCCAACACATACGCTGGACGATCAGTGGATTATTTCTGCTAAAAGAGGTAAACACAGGATCACTGGGGTTTTTTTTTTTTTTTTTCACGCCATTGTACACGAAAGAGTTTTCAGCCCATGCTAAATCCATTCTTCCTTTATTAGTTGACAAAGGTAACGACGAAAAACTTAGTCGTAACTGACACTTAATTGTGAGACGGTGCTAACCAGCTTCTAGGATTTTCGTCTAGGGTGGTGCAAAAACAATCGTGGCTAGCTCAGAAGTTATATTAATAACCATCTTCATTTCCTGGTAAAATAAAATTTATTAATGTCTGCGTTTAAAATGATATACATGCTTTCCCCGTTGGCTCGATTGGATGAGGCACTTTGATGGTGTCCAGCGCTGACACGTGGTTAGCTGGTTCGAGTTCTGGTGGTGGAAAATTTGGCCGCCAGGGTAGAAAGAGTGGTGGTGGACAATTCCTTATCGCCAGATTGTGCATCAGAATTCTGGGTTAAATTCCATACTCTCTACAGTGTGTTTGGAGTGAGGGCATACGGCACTGTTGGTGGTGATTCGCCCGTGAGATGGGGACGGTTAGTCTCGTATCCCTGCCTGACACCGTCACATGTCCGAAAGAAGAGATGGAGGTGGATAACCGATAGACGGCGCTAGCAACAGGCCGACTAGCGTCACCGCATAGCAGGGTTTCCGCCGCGGCCAATCAGATGCGACTAGCCTATTATAAATACAGCCGCGCGGTCCCACTTAAGACAGTGCTGTGTTCACTGCTATTCAGTATCGCTACCGTCTTTCAGTGCATCTCATCTCGGACTTCGATCATCACGCGCCTCAGCTTACGTTCAGTTACTCCTTCGGACTCTGTGCATCGCATATTAGACTCTGACCATCGCGCGTCTCGGTCTACGTTCGGTTTCTTCCTTGAACTCTGCGCAGCTCGTCTTGGACTTTGCTTCGGTTCTCGCGTGATCGTCTCCGGGCGACCACCCGTCCGCCGTGTTGACATTTCGGCCGCCGTGCGGACACAGCAGTTAGCTTAGCGGCTCCACGCGTCTTTCAAAAGAGGAGGCCTGAATGACCTCAACCTCTCCCTTCATGCAACACAAACAATACACTGAACACACACATATTCGCAGCTCCAGTAACACATACGATAGAACACTGGGAAAGACAACGGGAATCCACTCCCATTTCATCTTCCCAAGAATATTCCCGTGGAGAGTTATATCCTCTATGGTAAACACCTCCTTAGGGTATGACATCATAAAAAGAAGACATCCAAGAATTATCGAAATGACACCAAGTGGGGCAGTAAACTAGCATGTAAAGCAGACCAACAACCACTTTATTACAATTAAAACTATGAAATTTCTAATTGATTAAGTAAATTATTATTGAAAGAATTAACATCATGTGGGAATAAAAGATGCTAATAACCGTCTAAAGCAATGTTTCGGAATAAAGTCGTTTCACTGAGTAGCAAGTGAAGTACATACCGGAATATTTCATTCCTATCGATACCTGCAGTCAGGAAACATGGAAAAAAGGGATTATTAATGTAAGAAACATTAAAATGAGATAAATTAAATCCTAGGGAAGCAGAGTAGGAGTTCGAGAAAGGGTAGTATAAGGAATAAGGCTATCTAAACTGTAGTATGGGAACACGTACACCAAACGATAATGACATGTAAGGGGAATGTAATAGCTATGAATTGAGGAACAGGGATACGCACCCAAGATGGATTACGGGATTGATTGGTGAAGTGAGGGTAGAGAATACAGTACTGGATGGAGATGAGGACAGAGAGATAGTGAGAAGAATGGGGAAAATAGAGAAGGTTATATACAAAGTAGACTTGACTCGAGGATGTTGTTGACTTCTTAGTTTTTTTTTTTTTTTTTTTTTTTTTTTTTTTTTTTTTTTTAATGGCTTTTGGCTTCGAGGCCATAAGCCAACTCAAGTGTATTTTGAATCATCCAGTGTATTTCATTGCTTCATAGTGTATTATTTTTCCAAGTGGTTCTAGACACAACACGAAGGACATGACATAGAGACAACACATACACTAAACACCCATGCCCTCGGCCGGACTCGAACCGGCGACCTTCGGCACGTGGAGCTAACACTCTAGCCCCTACGCTACCGAGGCCGGCCTTCTTAGTTTTCTTTTCTCTTGGAGAAGATGCCAAAACTATTGAAAGTGACTCATGAGAGAAATACATGTAACTAGAAATACGGAACTAGACCTATAGTAATGAAATAGTTTTTATTTTGAACCGTTATTAATGTAGCTATCGGTTTCGAAAAAACCCCACTGGAATGCTCGTAAAGCTTGAATAAAGAAAATAAATTTTATTAAAGGCAAATTCCAACTTGAATGATTCAGTTCTCTCAGAAAAGTAGACATGTCCTTCGTCATGACAAAGTTGTGACGTAATGATGCATCTTTATGTTAAAATTTTTGTACAGGAATCTCGCCAGTCTAAGCATGTTCGCACTTTTAGGGTAGCTGGGAAGCAGGTCAAGTTTCTTTGCCTATCTGGACACTACAATAAATTACTTTTTGAATGAGATATAATACTAAGTTTTCTTACTTATCATTTCGTGGAATTCTTGTTGATGTGCTTATGTTTAATCACAACACATCAGACGTATTAACGTCCTTTCCCTTAGAACCAACTGCTGTAACAACGAATAACGTCATAAGCCACTTTTCAGAATTGCCTCCATCAAAACGTTCGATTCCTTATGATAATCTTATCTGCTGATATCCTTATGCGGTCTGTCTGTTTAAATTGTGTTTATCAAATAACATTGCCAACCGCCGATGTCACCTTTAGAATTATCAACCATGTTCTTCCGCAACTTCTTTCAAACGAACAGAGAAATATGTCCTTTTTTATCGTTTACTTGCAAATTGTCACTAATAGTTCACTATCATTTCAAAAAAATGATATATTATGCTTGAGGAGATGTAAGCGAATCGTTTAACGCAGCATTGTTGGATATACTTCCACGAACATCAAAACTTAATGTTTAAATTGGATTCTAATTTATTGATTCCACACTAGTTGACAGGATGAAAAATATTCCAAACCCTTAAACTTTTAATCTATGAAAATGGCGTTAAAATCGGCTTTTGTGTAATGCCAGAACAGACACAAGGACAAACAAAACAAAAAAAATCACATATATATATATATATATATATATATATATATATATATATATATATATATATATACATATATTGGCTCCAAGGGCCCCCAAACAACCGATTCCAACCAGTTTATAAAAAGCGTCTTTGATATATAATAGCGTAGATTATATCAATAACTTTGGATCCAATGACTAAATTGAAACTTTTTGTTTTTGGCAGGCGAAAGTTGTGTTGTGGTTGAGGGCAGATACTAGCAATATCTTACTTCCGTTTTTTTTACTTTATTTTTTTTCAAGCAATTCATTTTGTCAATAATTGTTCTTTAATTGTCAGTCAATTGTTTTTATAACGTTACCCTCGTTGCTGTGGTAGTTAGAATAGGAGATACCATTTTATTTTAACTGATAATGAAATCAAACCGTCTCAGTAACCATAACGGCAGTCACTTACGTTGATTTTGGCATTCTATGCAAAACGGATCATAGAAATCCCTGCTACAATCAAGTCTGAAAGAAGTGTTTTGTATCCTCTTAAGCATTAATTGACACTGATTTTAGGTTTTTAGGAAATAACAGTACATATCGCAACACCCCCTGCTTTAATTAGACTACGCAGTCAAAATCTCAATCTGCAAGAGAAAATGGGGCAGACACTTTACTCGTCCCGTTTATAAGTACATCATTAAGAAGCTTCATTCTCAGAAATTTAGTTTTCTATCATTAATATGTAGACTGGTTTGATGCGATCCTCCATCTATTCCTAACTTGCGCTAACCTCTTCATCTCAACATACCTTTTACAACCAACGTCAGTAGGTATAAAAGGGGGGAGCGCGCTCACACAAAAGAACTGTCAATCATTTTCACACCTCTATTGTTCTCCCCCCTTCCACCTGTCAATCATTTTCACACCTCTATTGTTCTCCCCCCTCCCACCTGTCAATCATTTTCACACCTATTGTTCTCTCCCCTCCCACTTGACTTGAGGGCCACTTGACTCGAGGGCCACTTGACTAACCTCAGTTACCCCTCTATTGTTAGACCACTTGAGCGACCCCAACCACACCAGGTGTGTCGCGCCAGCTGCCCTCGCGGTTCTTTGTTGTCCTCCCCACCTGTCAATCATGGCCACTTGTTTGAACACCTGCCTTCCCTAGCACCAGCTGCCCTTGGGGTTCTTTGTTAGACCACTTGAGCGACCCCCAAACACACCAGGTGTGTCGCGCCAGCTGCCCTCGCGGTCCTTTGTTCTATTTCTGTATTGTCAGACCACTTGAGCGGCCTCTAACCGTCATCTGCGAAGCAGCAGCTGCCCATTCTATTGTCAGACCACTTAACCGTCCCCGCCAGGTGTGGCTGCATCGTTTCATCGACTGGTTTGAACAGGCTCACGCCTGCCCGGTCGAGAGGTATAAGAAGCCTGCGTCAGCCATCCGTGAATCACTTCTGCTCCGCAGTTCGACGAGTAAGGTTGTCTCTCTCTCGCTATTCTGAATTCCAGTAACCATGTCCGAAGATCTCTTCAACTACGAAGGTAAGTTCAATCACACTTGTGAAAATTTTTCTTAAATAGCATACAATCTATCATCATCTTAAATGTATACTATATATTATGTTTTCTTTCACAGATATGGCGGCACTTTTAGAGTTAGGCCAACTGGATGATTATGGTATGAATTTTTAGTGATTGCTCATTATACAGTTAGGTGTTGCTAGTTTTGCCGCTATATCATTGGTTTATTTTCTTTTTGCAGGAATTGATGAACTTCTAAATATTGCAACCAATGAACTAATTGGTGGTAAGCATTTTAATTTTTAACTTGTAATTATTTTTATAAAGTTATTATTTTTTTTTTCTATTTCATTTATTTTTCTGTCTGCAGAATGTGGCGATTTTGAAATGTTCAGTTTTGAAGGTATGTCAGTCATAGAACTTGTATATTTATCTGTTTTTTTATGTTGTTCCATGTTTATTTTGTTACTGATATACGTTTTTTTTTTTATGTTTCAGATATGGAAGCGACTTCTAGTCAGCAGCGTAATAAACGCGATGGGACTCCATTACTGTCTAACTCCAAACGACAACGACCAACTTCTAATGGTAAGTGCAAATATTTTTTTTTCATATTACATAATTTTGTTTTTTGTGCATATTACTAAATATTTTTTTTATTCTGTTTCAGATTCATCACAGTGGAGCTTAGATGGCCATGTGCCGTCATTTCGAAGCTTACCATCATGCAGTGCACCACCGACACCATCATCACAGGGATGGATAATACCGGCGCAGTCTCTGGTGCAATATGTTTCCACACAACCGATACCAGAAGGAGATTCGCCTACACGCCGGAACCATGGAATTACTGGTAAGTCAATACTACTTCTTTGAATAATTTTTTTTTTGTTTACATGTTTATTTATTTTTCAATGTTACTAAAATTTTCCTTTTTTTTCTGTTTCAGGTTCCGGTATACAGGGGTCGGCCGCAAATGAACCTGCCGCCGTCAACATGAATGATCCTGCCCCACCACCACTGTGGCGACCCTGGGAAACGCCGACCACGGCAGCAGGTCCTGGCATGCCTATCGCTGCTCCTCGTCGACCCGTCGCCAGCACGTCATCGTGGCAGCCGACTCCAGCATCACGCCAGCCCGGTGCTAGCACGTCATCGTGGCGGCCGACTCCCGGCATCACACCAGCCCGGTGCTAGCACATCATCGTGGCGGCCGACCCCGGCAACACACCAGCCTGTCGCCAGTACATCATCGTGGCGTCCCACTCCAGCATCAAACAAGCCTGTCGCCAGTACATCATCGTGGCGCCCAACTCCGTCGCCACGCCAGCCCGTCGCTAGCACATCGACATGGCAGCCGACCACGGCATCACGCCAGCCTGAAGCTAGCACGTCGTCGTGGCGGCCGGCATCCAGCAGCAGTCACCCAGCAGCTATTAGTGATAGTTCATTACCGTCTAGCAGCCACAACAATGCAGCAACAGGGGGTGAGTTGCCAGCAGCGCGCTTGATCCTTGAAGACCGGGAAAGTGCTTTTGAACGTAGAATTTATACCGGTACCATTCTAAATTCATTAAATTATATTGACCCTATTAAATACATTGACGCTTGCCATGATCTTTTGACTGAAAAACTTCGCGAAATTGTTGATAGTCAGTCCTCCCCGTCCGTAAAAGTTCAGGTGGGGCTGAGTACAACATACAAAATTCAGAAGGAAGCCGCTTTCAAAACCGTCCGTATGTGTTTTTTTTACTAAAATGCGTGAAGTCACGCGCAGCACCATCCCTGTCTGATTGGTTATTAAAAACTATGTGAAGTCGGAGCTCAATGTAAAATTGTCGTGAGTTTCAAGAAAGGGACAGCGGCAAAACTCT
>JARYHS010009186.1:108913869-109158132 GCA_031002005.1 Vandiemenella viatica | reverse complement strand
TGTTAATTTATATGTCGCTCTGCGATTAAATTGTTGTTTTGGCTGTAAAGACCTTTAGATGAAAACTTTCCGTAATCTCAGCAGTCTAAACAAGATTTTCAATTTAAAATTGATGTCTCCAAAGAAAATAGTTCAGTGGCTACAAGTTTCTTCGTAATATTCGAATACGTCTAGTAACATCTGTAAAATATCCTTTCCACTTGCGGAGGCTAGCTCCACTTATTTTAATAAGGCAGGCTCGGCCGTCTGTGCTGCTAATTGTTGCAGAGAGCCAATGGGCTAACGCGGTCGCCGATTTTAATAACGAGCATTCCGGGGACCAAAGAGAACGACCACTGCGCACCAATATAAGTCCGACCCCGGCCACTTTGTCAGAGGGGAATTTCTGAGGCCTCGGCCAAAGGTTTCTGGTGTACAGATCGAAGTTGCTTCGAGATCTCAGTTATTAGGCATCATGCGAACATCTTGTATCAAAGTGAAACGAAATGTGGACAGTACCTGACGCACGAGAGGCCGAGCTACTAAAATATTCTTTAAGTTATTACCTATCTCTCTACGAATGACCGATTTTCATGGAAAGTTTCCTTTTTTTGGGATGTCTAATTATGAAATCATTCAGACCCTACCATTGCTGAATTTAGCTTGTGGGTGGATGGGGAGCGGCGGCAAAATAATGTCTGAAGGGCGGCAAATTTATCTTGCGGTGACCTTATTTCTGTTATACTACTGCCCCAGGCGGCGACAATGTTGTAGCGACAATGGGGTGGCGACAATTGGAGCAGTGACATTGGATATTGGGGTGTCAACATTAAAAATTGGGGTGAAGACAATGGGGCGGCAAAATATTGAAGGAGTGGAAATCGCACAGTTTTTACCTCTGCTCTCAAAATTCGTTGTTCCGTCATTGGACGATACAAACAAACAGAAATCCTGAGGTAGATAGCCCCTGCCCACAGTAAAGATCAGAATATTTTGACGTAGGTGTATGCAATTCGTATAGATGGATCTAATGAATAATACAAGTCCAAAAAAACATGGTTAGAAGCTCAAATGTGAATGCTGTCAATCATTGTCAAGTAATATCCTATATTGCACAATACTTGATCACAGAATTCCAAATTGCATATAGATTTGTAACTTCCGTCCTCAATAAATCCAAAAATATTTTACTGGCCGAGTCCTGTTGATAGGTGACGACAGGTCAAGTTGCTATTTTGAGGAAACTTCCCTAATATTTAACTATTCCATGGGAAACTTGTGATGATATTTTAAATTGTTGCTAATTTTCTCCTGCAGTTTCTGGAATGTTTTCGTACTAGTTTGGCAGCCAGTCCAATGGGGACAGAATCTTCTATCAGTCACCACTTCTGTAAAATCCACTTCAAGAGAATTTGATGATCATGTATATCTTCGGGTATATATTCCAATGTTCGGTTGTCCTGTATACATGAGGCGTATTTTTGTGAACTTATGAGCCATTACGTTATTTCCACTTATAGTTTATTAATAAATTAATTGTTATTTACTAAGCGAGTAATTGGTTTTTTTTTATCTAAAGTTCTAACGAATTAACATACAAAAAAGTTAATTGATTGCGGATTTTTTAGATTATAGAACGTGACACTCAATACTGCAAAAATTATAACTGAGCCAGTCAGCGGACTATCTGACGTAAGTATGTTACCTTTGCGAGGTGGCACACATTTAGTATCTCATACTCGAAAAAAGAAGTAAAAATATGTCATTCTCGAGAGACGCAACCAAACTGCCCGCTTATATTCCCGAGACCACTCAAGGAAACTAAGTTCTTTCTGCGAGAGATATGTCCAAATGTACCACGAAAGGACGACCGATCACAACAGGTAGCCTGCAAAAAGGTGGCATCCCACGGCTTGTGTATTTGCCGGCCGCGCCGGCGGCAGTAGTGTCCCATCCCGGAGTGCCTCAGAAAGCTGTGAAGCGCCCCCGAGACTGGGGGACACGGTTCGTATCGCTGGTAGGTATTTTTGATTGAGTTATACTTGGTTTCGACAGGCGAGCGGCTACCCGCCGAGAAACAGGTGAAGATAGTGGATAGAAAAATGATGATAACATTGAACGTAAAGACAAGCCTTACACAATAGATGGTTTTAATTCATAACCTTTAGATGCATACAAATACTAGGGTAGCAGGTTCTACTTGCCCTCCCTTATTTTATCATGTATGAATAATGAGATAGCTGAAGGAAATCACATCCCTCCTATTGTAGTAACCTTAAACTAAACAGAAATGCTGTAGCTAAGGGAAGTAAGCTTGTCACTCCCTTATACCTTTAGAGAATGCTGTCTTAGATCACTTAGTCATATATCAAGAATGTGGAATGGTTGCTAAAAGAACCAAAGTCCTATTCCCTCGTAGCACACTTAGGAATAAAACAGAATGCACAGATAATGTTGCTACGAGAAACACAGTTCTATACTCTCGCAGAACAAGTAAGAATATAATAGAATGCAGAGGTAATGTGGCTACGAGATACACAGTTCTATACTCTCGCAGAACAAGTAAGAATATAATAGAATGAGATGGCTACTTACCTGTAAGTATGGAGAGGGCCGGCTGAGACCTCAAGAAAGACTTATACACCCACTTTGGTGTAAAATCCAAGTTCAGAGTAGCGCTTGGCTAGCGACTAAGTCCAGATGATTGCGGTGAAATAGTGCCCAACTATTCCCTTTTGCTGGCTACTGGTGTCGGAGTTCTTCTTGCTGATGTGGAGTCTGTTGGTTGCTGAGCTACGACTCTGTCATCTCGAGGTTGTGGCCCAGTTTATATATGTTTGCGTGAACGATTTCCCTTGGAAGTCTCCATAGGGGTTGAAAGCGCTCTCACTTTCTACAGGAGTTCCGTGTAACTTTCGCTTTCTTGACGGTGGCGAGCCGGACTTGTAGCGAAGAGACAATTTCAGCGCCGTTATTATTATAAATGTGAATCTACGGAGGCTGTGTCGTAGTATTAATATCGCAGATATTACAGTAGGAACGGACGCCTCTATCCGTCACCCAGTAGGTAAACATCAAACGACCATGTAGCTGAAACGACACTAGGCAACGAGGTGGGAAGGTGGCGAGGGCTAGCTTGTAGTGGGTGCTGATCTTTGTGATTGAGCTGCATGGTGCGGCCACAAAATCACGGACCTGGGGAAGCCACCATGAGGTTACTCCGCGGAGCGTCACATTGAGGTGCCTGTTTATCATCTACGCTCAGGACTTGAACTGATCATGGATAACAAGAGCGGTGTCTATATTTCGCTGTGCATCCAACTATGCTTTGCACTGATTAGGCAGTATGGTGCATAAGTCATTTTCTTTTATCATGCAAGAAATATGCCGACATTCAGGACAGAATGCTAAAAAATCTCACACAGTGTAACATTCCCCTCCCAACCAACGTTTCCATCATGCTCGCTTCAAACAAACACGAAATAATCAAAATCATGACTTTCTTTAAGGAGGGAAACACCCAAATATAAATCTTAGACAGTTAGAAACCCAACAGGAAACGACGGGAACAAAGGTAGCACACTTACAATCGTACACCACCTGAAGAGAGATATCCTCATACATATCAGCCAGACATAATACTAGAATTTGAGGCCATAGTTAAGGATTAGGGCACCAATGCTTTACATGGAGCAAATAGAATTATGATACAGTATCAAAAATCCCACAAATTGTAAAATAAACACTACGGCGCAGATTAGAGATATAAGAAAGTAACTAATTACATGTCGACACACCAAGAATGTAAACTTATATATATAGAACTGTAAATGAATTGAAATGTAAAAGCTCAAAATGTAATCTGTTGTGCATACAACTGTAAATGAATGAAAACTATGTATATATAACTGTAAAGTGATTGAAATGTAAATTGCTGTAAAACGTAAACAACTGTAAACTATGTATATAGTACTGTAAAGGAATTGTAATGTGAGTTGTCATTAAACGTAAAGAACTTGGTTGTATGGCCGACAAGGCCGAGAGCTATTTAAATAATAATAATAACAAAAAAATTCCACTTTTAAGTCCGTGAGAAAGAAACGTTTCTTATCGGAAAACGCAAGTCTACGGGGCCTTACGGCTGCGTACGTATTGCACGCATGTTGATACTTTTCACATTACTTACTGTCCATGCAGCTTGCAGAGCCTTGTAACGGGCACCAATCTCTGAATGTTCCGTTAGATTATAGGTTCCCAAACTGCCCCCTACCTCAGGGGGGCGCGAAGACATGGCCGATGGTTTCGTCGATATCCTAGCTATACATCGTCGGGAGAACTATGTCTCCTTAACCGCCTGTTAGAATTGGGTTTCCTCTAAGATGTCATTGTTTGTGCTGAGGAGTAGGCACTAACATTTTTAATAATAAAATTGTGGCCTGGGAGGGGAGGAAGATGTTTGCGAATTTTTCTTTTAACGGAAATGGGGACATAGCAGTGCAAAAAAAGAAAGGGAACCTCTGCGTTAAACAGTAGGCTATATAACACCAATGTCTTTTGAGCTATTGAAAACATATTTATAACAAACGGTCATCTCTGGAAGAAGATTTATTCAACAATTGTTATATTCATCTACTTCAGTTACATTCATTCATACATAAAACGAGAAGTAAATAAATACTTTAAAATACTTCACTTGTATTGAAAAGCTATTACATTGAACTTTGATTCTAACATGGCTCGATCGAAATGTTCTATTTACGAATCTGGAAACCGATTGCAATGTTGCTATGATGGAATGAGGCATCGCGTTTTCCAAAATGGGGTCGTAATGACTGCATTTAAGAGAGAGTATTGGTTTTTGGAAAAAGAATACCTGCTTGGAGTCAACTCAGGGGATTGCAAAGTTTATGCGACAATCATCGTCTGACTTATATTTGTTCCTCAAGAGCGACATATTTAAGTAACATCTTATCTGGCAGAAATTTTAAACTCTTTATCGTTACCGCTGTGATTGTGTTTACTGCAAAAGCGCTCTGTTGAGTGGAAGGAGCCAGAATCGTTGCTTATGTTCTCTGGACATCCACGTTCCTGGTTCCTGCTTTTGCAGCCCTGCCGACATCACACGGTGTCAGCTAATACTGTTAGCTCTTACATTCAACAACTGTTCAGGTTCGCATCACCTGAGAGTAACGAAACAACAACTACTCCACCGCCTAGGCGCCGACCGAGTCAGCCAAACAGCTGCGCGCACGGCAACCACGCGCGCATTTGGAGGCTATAAGAACCAGCCTTCTGACGGATCCGGCACCGAAAATATAAAAAATGAACTCCTTAAAAATTTGACAAGAAAAGGTATCGTCCTACTAATAAGAATAACAAATGGAAGATATCCAGGATAGTACCCATCCCGAAAGTGGGAAAAGATCATAAAAAACCGTGGAATTACAGACCAATCAGCTTAATAAGTGCTACTGCAAAAGTCACCGAGAGAGTAATACTCAAAAGAATCACCGCGAATCTGCAAGAGAACAAAACCATAAGAATAGAACAGCATGGATTCCAAACGAGAACTTCGGCGACAACTCAATTACTACGATTAGTAGAGGAAGTAACAGAAGCCTTCAATAAAGGAAAATCAGTAGCAGCCGCATTTATAGATATTGAAAAAGCTTATGATAAAATTTGGAAAGACAACTTAATAGTCAAAATGGACACCAACACTAAAATACCCTGGGTCTATACAAAACTAATAGGAAATGCAATAGAAAATAGACAATCCTATGTGACAATAGACGGAAATCAATCCACGAAAAAAAAAATAGAAGAAGGAGTTCCCCAGGGAGAAGTACTATCACCGACGCTATTCAACATTTATATCAATGATCTTCCAACACCACCAAAGATCCAAATAGCCTTATTCGCAGACGACGTAGTAATATTTACTTCAGGCTACAACCACGAAGCGAATATAAAAAGGCTTCAAAAAGCACTAAAGATATTGGAAACATGGTGTGAAAAAAACAAAATCACAATCAACTCAACCAAAAGTGCTGCAATATACTTTACAAGAAAAAGACCGGATTTCGACCGACTGCCTAAAATAAGTATAAGAAACCAAAAAATTCAGTGGACAACATCGCACCGATATCTAGGAATTACACTCGATCATAAGCTATTGTTCAACCACCACCTAAAACACAGATGTAAAAAAGGACTAGCAGTGATCTTAAATCTGTATCCAGTGCTGAATGCAAAAGACCTAACAATAGCAACAAAATTAAGAATATACAAATCAATCATAAGACCATTCATTTTATATGGCTGCCAAGTATGGGGAACGACTTCAAAATCAAACATACAACGGATACAAAGACTACAAAACAGAGCCCTAAGGACGATATTAAGAACTCAAATAAGCACACCCATCAGGCAACTTCACGAAATAACAGGAGTACCAACCATCCAGGATGAAATTCTTCATCAAACGCGACAATTATACAATAAATTAGACCAATGTAGGAAAACCAATGAAGAAAGACTCAAAACTCTAGGAAAGAAAAAAGCCAAACCCTGTAACAAATATAAATACCCTCTAAATGTAATAGAATAAATGAAATACCTCAACTACAACATAAGGGGTTTCCATTAAGGCCCACTATTCAGGTGAGGCCATAGCCGGTTTCTCCCCCAAAAGAATAAAAAAGCGGTGCCCCCAAAACAATCTAACCTAACCCCAACCAGTAGAACTACAAAATGTAGTAGAACTGTAGCAAAAAAAAAAAAAAAAAGGATCCGGCACTTTACCAGAAGATGGCGACGGAGGCTGAGATCGCCGAAATATAGTGTGGAAACATCTTACTTACTCGGCTAGTCTCCCGAGAAGACTACATCCAAAACTTCTGTTTACTTTCTTTATTCTGTGGCAACCACAACAACCATTACTCTTAATCAACCACCGAGAACATTACATTAGCAACTTTTACACAGCCGATTCCGGTCTCTCGCTCTCCAAATATCTCACAGAGACCACCGTCCTCTCACCTTTTCTCCACCGCCGCCACCGACCACCATTCCCAAAACTCAGTTGTGACAGTTAGGTAATCAAGGAATGTGCGGTGCCTCGCTGCACATGCTGCTACCTTACTGTGCCTTCCCACGACTCGTGATTTTGCGTTGGCCCGTGCTGGCCTGTGGTGGCGCGCCGCAATCCGTCGTCAGTCGGTAACTTGAAAGGCGCGGGGTTGCCAGCTGAGCAGTGAGACATACAGTGTTTGCAGAAGATTTGCGCACCCTTTCCTTTCCTGCGGGACTAACGAGTCACTTCATTTTCGACGGTACTCTCATGTTGTCGACTTGCGCGTAATTAATATGGAATGGTCAAATGTTATTATTTTCATGTACCTGAATGCATGCGAAAACGAACCAACTATACTGAATACCAACACCGCAGAGCATGACAATAGAAACGATGTGAACGATGCCTGGTGTAACATTAAAAATAAATTAAAGTTGGTAACATCTCGATTAAAGAATTAAAGAAGAAAGATAACAATTTGATGTCAACATTTAGGAAGTTACGTAGTAAAGTTAAAGAATCTATATAGATATGCAGTGGTTCATGCAATATTTATAAGCCTGATTGGTCGTTTTGTAATGTAGCTGAAGCGAAACTAGGTAACGTGTTACAGGAACCACGCCTGTTGCCCGAGGTGACGCGGGCTCTCCTGTGGCGCGTGCTAATCCGTGCAATTCGGCCTGGCCTGACCTGCCCGAGAAATCACTGGCCCGGGGGAACAACCTTTACAATTGTGTGTACGGATGCGACAGGAGGACAAGTGAAAATAGAGCGACTGGATAGCTTTGTAAGAGTATAGGAAAAATCTATTTAGAAAATTCCGAAATTTTCTGGAAGCATCTCACACAGCACTATAGTGAGACTGTCATAACGACTTTGTAGGATGAATCCTAGTCTTCAAAAGCAGACATCAGATAGCCTACATAGTTGTTAGGTAGTTGAAACCGTAATATGTATAGAGGCAATCTCGTCACGCTATGGAACTGAATGACAATATTTTTGGGAGTTGGTGTTCGTGCTCTGTTACACACAGGCGGCTCTGATGAATCTGTAGGGAGAGTGTATCAGCAGTGATGGGGAGATGGGTAGGTTGTGTCGTGGAGCTGCGCTGATGGAAGATTACGCCACGCTCGCAGGTAGCTATCACTTCCCTCCCGAGTGATTTCCGCTAATTACTACCAGACGGACGCGGGCTGCTATTCAACATCACGAGGACGTGTTTGGCGCGGATCCGTGATGAAGTAGCGGCTGTCAGCGATGCAGGAGCAGTGATAAGGTTCTCTAACTTCTGACCAACGAGATTGTATTAGTTAAGCAATCGAATAAGAATTCTAGAAAGAGTGAAAATTTTCTGCTCGTTACCTTCCGTTTTACGGCTAAGTGACTAGTCGAAGACTTTGTCCTTGCACCGATTTTATGAATCGAAAATAACCACAGCAATAACATAGTGTAGAGCTGGGCAAGGCCAACCCCGGCAGCTTAGGAGTAGCGTGCTTACTTCGCGTTGCAGGGGTCGCCTGTTTGAGTTCTGCCTAGGTCATGGGTGATTTTTATTAAATATTGTGTCGTCCTTACAAGAGAAAGAAAATAAGCACACTGATATGAAATCTATACATTATAACAGAAACCAACATATTGAGCTGGCTGTATGGCTAATGTGGGCAAATGCCATTAAAAAAAAAAAAAAAAAAAAAAAAAAAAAAAAAAAAAAAAAAAAAAAAAAAAAAAAAAAAAAAAAGTAATCCACCTGGCTCAGATTCTTATGTTCTTAGTCGTCTTACATACTTACTAACTCTGATGGATGAGCTGTTAATGTTCCGTCATCGTATTTGAGTTTACTTTAGTTCTATTCAATTTCTGGCCATACAGACTTCGATTTTACAATTTTTCCCGACGTCCACGCCAAGTCCAGTATTGCAACTTTTTAAAACCTATGCCGATTTTGCTTTCGATTCCTTACTAATCCGAATATACCGGCTGTAATATTTTCGCCATCGATGAACTATAAAGCCAATGATATTAATAATAATAACTCTTCTTTAATTATGGCACTAAATGGTAGAGGTAACAATATGGAATGTTGACAAAGAACAGGGTAAAAATCGATGATGGGCTTTGTAGCAGTCATACACCGTACCCACATATTAATAATTATGCATCTTATAACAGTAAACGACAATTCTTGTATATACTGACATTGGTATCTCCGAAACGGCTCTACCGATTTACATGAAATTTCGTATTTAGATAATGTTTTGCTTTTCGATTTTATCTAAATAGATGTTTTCCCTGAAAAAAGCGTAATTTTGCAAAAAAAAAAAATGCTAACATTGCTTTATAACGCCTTCTCGAAGAAGTTTTAGGTACCAGTAAGCTTACTGGTACTTCGGCACTACATCCAACAGCAACAATGTATTTTTTATGTTAAGCAATGAATTTGTAGTAAAATTACTGTCACTAAACTAGGCATCAAACCAATCAATGCTAGATAAGCTTCTCTTTGGTTAAGGAAGAAACTTTGTACATCAAAATCCCTAGGAAAACTTCAAGCAAAACGTTTAACTTTAATCAATCTTCACACAGCCAAGACCCATTTCAAGAAAACCTCGAAGAGTATCTACCTATCCAAATTTCTATTCAAGAAACGCTGCCATTAATTTTTCTAACACTATATTATACCAGCAACTCTGTTATATAGGTAAAATTAATTTCTCACAAATATCTGTAACGATTTTGATGAAATCTTGCACATTTAATACAAATCGAAAGATTCTGAGTAAAGCTCTGTAACTCGGGTATAATAAAGTAATGTATTTATTGATTTGCAATACGAATTATAAATATATAATACTAATCCTATTTTATAAGTAATACTGAAGGCAAGAAGAAACTAGATGATTTAGAGTCGATGTAAAGGAATAATTATGAAGTCAAAAATGGAGACGAAAAACAAAACTTAGGATGACGTAAGAATACGACGGCAACGTGACTGAGCTGTTAAGCTCTAATAATAAAAAAAAGTGTGTCTCCCTTCCATTTTTCATTTTGGTGATCACACTGGCGACCGTTGATTTAAAATTTGGTCATAGTTAAACTAGCGCAGAGGCATGGTGCAGAAATGCCAAGAGAAAGCATTAGAGCTCCCAGGAAAGGCCTCTCACCTGCCTTTACCTTAATTGATACACAGCACATGGACACAATTAGAGAGTACATCAAATATAGTGCCCCGCTGCCTGCAGGTAGCAGGTAGGTATTTCGGGCGGAGAGGGCGCTCAACAAGTAATTACGCGGATGAAGATGTTTGCTGATTCGGGGCGGTAATCCCGCCTGAGTGGCTGGCCTGGTCGGCAGAATTGCGAGCCAGATAAGAGTGGAAGTGGACCCAGCGAGCGATCGATGGCAGCTCCGGGACATCTGCCGTTCGTGTAAACAATCACCTCGACATCCATAAAGGAGATTGCGGCCCGACTCACACACGCGGGCTCAAGGGAAGAGGAGGGTGAGATTTATTAGGATTAGCCAACGACGGCCATTAGCCGAGATTAGCCGAGCGATTCTTGGCGCTAGCGCAGACACTCTGACACCCGGCATCAGAGGAAAGCGGAGGAGGAAATGTTGGCCGACGCGGCAGCACATGTCAAGTCAGATTAGTTTGTCCCAGCTGCCTGTTTGGAAATCTACACCCCTCCAGAAATAAAAGTCGTCACCAATTAACAAAGTTTTAACATCCAGAAAAATACGTTATACATACATCCTAAGGGGATTGTACGATTACGGTGGCGCGGCATTTGATGATTGATCAGACAAGTATATATATATATATATATATATATATATATATAGGGTTTTGTTACTGATTAGATCCAATCCACAATTTAATAACACTAATAGTGAAATTCATAAATAAGACACTCGAATCAAAACTAATTTACCTATCAGAAGATATAATTCCAAGGCAGCAGATAAAAGTGTATTTGAAATGGGAGCAAGACAATATAATAAGCTACCAATACATTGAAAGTCATTGACTGGAAATGAATTTAAAAATGAAGTAAAACATTATCTATGTATAAGGCTTTATATAATCTTAATTAATTGTGAACCGTATGTAATAGCATTTCTGTATTGAATTATTGTAACTTAATGTTAATTTACTTACTCGAAGTTCCTGGCCTTGCTATGGAATTCATTTATATTGGAATTCGTTATACTATAACGTATTCTTGTTGTATAAGATGTATTGGTCCTTGCTAGAAACTAGTGTACTACACAAGTATATTAGCAGTAAATAATAAACGTAACTCAACGAGGAAAATCGGCTGAGAAGAATAAAAAAATTTGATATCTCTCTTAGTTCTTGAGATATACTGTCTCAAAATTGAGGTGGTTAGTTTGGGATGTGGCCTGGATCAAAAAATAATTTCGAATTAGACACTAGGAACAAAGACTCATCCATAACAGGTTTTTTTTTTTTTTTTTTTTTTTTTTTTTTTTTTTTTTTTTTTTTTTTTTTTTTTTTTTTTTTTTTTTTTACTACCGGCGGTGGTTAGTTTGAAATGTTGTCTGGACCAGAATAAAAACGTCGCCAAATGCACAAAGAACTATACATTAACTGATTTTTGATAGTCGATATTTAAAGAAGTAAGGGAAATTTTTTGAAAATTTACTCCTTATCTTCGACTTGTATTGCCGAGCTACATAAGAATCCATTATTAAATTGCGGCGCCACAATTATGATGCCCATTCTAATATTGACTTTCTCACACAACATAATGTAACTTTAATGTTAGTTACATCAATGCAATAAGTCCAACTTGCCTTTAGAAATAAAAACTTCTTTTATTTATTTTCATGATAATTCACATTTCATATTATACAATTTCTTTGTTTGTGTCAAGTTATAAACCAATAAATATTATTTTATCTTTTCACAATAATCCTAAAAGTCATTCATCGACTGTCTCGTCTTGTTATCTCTATCTGACTGCAGTTCAATGCACGTAATCTCTCTGTTGCACATCCAAAGATTCTTGTACACCAAAGATGTTCCTGCCAATCATACTCTCTGGTTTCATAGACATTGGCTGCCTTCTACTCAAAATAAAATATGTTTTACCAGACTTATAAACATTCAATTTAAAATAATAATAAGACATGAGGTGTACCCACTGTGTTGTTTATCATTTAATTAATTTTTTGAACACTGTGAGGTGACAAGATGTAACCTTTCTTGTTGAATGTTAATAGTAATAATATGATTTATTACAGGTAGTCAGCAGAGAATTCAGAGTTTCAGAAACAAAGAGAATAGCTAGCTGATAATATGTCGACCACTAACTCCAAAAAAGTCTTGTTATTTGTTGCAGGACATGATCATGAATTGGAGGGAACCAATTTTATATGCAAAACCATGATTTTGAAGAGACATGAATACTGTGGAGAAAAGGCTAGTGGTGACCTGCACGAGAGAAGGAGGCAATGGAAATTTCAAAGAACAGCAACAGTTTCAAAGAACACATCAAGCTGATACTCCATGGCGTTTGGAACTTTTTGCTGATAAGTATGTATTGAAAGGATATTAACACTGAAGAAGGCTGCAGCATGACTGCCGAAAGCATAGAGAACGAAATAAAAATGCGACATTACTCGGAAAACCCAGCTATTATTAAATGGATAACTGTTTACACCGGGAATCACTGTCGTCATAGCCTCGTCCGTACAAATTCTAGCACCAAGTAATGGAAGGGCAGACATTTGATTGGAACGGAATAATATAATCTTCCCAGATCCCTCACACTCATTTCACTACATATTTTAACAAAGTGATTTTTGTAATTCTCGCATATTGGATATGCGATACCTCGGATGACATCTATCGACGTCTAAATTGCGTTGTTGGGTGGGCCTCGTGGACAGGGCTGTCGTTTCGACGAACTCTGCTCTCTGGGTCACAATCTCGGCCAAACAATGCCGTGCGCGTCGCCAGAGTTAATAATTTTCATAACGAGGGCGGCAGGACCGTTACGGATGGACGGATGACTGGATGTTGCCAGTCGGCCTTAATTGCTTTCTTGCTCTCTTCCTGCATGGTAATTGGCGTGGCCAGGAGTCATTAGGCGGTGCATCTGCTGTACCAGGAAGCCCAGCGCACACAAATACCATATCTATACATAACAGGGCCTCCCCGGTCCACGACAAGAGGATGCAATTAAGTTCAACTTTCCATTTCCAAATTGGCAATTTGTATTACTGGCGCTGGCGAGCCATCGACTGCCACCCCGCCCCCACCCACAGGCCGAGGAGGAGGAAACGCGGGGCTGGATGCTGCGTAACGAGCTGGGCCAGGTTCCCGTCCTCCCTCCCGTCTCGCTACTCTCGAGGATGCTAAGCGGACGACGTCGAAACGTGCACAATGGGACAATAGCAGATCCACGCATGCTGGGTTTATTTTACCGAATTCTTGCTCAGACAGGCACTGAACTCTGGATCCTCAGTGTACTAACACCTACGAAAAATTCTGAACCACAGTCGTCGATAGTATTGCTAGCTTCAAGCAACAAAATAATGAAAAACTATTATATAACTTCCTAAGCTCACTCACTCACTCACCTCGATCGCTATTGGCTCGAGAATGGTGTCACGTGTCAGCATTCGCTCGCAAATCAACAGCGGTCAGAGATAACCTGGAATTTCTTCTAATAATTTAATAGCTAAGCAACTGATACCACATTAGTTGCCATAATACCATAATACATTCATTATGTTTGATTTTCGTTGCATTTTATAGTTAAAAACATCAATAAATTTACGGCTGAAAAAACGTGGAAATGCTTTTCAGTAACATATTAATGAAATCAACATAAACAAAATTAAATTACTCATGGTCTCTGCTGTAACCACGATACCAAATGTCATTCGGCTTAGGACAAATTTCGATTTAATTAAAGAATTCACTAATTTTGTTGCTTCATCAAAGTTTATACATTACGATTTATTTCAATTTTAAATGTTTTACTGACCACTTTCGTTAAAGTCTTTGTTCATGTTGATTGTACGTGAGGTTTTTTTTATATATTTTGACACTTGGTCTTTTGGCATTACAGTCATGATATATTATATTTAGTGTTGTGTCTTTATATATATATATATACATGCATCTACATTTACATATACGCATTACATGTACATACAAATCACTGTTCATTAAAACTAAACAATAATTGTTTGAAAGATTGAGTAGTAGAGTGGGTTCTACCCGGTTATGTTTCTATGTGGTTTCTTGTTATGAAGTGAAACATCCTCTGGTATATTGAGATATTTTCTAGAGCAAGGAGGTGGCCTACATTAATGGGATAACTTATGTCCCAATGTTTTAGGTCTTTATTAGGTTATTTAAAGTGGACACAGACGAAATATGTTATTGAATCGAGTATTTTGCTATTCATAACTTCGGAGTTGCTCGGCTGTTTAATAATAAGGATTGTGTATTATGTTCTCTGGCCGTTACAGATACTATGACCAATGTTTACATTATGAGTTTTTGCTCAGTTTCAATAGAAACACGTCGTGATGCTTTCGAAGCAAACAGGATTTCTTTAGATTTTGCAGAGTGAACTTTAAGGATCAAATACAAGTCAAGTTTGTATTTAAACAAGTCGAGTCTACGACAATTATACGATAGCGCACTCTTACCTGTACGTGTTTAATACCTACGTTTATTAATACTTCTGAGTTCTTCAAGCTCAAAAGAAGTTATTCACCCTATAGGTGAAACACAGGTCAAGTTCATATTCGGTCAGATAAGTCAACCTGTTATAATCTTTGACCATAAAAACTTGAACTATTCTAGACCCGTGACGATACTCAAAGAATGGCCAGGGGCTTACACTAGTGATAATGGTAAAATAAAAAATCTAAATTAGCGAAAATGTGATAACTTTCACTGTCTATAGAAAAATCTAACTTTTCATGCGACATTATGAAAATATGTTTCCACTGAGACTTGAATTAATCGTAATTTTCAATTGCAATTGAGGAAGTAAACTTTTGGGAAGTAGTAGAAGATGCCTGATAACACAACGTGTCTAGACCTGGTACTGAAAAATCGAAACAAGAGATAAGTTCCCAAGTTCATCGTATCACCTGAAAATAATTTTATTAATTTTCATAGCTGGTGTAATGTGGATCTTGGTATCATATTTTTGGGACATCACCATGTTCAGAGAGTTTGCTTGAATTGTTCTGAGACAAACTGTGCTAAATAATTTTTCCTGTATTAGGCTCCGTTACGTGAAAGCAGTGAGGCTTTGTTTTACAAGAGAGTTATTTAGGTACTCGATCCTCAGAGGACAGCCATGGATTGCTGTAGACCACTCAGGCCAGGTCTGTGTAGCCTTTGTGCTGAGGTTGCGAGCAGGGCATTGAGTGACAATACAATTAATAGCTGTGCGAGCGTGTACTACCAAAAAAAAAAAGAGGCAAAATTGCTTCTGCGCCACTCACCGCTCGGTCAAAGGTCAGTCACGCAGGGGCGATAATTTCTTCGGTTAATTGGAAAGTCAAAACACGTCACCACTAAAGAGAGAGAGAAAGGGGAGAGTAGGACGTGTGGGCCGCGGTTAGGGTACAAGAGGTGGCAGGCAAGTCGTGCCAGAGAAACCTTTTATTCCAGAGAGTCACCTGGCAAAGTGAAACGGTTTAATTTACAAGGCGACAGTCGAGAGAGGTTTCTGGTAGAGGAAGCCGCCGTGCCGACAGGCGGAGCGTGTGCACAGTGAAAATCGCCGGAGAGTAAAAACACCGACATAATTAACCGAAATAATTCCCCGACGTCAGGCTGGAGGAAGGTAGGGAGGGTTAATGAAACGGGCTTAATGATGTGCGGAATCAATGCCGCTCTGGCTATTTCGTTTTAGTAATCCCAGCAGATTTGGCCTAAATCAGATGGCAGGCAGTATCGCGCAGGTAATTCATCACGAGCCTGTTGCGGTGAATCATTCATTTCAGAGTTATTTGCGTCTGCGTTCTCTGCAGGTTAGTATCGCAAAGCAGTAAACACGTTACAACAACCGAAGACAGTCATTACACAATAAATGTAACCATCTTCTAAAGTCTTTTATTTTCCAACAAATATTTCAGATCGAAAAAACAAAGCTAATATGTGAAGACAATACCTATCATAGGCAAGATAAAGGTTAAGGCCCTTTAACGCGTCAGTCCAGGACGGGTCAGACACATGTTACCATATGAGTTGAATATATATATGAGCTAAGGTAGAGAGTCTTATCATAAAAATTGGCAAATAATTATGGGAGATTTTGAGGCATAGTAATCTGCTATTGCCAGCCACAACCCTAAGATTAAGGTGTGGTTACATGGCTCCTTTGACCATGTATTTAACACCACAAACAAAGTTTTTTTATCTACCCTCCCTACCTCCTTGCTTGAAAAAATAAGCCGCGTGACTATTTCATAGGTTAGGTTAATTTCAAGTCGTTGTTGATGGATCTATTAAATGATTATCGCGATATAAGTATAAGTCAATAGTTTACAAGTTTAGTCTGACGTGAGGTGGATTATGTAAGGTAATTACAAGGATTAAGTAGTCTCGTCTATGAGCTTATGTTAAATGGAATAACTTAAGTGGTTCTCGAAACTAATATTCCGATAAATTTAACAGCACGTCTTGGACTGAGATATTGACACAGTCATTGTTAAAAAAAGGTTTCAGTTTACCTCTTTACTCCTTAAAATAATGAAATTTGTGTGTGTAAAAACATACCTCACAATCTCATAATGTCATGTTGGCAGTATCGATGCGTTTCCTGTCACTGGAGAAAGTAAATTGTGTCGAAATCAAAGCCATCCGGTAGAACATAATGGAAAGAATGAGTGCCTGCAGGACAGGAATTAAATGCTGCACGGTGGTAACCATACAACTGCATATCTACATTCTCCGGTCCACCCATCTTTCTGGCATAAGCGTTCATGAATCGAAAACTAATTCAATACGCGGATGTCATACACCTCCACACTTCTTCTACTACTTCTCCATCCCTTCCTGTCTTGTGCTAACCTCTTCATCTCTACATACCACTTACAACCCATGTCCTCAATTATCTGCTTCATATATTTTAATCTCTGACTTCCTCTGCAGTTCTTACCTTCGACTGTTCCCTCCACTAACAAGCTAACCGATCCTGCATGTCTCAAAATATGTCTCTTCTTTCTGTAAGACTCTTTCACAAACTTCTTTCCTCACCCATTATTTCCAAAACTCGTTAATTTCGTACATTTGTCCATTTAATTTTCAGCATCCTTCTATTACACATTTCAAATGCTACAATTTTTATTTCTTTCTGGTGTTCTTAAAGTCCATGCTTCACTACCGTAATTTGCTGTGCTCCACACACAGAGTTTTAAAAAGTTCTTTCTGAGTCCTAGATTAATATTTGCAACTAAAAGATTTCTCTTTTTCATAAAAGCTCTTTTTGCTAGTGGTTTCTACCTTTAAAATCATTGGTGCCTCCGCCATCCGTTGTAATTTTACTTCCTAAGTAGCAAAATTAACCAACTTCTTCTATCGCATCGTTATAGTTCTTACCTAAGTGAATCTCGATAAAATGCAAAATTAGTGTTTTAACTGTCACATGAAAACTATCTGGGCGATATTTTTAAATTATCCAACTTTTTTCTCGGCTCAGCCAGCTAAATGTCGATAATTTATGCAAGGAATAGCCCAGTTGACGAGGAAACCTCCCGTTGTTACCAGCAACGTTTGAAAATGAGGGTCAGTCTTAAAGACTTCTATAGTCTACCGAGAATGCGAATGGACGAAAAAGAAAAAAAAAAAAAAAAAAACGGCATACGTTCCACAACAAAAGAGAGAACAGTGACATTGAACACCCTATATTCGACATCCTACGTGTGCTGAAACGAAAGAGAGCGCTATAGAATTAGCAATTAAGAATGTAAAGGAATTATTAAAAGTTTAAGTGAGGCACTGTGAAACTTAAGTGATCGTGGTCCGAGAAGGAAACAGCTGGCCACATCTGCTAGTTGTATTTAGAGTGTACTGAAATTATTGCTCTCGTTTCGGCGAAGGTTTCGAATTTCGATATCAGGTTGCAGCTCAACTCTGAGAAGGGCTGCAGTAACTACGGAAATCTGGGACTCGGCATAGTGATCGTCCCACAAATAGCACGAAGTATATCCACATTGTGTTCTTTGTTTTGCTCCATAAACACCCTGCCAGAAAACATATTTCTCATTGCTTGATGTACAGCCAATTGATATGATAGTAATTTGTGCTTGCTAGCTCAATGTTATTATTATATTTTTTTTACTTATTGCTTTACGCCTCGTCGACGGCTAAGGGCATTAGCAGTGGGACTGGGGACAAGGAACGGGAAGGAATTCGGCCTTTTTTTTTTTTTTTTTTTTTTTTTTTTTTTTTTTTTTTTTTTTTTTTTTTTTGAAGGAAGTATCTTGGTTTTCACCTTGAATGATTTGGGGAAACCATGGAAAACCCAAATCTGGATGCTCAGACTGGGATTCGAACCCGCATCCTCCCGAATACGAGGCCAGTACGTTAACCGTTACCCTCCACGCTCGGTAGCTCAATGTTAATTAATATGGTACAACATGTGTCATTTTACGATTCATATTTGATATTTCTTGCTAGCATTATTTTATTTAATGTGATTCGATCTATGTCGTTTAGTTATAAATCCATCGTGTCTATATGTTGGCCGGGTAGGAAAAAGTAATTTTGAAAATTGCCAGGCATTTATTAAGGTAAATAAAGGGTGAAATATTGCCATAACATTTTTCCAGGGATTAATAAGCGCACACTTACTATATAAAAGATCTTCCATTTCGGAGAACCTTATACCTCATAAAATAGTAATTCCTAGTTAAATTAATAAAATAAAATAAAATAAAATAAAAGATAAAATAGAACGTAAGAACTCATAGGGTGTATTACATTTTGGTCGCCCAGCGTGTTTGGCAAAATTATCACAATTCGTGCCCGTCGGATATTCTTATGCTAATTGCAATATTTAGTTTTCTTTTGAAAGTTTTCAAATCAAATTATAATGTGGACCGTTTTTTCAATGGACGTCATTTTCATTTTCTAATGATAGCTGTTGTTGCACAGAATAATTGTGTACATGAGTCCAATAACTATTTTTTCAAAAAGGACTGTGTCAAAAGTTTATTTATTTATTTATTTACTTAACGCCAGAGCGTTGATTTTTGTCCAGAAGGAGACGGAGAGACTCCTGAACCAATTCACGATATAATGCTAAGATTACACGGAAGAAGAAGTTCAACTACTCTTCAGGAGAGCCGCTCGATTCGTGACTGCTAGTTACAGTACTCATGTAAGTGTCACAGAGCTGATACGTGGGTTTGGCTGGGATTGTTTGGCGGACTGACGACTTCGTTTTCAGTTTGAATTCGTTGGAGAATATGCGAAAATCTTTAATTTACGAGTGCAACGAAATACTTCTTCCGCCAACCTATTTAGGTCGCAATGACAGTAGGGATAAGATTCTTGAAATAAGATGCCGTACTGATAAATTTATGTATTCTTTCTTTCCTCGTTCTGTTCGGGATTGGAATGCACTGAATTAGGATTGGTGCTTAGCACCCTCTGCCACCCACAGTAATTGTAAATTTCAGAGTATAGATGTAGATGTAGATGCATATCGTCAGATCCTGAGTGTCGACAATACACAGCCTTTCTTTTAAAACTCTGGTAATACCAATAAAATCAGGTGCATTGAGCGTGGTGGATGAGCGGTAACGTCCTGGCTTCGCATTCGTAAGGACGCAGGTTTGAATCTCCATCAGGTCATCCAGTTTTTGGTTTTTCATGGTTTCTCCAAATAATTCTATGCGAATGGTTCCATTAAAAGACCATGGCTGAAATCCTTCCCGTTCCTTCCCTCAATCCTTTCACCACCGCTAATGATTACGACGTCGACGAGGCGTTAAAACAGAAGCAAACTTAAAATTCAGGTACCTATGTGGTTAAAAACTCATCTTTTGCAGTTTTGAGGGCCCGATTAATCACATTAGTAATAATTTTCGGAAGTCGGGTATTGACAGAATTTGCTGGATACGATGGAAACAAATAGGCCCACGTTGCACCCAGATAAAGTCATTTTGTGTAAGCGGATAATTCACTATCTCTGATACACAATTATGTATAGTGGAGTGGCGGCTGCAAACAATAAAACAGTTAAGACTCTTCCTTGAAGTTTGCACGTATTACTGGTGGTGTATCTCAAATTTTGCGGATATCGTGAGTCCTCACTGCCAGCTTCTAAAGACGAGATACCACTAGAAATGGTGTAACAAACATGCGGAGTCGTTTACCCAATTAAAGAAGGCGGGAATTATTTTTGCCAATAAGTAGGCGTATCGAGGCGTCCAAGCTCCTGGTTTGCGTAAAGGCCGCCACACACGTGCGGGAAACCCAAGGGATTTGGACGCAAGGGTCACGGCCTTGCGGGATCCCGCACGTGTGTGGGCACTTGCTTGAGGCCGTGGCCGCACCCCAGTGCGGCCAAATCCCTGCCGAAAAACAATTCTTCATTTCCTCGAAGGCCGGGAGGGAGGGGGGAGGGGGTGGCGGGGCGAACCAAATTGATTGGCGAGGTGCGGGCCGAATCCAATTTGGTGTCGCGTGTGCCAGCTGTATTGTTAGCATCTCGACAATCATTTCATTAGGGCCGCTCGGGTTTTACGAGATTAAAACCAACACCAGCGATCGATTTTATTAGCTAATAGCCTGTCTGTGTGCTCCGCCAGGCTGCGTTCAAGTCGCCGTGCTCGCCTGTTTCATTCCGCGGAGTGAGCGTATTGAGCCGGCTGCCCCTGGCTGGTTAGCCTTCCTTTTAGGCTCCTCTGCGATGTGCGTACCATACCGTGGCAGCTGACTCTTCAGCTGGAGGACTAGACGAGAAGGAAAGAAAATCAAAGCGAGAAAATGTGACACATTATTTCCAAATCAGCATTACCAGTTATTATTTCTCATTAGCAGTGACTTAGATATGAGACTGGAAAATCAAAGTAGCATTATTGTACATTGTGGTCATTACAGATTTTAGCTACCTAAAACATTTTAACGTTGTTTCTATGTTATCTGTCACTGTTACCACGTATGTTCAGGTGATACAATTCAGAGAATACAGTTTCAGCATTCTCCTAAAATCTCCTGCTATGAAACGGTTTGATGCAATGATAATTCCTTCTTACTGTGGCAATTTGATTGTTAATGTGTGTCCAATTCGTTAAGGATAGTTTTTATTACTGTTGCATAGTTTTTTCCACGATTGTTTTGGGGGAAAATATGTCCCTTTCTTGAATACCAGTTTCGTGTAGTAATATCCTGAAGGACAAGATCTTGTGGTGACAACTTCACAAATTTATTTACTTAACTAATTTTTGTATAGAGAGAAAAAACAACATAAGTTCATTCAGTTTTTCTTTAGTGTTATGATAACTAGTCCTTCAGCGAGAAATATTCCAAATGGTGTCCAGCAATTGAAATACGTTATAGAAGTTAAAAAAAAAAACCTAAAATTTTTATCAGACATAGTAATCAATTCATAGCAGCAAGTTATTTGCGAAATACTAGTAATAAGCTAAAAAATTAAAATGAAGGATAACGGAAATAATCCCGACGAGCTCCAATAGCCAAACAATTGGCAATACAGATGATTAAGTGGAATCTCATGCGATACAGCTCTTTAATATTGTACTCAAATGTGATATTTGTAGAAAAGAAAAGACGAAATTTGACATATTTTTACATTTTACAATGTATAGGATATTCCAGTCCCTGAATGTACTAATCAGTACACATTGTAAACCCACGTCAATCTTATACTATACTGCTTGATGATTTAAAGATACTTATAATAAACACAGCCTCTTGTATTTTGCTGCACGTAAACCTGACCTCTGCAATTCGCTTCCTCTGCACATTACCGTGACACTAGCAAAAACACAAGAAGGGCACTACAAATTTTGGAACTGTTTCATCGAGTGCTAAGGAGTTGTGACTTGTAACTCCTTACTGCTTGTATCACTTTTCTGTCAGCATCCTATCTAACACATTCTAACAATACAAAGAAATTTCGCTGCATTATAACATTCACAATGTGGTTTGGTAAAGTGAGCATGGAATAAAAATGTGAACCATAAGTCAACTTAAAAAAAAAATTATACCGCTTCAAGAAAAATTTAAACCTGAACATCTTTTGGTTTAATTTTTATGTAAATTGATTTCTGTATTCTTCTGTATTGTTGGTGTTGTTTACGGGTACGTGTTTCTGAGCCTGATTTTTCATAGCCTTTCGCTGGCAACATATTAGGGCAGAAGCATCCAGCAGGTACAACCCAGAACACTAAAATGCATTCACACAAGGAACATCTGCTAACTTATGAGATCACCTAAATAAAACGTACCAGGAATGATTTATCTACTGCAGAAACGCAATTTAAAAAGTTTGCGAATTTTCGTAACAGATCTCTTGTGATGGCCTTTCTCAATACAGCGTAGTGTGGTCTAGAATGTCTAGAATTTTTTTTAATTAGCTGAGTGATTATGCGATTCTAATAGAATTCTATACACCTTGCAAGTCCAGTCAAGAAAATATGTTTTAAATAGAAATTATAAAAGAAGGATTAGTAATACAGCGAGAAACATACTGCCTTAAAAAAAGTGAAACAACCAGTAGAAAGTGTAATTATTCTATGGCTAGATCTAAAATCATTTTGATGAGCGTTATCGTTCAGTTTTTAGTTCAAATATTGTTCTTAGCGTGTGTAAATACATCTACTTTAACAGATTTCGTAGGTTTTCAAGCAACAGTTCAGTTGGGTTTTTTTTTTTTGAAAAAAACTTTATTTTGATTACGAAAATATTACTTCGAAAAGCTATTATCTAATTGTTAGCTGTAACTCTCAAAATATGTATTAATGTACATAGCTAGGGACTTAGAAGTGATGAGTTTTGGAATAATATACATAGTTAATAAACATATTTTGGAAATAGTAATAGAGAAGAGGTTGTTTAAATGGTCTTTTTCTGAAAGTAGATAGTAGCGTAACATTTTAAAATTTGGATTAGATTAACTTCTTAATAGAGGTAGCAGTCAAAGATAGTAAATGTAAAGAAAATAGAAATTAGATTAAATGAAGCAGGTAACTGAAGCGGTTGGTTGAAATTTGTTTCTTGATAGGAAAAGATTAATTCAGGACAACGAGAGATGAATGATTGTATCAAACAAGTCTACAGGCTGATGACATATAAAATCTATTAGAAAATAAAATCATGCTACTCTGTTTTGCGTCACTCTTATCCATCTTCCTTCTACATTCAATGTCATTTTCGCGTCAAGCAAAATTGATTATTTTTTTCAGTTCCGAAATTATTATTTAAAAGAAGAATATGTCAGTTAGGAAGGTGGACTGAAAACTTATTAATAAAAGTCATATAATAAAAATTAATGTACACATACAAATCACCATATGCTTCTCATATCATGGATATTCAGTCACTTTTCTTTCAACTGTTGACAATTAATCTGTTCTAACGACTATGTTTGGAGTTCTAACAGGGATGAGATTGGTCGAAGTGATAACTCTATCAGTACGCCCAATATTGTCCCTGCTACCATGTATAATGTCGATTACGCGTACGGATGGCCATCTCCCGAATTTCCCCAATTCTCACCATCACTTAATATATAATTCTTAGGATCCGCCAAATTTTTATCCCTCAAAAAATAAATCCGTATCAATAGAACATCCATGCGTGAATCAACTTCAAGGATTTTGTTATTGTTTTAAATTTTAGAACTGAAGGAACAGACTTCTAATAAAATTTTATGAACTTCTGATAAATTTTGTGAGACGTTAAACCTTCTTTTACAAACATTTTGAGACCTCTCCTGTTTCATCAATACACACACAGCTTTTTTAAAGAATGATTCGGAATTCTACGTATGTTATCGTGACATGTTTGTCATATGAGCCTTGAAAAATGACTTTTGGTAGCAAGAATTGTTGACATTAACCCCGTAAGTCGTGATGGCATGATAGCTGTTTTGTGGAGGTTGCAGCCAGGCCGGAACTGAACTATCCGCAAAGGCAGCCATCCTACTTGTTGACAGTGCTACCTGGCGGACGAGACGAGCATGAGATTAATAATTACGCCCTCCTTGTCGGCGATAATCTCTGGTAATGGCGCCCATTGTGCGTGTGATTAGAGTGACGCAGTAA
This sequence comes from Vandiemenella viatica, assembly GCA_031002005.1. NCBI lineage: Eukaryota > Metazoa > Arthropoda > Insecta > Orthoptera > Morabidae > Vandiemenella > Vandiemenella viatica. The sequence goes on along the minus strand of JARYHS010009186.1, from coordinate 109,133,777 downwards.
TTATTCGCGGGCCATTGTTTGCGCACCGGGAATCTTATATTACGCCCGAGGGTGCTCCGTCCTTTTGTGGTATCATTCGATTCTCGTTAGACTTTAATTTGAAATATCGTTTATTAAAAAGTTTTGCTACAGTCACGTTCTGCGGGGCCAATTAGGCGGCAGAAGTGGTGGTTGTCTTTATAGGAGAGGCGAAGGGAAAAAAAGGGCAGCAGCTTTTTAATTAATTCAGTGTTCCTTCAATATCCCCGCTGCACCAAGTACCAAACTACCACTTGAGCAACGAACAAATACTTAGGAGTTCTCAACTAAAATAGGGCATCGATCTGGAATAGTAATTAGACTCAAAATCTAACAACGCTTTTAGAGAAATAATCCATAAGGTAACGTAATGTAACTTGATTTTTATATTACGATAATGGATAAATTATTAATTCTGTAAATGATTTTGTCTTAGACGCAAGTTCAAGGCATCAATGAAATATAACCTGATTTTATACAAACAAAATTATTTTAATAATGATAGGGTGGTTTACCTTGTCATTCTAGAGATTGAAAATAAAACCCATGAATTAACTAACAAATATTAAAATCTTTCTTTTTTTTCCAAAAATCAGATTAAATGAACTTTATTTCTTCCAACAAAACAAATGACATACGTGATTGAGATTACTCGTTATTAACAGCAAAAGATCTTAGCAATACATGTTTGGTCTAGATCAGTGGAGGGTGTGAAATGTCTCACAGCTATTACTGGGGGTATGAAAACTGAGTTCTGTTGAAAAATTGTTGAGGCACAAACTATATCTATAGGTAGAAGCAATGAGCAGTGGCGTAGTACAACATTTTTTTTTTTCTCTGCCTCTACGGCTGTTGTTAAAGTACCACTACCTTTGGTAGTATAACTTCTGGGTGTCAGTTGGGTGTTGTTTTGGAGACACATTTTTACTTCACTTTTGGGGGGAAAATGGCTATGGACGCCGTAGGCGTCCTTATATTAAAACCCCCTACTGGGTTCGTGTTGTCAGTTGGATATCATCGCCGTAATAAGCTGCGTTAGCAACTGGGAGATTTTCCCCAACTGATTTTCACGTTTTGGTTCATGGATGCAGCATTGATGCACGCGCTGGTCACTTTTGTCGGTCGGCGGATGGTTTTTGCCGCGGCTTGATGCCCTTTTCTGTGGGCCGCCCGGTCCTTCGACTGTTCGGGCATGGCTGGGTTGATGTTGACGTCTTCCGATGGCGGCTTGGAGCCTTCTCTTCACAGGACATCCCCCGTAGCTGGCGGCGTGGTCAGAACCGCAGTTAGCACATCTAGGCGTTGCTTCTCTCGGACGTGAGCATACCAGGTTGCTGTGGTTGCCGCCGCAGCGGACGCAGCACACTTGCTTGTTGCAGTCCGAGGCCTTGTGCCCGAATCCTTGGCAGCGGAAGCATTGTTGTATCGCTGCCATCGGTTTCCTCCTTTTTGGTTGATTTTTGAAGTTCCGTCCGCTCCTGTTCGTGTCTTGGTTGCTGGCCAGGTCGATGTGCTTGGCTTTTGTGGGAACGCTCCTGCCTGGTACTGGCCGTGTTGTGTAATTTCTGTCTTGAGGTGTTTCGATGGAGTCTTCTGGAGATGATTCTGCGTGTATGGTCATTGCTGTGTGCCTAGTATTCGCTTGGGAGTCCATGCTGTATTTTATATTCCTAGTGTCTAGGAATTTCTTCACGTCTTCGAGATCTTCTTGGCTCATACAGGTGACAAGCAGCTGAGTTGGCGATGAACATGCATGCTCCATTATTGTCTCTTCCTGATGGGATTCTCTTGATGCAGGACGTTTCTGATCGTCATGACTGCTGTCCTGTAGCTTGGTTGAGTTTGGTTGTTGCTCGATGTTCTCACGGTTAGATGAAGCCAGTGTCTCTTGCTCCATCGCTGGTTCTACGTTGCTGCTTGAGTTTCGGTGACGGATGTAGAGCATTCGATGAAGATCGTCGAAATACTCATCCTCCTTGAAGTTCTTGGAAAATACGAGAGGTAGTTGAACATTTCGGGACCAATCTTCCTTTTCCGAGATGATGGGCTTGGCGTTAGGTGCATTCGCTGGATCCGAGAGTGTTTGCATCAGTTTCCTGAAGTTGTTGCTAGCGATTTCCCATACAAACAGTTTCTTCCCTGTTTTTACTCGGAGTTGCACTTGGAGAGGTATATCCTCGGCGTAGTAAAACTTCTCCCACTTTTCCGGTGTGAACAGTCTGAAATTGTACTTCTTGCCTCTGCCCTCACAGTGGAAATAAATTACAGTCTCGATGTTTTTGAAGTGGTCGACATTGACCATTGCGGATTTCGGTGTTGACCATGACATCCACGATGAGTCTTCCGCTTGAGACATTTCCGAACAGGATTCGTCTTGATGAATCGAAGCGGGAGTGTCGTACGCGGCGGGCCTCCCGCCGGCTTTATCTTCCGACTGTTGGCGCGGAGTACTTGCTATCGGAAGCATAGGCTCATTGTCCCTGCCTGACCGTGGAGCATCATGGCGGCTCCGTGTGCTGGGTGGTAGCGTGGAGCAGCCCTCCCCAAGTGGGAGGCCACTCGAGGCCGTCCGCTCCCCGTGGTTGCTCGATGGTGTCTGGGCGCCGAAGCTGCGTGCTACTGAAAGCACAGGCTGCTCAGGTGGTGCGCCCTTGCGGCGCGCCGCAGCACCAGGCTTCGGCTCCCCTCCGTTCGGAGAACCAGCCTTACCCGCGGACTGATGCGAAGCGCTGGCTGCAGGCCGTAGCTGGCGAGGCGGCGGTGAGGCATCCCGGTGGCGCACAGGCGAGACTGGTAGTCGCTTCTTCCCCATGTTCTCGAAGTTGCCAGGCTGTGAGGTCACTGGAAGGCCCTTGTAGTACAACAGTAAATTTCTATTGCTTTATCTCGGTTCTGTACTGAGATGGCTGCGACAGAATGAACGATGTTGCGGCATACTGCTTCACCCCAGGCACCTGGCTGTGAAGGAGTGATGGGAAGGCGGTTGGACAGCTGTCGTCTTTGAGCATCTGATCACCAGGCGTTGGCGAACTCCAAACACCGGCCAGCAGATTCCAGTCAAAAACTCAAAGATTGAAACTTTGTATTGATCCCTTCTCGATCGGCTCTGTCCAATCACTTCTCCTGCAACCAAACTTTGGGACCGATAGGCAGAATTTAACGTACTTTCCAGCCATACCATCGTCTTTTCGCTATTCCATTTTCACTTCTCCATGTACAGCAATCACACGCACTCATTCGGAGCCGTTGTTCCGCTCCATATTTCTAACATATAATACTGTACTTCTCAATGAAAAAGCGGGACATTAGCAGAGTACAAGCAAGCGAATTGAAGTTTTCATGACCTAGAATGGGAGTCAAATGGAAAGGATAAGGAATGAAGTGATTAGACGCTCCATAAAAGAGGAACCTCTACAGGAAAGGGTAGAGAGGACCAGACTGAGATGGTATGGACATGTAAGAAGAATGGAGACTCAGAGAATCCCAAGAAAAATCCATGAAATTAAGATGCATGGTAAACGACCTAGAGGAAGACCAAGAGACAGATGTCTGAAAGCAGTGGATGAGTTTGTACGGAAGAGAGGAAAGGACTGGAACAAAGTGGTGACAGAGAGGTGATGGGATGAAAGAAGGAAATTGAGAGGTTTGTGCATAAAGCAGACCCGGCCAGAGGCTGGAAACTGTTGAGGATGATGATGATGAATACTGTACTTTCAAACCTCTGCAAAATACTCATCCCGTCGGGAAATGGCTGTTTATCTTGCCTTTCATTCAAACCTCCTGGGCCCTCAGCAGCTTAGAGCAGCCCAGGTGTTTCCCGGCTAATCCACTAGGGATTTGTGTGTTTTGCTATTCGTCTATCTCCCAGGTAGATGCTAAACCCGCACTTCTGATAAATGTTTTGCCTTGGCGATTCTGCAAGCGTGAATAACGCGCTGATATTCATGTTCGCTATGTATAATTGTAAAAACAAATATTCTGGTTTTCCTAGACTCTTCGTCATATTCGTTCACCTTACGCTACCCACTGCTCGACACATCCCGCTTGCTTTTTGTATCAAAAGATGTCGCCCCTCTCCTTTGGAATATTAATCATGCTGATTGGCAGAATATATGGCATCAGAAATTACACTGATGCTATTGGCTTATCTAAGGTCATTAGATGGCAAAGGGCTATGGTAACTCCCGCCGAAGCAGCATGTTGACTCTCTTTCTAAATTCCACAAAATCCTGGGTAATATTCTTCTCTTACCATTACCTGGTAACCAGGAGTCAATAGTCCGAAACTTGTTGGCTTCCAACGCTGTACAACTCCCTGCGTTTACAATTATCCAGGGGTTTCACAGATATTCGCCAAATTATTTGTCTCACACTAGTTAACCGTAACAAGTATACCCAGATTGGACTTTGGCTTAGGTTAGTGTGGAAATCGTTTTCGCTAAACTACTCTAAAAATTTTAAAACAAGGAGGCGCCCTTTCTTAAGGGTTTCTCTGATCATCGTAGAATTTTGAAAACATAGTAACATTGGTTATTCTCAACTTATCGTCACAATATAATACATTTTAATGCTAGTGCATGGAACCATTTTAAAGGTGAACACCAAATCGTGGCGATTACCATCTCAGTAGATACTTAACACAAGGAGATCAATCAAAGAATCCACCTATAATGATATGGCATAAAGTAATAAGAAAATAGAAATTCATCAAAGAAACAGACGTATTAGAAAATTTCGGCAGCTAGGAAATATACATTCCTTAGCACCTTACTTAAACCTTGTAGTAAAAAGTACAGAATGAATTTCTAAAATAACTTGATGACCGATGCAAACTTACACAATTAATAGGTAAATAGCTTTTTAGCAGAAATTAATGTGGCACAGATGGTATACTGTGATTTTATTAGAAATAAAATTTTATGCTATGCCAACAATATTGAATTTCTTAAACTTTTTTAACGCCATAATTGGAAGGAAAAACCCGAATCAATAGATAAAAGATAGTCACTAGTGATATAAATATATAAAATGAATGTAGGAATGTACTGCTAGCCTGGTGTTTTTATAAATGGGGACAGCCGATATTTTCAGCGTAGAACGTGTGACGTTTCAGCACACCACATTTTTCCCACGAAAGAAATTTTTGTTTCTAAGCCAAGGCAACTTCGTTTCACACGCCATTCGATTCTGCGCTCCCAGAAAAAGGTAGATTTGGATGGTGTTTCGTCGTGTCTTCCAGTAAAGCCAATTCAGACGTAGGTGTCCTTCATACAATGGACCAACGGAACGGAAGTCCCAGGTTTTATGCAAGAGCGTCCATAATTGTAAGGTCCAACATATGCGATGTAAATAAACTGTTTGTTAACCTTGTTGTTGTTCGTTTTAATGATTAATTTATTTACAGCTTACCGGTTAATTCTTACAGGTATTATTTTTGTTGTAGATAATGCAACATTAATGTTTACTACGAAACAAAACTTAGTTGCCCTGCCAGAGAAGAAGAAAAAGATGCTTATTCCAAAGTTAGGTAGAGAGCCGTAAGAGAGGAATAACTGAATGAATTTTGGTATTACATGTTCTGGACGCAACAGCAGAATGTAGATCAATTGGCAATTTATATAATAGAAAGTGTAAAAATGAAATTTTTAGATAATTAATGAGAGCAATCGCAGTATCTTTGTCTAGTGATCACTGACGTGAATTCTTGACGAAATGAATAAACCAGTTTATTAAAGAAATATAACTTGTATTTGTGTGCCAGCAAATAATATTTTTTATTTTTGTGTCGATGTTCTCATTTCTTACTTTTTTTTAATAACGTGTGGTTGCAATACGTTTATAACAAGCTATGTATGGTCCAGAGTCTACGAAAGAAATAATTACAAAATTAATAAAAATTTCGAAAACCTCAAAAATGGCTTTCTTACAAAGGACTAGATATATGCCATAAAAAACCTAATATAGCTAATAATATTTCTTCTGATCCTGGGTTTTTGGCGCCAATATTAAAGAATGAGTTATCGTGGATAGTTTTTATTTTGTTTTGTTGGTATGTAGTCTTTCTCTGTGCTGCTAGAAATGAGTTTTTTTTTTTTTTTCTGTTATCAGACTCTCGTTGGTTTGATGCAATCCTCCATCTCTTCTAATCTTACGCTAAGCTCTCCACCTCAACATACCCCTTACAAAATACGTCCACAATATTCAAATATTTCTCTTCTTACCTTCATCTGTTCCCTCAGCGCAAATTCCATCCACTTACTCTTCTGGGTAGTCGTTTCTTATGAAGTTACAGTGTTTGTAAGAGAAGTAAAGAACAGCCAAGAGCGATGTATCGCAATTTCGTCTCACGACAGTCTGTTCATCCCACAAAAACAATTCTTGTAAAAATAAGGCCAAGTCTGGTATTCATGTAGTGACAAAACGTTATGAGATCTTCTTCTGAGCCAAGTCTACACTTTACAGCGTGTATTCACTTTTTGAAACAGAATGGTTTCTCTCCGTGTCATAGATGGTTTTTCAGGATAAAAATAAAATCTGATGACTTGGCCATTAGGCACTTCGTAATTTTTATTTTAATTGAGGGCATAATAAATACTTGTCGAATTCGAACAAGAGCCAGGGAAATCTTGTCTTTTACATATTTTTAAGTTTGATAAAGCAACACATTTATGGTATTTATATAGGTTAACTAAAACACGGCATGCATAATTGCCAAGTCATCAGATTTTTTAAAATTTTAAATAAACGATCTATGACACCGAGAGAAAGAATTCTGTTTCAAAAATTAAATACACAATGTAAAGTGTAGACTTGGCTCAGAAGAAGATCTCATAACTTTTTGTCACTACATGAACACGTGACGTGGCCTATTTTTACAAGAATTGTTTTTGTGACATTTCATTTCCTTTTGTAAGTTTACCGCTTATTCTGAATTGCCGCTCAATGTAATGATTCCATTTAAAAATCGGCGAATAAAAACATTTCAGAATTTAAGACATCAATATATGTTACCAACAATGACCCACTATCTGAGAACAATGGGTGTGCGCCGTAGCCGAGCAATTGGCGTTAGTTTCACTATCACCACAAACAAAATTACTAGTAACTTCAACACAAAGCATAGGAACAAAGTAAAATTTAAGGCTTTGGTTGAACTTTCTCACCTCTACGTACTACAGAAATATCAGGATTATAGTTTCATCCGGGGAAAAGCAATTAAGCAGCAAATATGTGCCAGAATTTTTCATGTTTGGGATTGTAATTAAATAAATACTGGGAAAAACTCCAATATTAGATTTTTCTTATGATTTAGGGATGAAACCATATATGTGTACCAAATTACTTGTTTATAGGATTACTGGAAGTACAGTGGAATTTGGTTGTCGTGCCGAAATAAAATTTTGAATTTCAATAACTTCTGAAGTAATAAAAGGAAAGAAGTAAAATTTAACACATTAGTTAAACATAATAAGATTACTACACAATGAAAAACTATGGTGTATAAAGCTAATAGTGAGTAAACAATTTCTCGTTATGGGTAGGTAAGAGGTAGTAGGTATATAGAAATTTACGAGTTTCAGATTTTTTTCATAACATGTGGGTAAAATTTTATCTGTGTACCAAATTTCAGCTCTCTACGGCTACGGGAAGTGTCTTATTGTTTTGATGATCATCAATCAGTTAGTGAAAACAAAATCGCTGAAGTTTGCATCCGAATAACATCCGAAGTAAGAACAGTAACAAAATAAAATTTAGTACGTTTGCTAAGATTGCTGATATCTATCCATAACGGAAATTTTAGACATGCAGAATGAATACGACAGAAGAAATTGAGGTTCAATTTTTTTTTTTTTGTAACTGCTTTACGTCTCTTTTTAACATCGAGGTCTTTAGAGACGGGAAAGGATGGGGGGCAAGGATGAGGGCAAGGAATGGGAAGGAATTCGGCCATGGCCTTTTTTGAAGGAAGCATCCCGGCATTTGCCTGGAGTGATTTGTGGAAACCATGGAAAACCCAAATCTGGATGCCCGGACGGGGATTCGAACCGCCGTCCTCCCGAATGCGAGGCGAGAATTGAGGTTCAAAAATGATCCGAATTGCTTCGAGAATAGGGTAGGCAGTGCTGCCGTTGACTCGAAACGTCGTGTAAAATAACAGTAGTATTCCGCCGACCCGCAAGTAGCGCCGAAATGAGCGCATGAATACATTGTTTCAAGTCAGTCGTAGTCGAAGTATGGTAGCGGACGGCTCGCGTCCTGTAGTGTGAGACGCTATATGAACAGTGCGGTGTAGCAAGAATCCAGGAGGATACTGAGTTTATTTAGCCAGAATGATGTGTGTTTAACATAGAGTTGAACAGTTTAAGAAGATATATCAGAACAGTGAAATGTGACGTCAGAAGTAATTTAATGTGAACTGACTTGATTATTAACTTTCCTTTTATCAAAGAATCTAGCAATCTACGGTTTACGAAGTCTCGATAACTTTATCATCTAAATTTTTATAGTGGCCAGCCGGTTCGATGTTGGACGTTAGTTCAATAAATGTGTGGAGAACTTAACATCATTATCTTATTCTTGAAGACTTTTCTTAGTTAATTATCCACCCCTTGTGTCGCACTGGTTTAGGACCCTATCTGGCGACCTACGGTGACTACGAACGGATTTAAATTCAATTAACCGGCTTCTAGTGCTATGTATCAGTAATTTGAGAACTTTAATAAGCACGAAGTTTGGTCTTGCAGTAATCAAGAACTATGCCTCACATATATTATCACCATTAACTAAACAGGAGTCTTACAAGTGTCTATAAACTTAAGAAGAAAAGCAGTAATTAAGTGTTAAAAAATTGTTAGTTATGCAGTCACTTCAGTGAAGGTAAAGAGACGTAGTTAGTTTGCTATTCCATAAGGATTGTAGCAGCGAGTGGTAAACGCACAGTGGTACGCGAAGCGGCTGACAGTTCCACCTCCCGTGACTCGCTAGCACGCCACGCGTTCCCATAAACTATTAATGCTGCGTGTATTTTTTTGCAGTCGGCAAGGCGTAGTCAGGCAGCCATTACCTCGCCCTCAGGGTCCACCCCGGGGGGCAGCGGAAATTGACAGGAACCGCACCATCGATGATATGAAATATCAATCAAATGCGGTGTTCGATTAAGTTGTGATGGACTGCAGTCGAGGAAGTTTTTAGCCTGGCAGAAATAAAACAATAACAGCAGCAACAACAACAACAAGAGTGCCGCAGGCACGACTAATGCGTTTGGCCGCACACTTTTTTTTTCGTTCCATTTTCGCCAGCGGCCATCGGAGGCAGTGGCAGCGGTAATGGCTGATGAATTATTGTTAATGCATAAAAATTGCGGTGGCACTGTTTCTTTTCTGTCGCGTTTTCAGCCGTTCACTCACTCCCCATGCGCTGAGCGATGGAGTTTTGCGATCCTCTTACCTCAGTGACAGGCTGCTTTACGTATAGGTGGATTGGGTCTCGCAATTTAGGTGATAGTTGATTTTATTTTGTCGTGAAAACGATTAAATTCTTTGTACTCAGTATGCTAGGTCTCTGTTGCGAAAAGTTGTGTAACGAAATAATGTTCCTAGAAATTTGTTGAAGCTCGAGTACTATGTAGAGATTATGAAACGTTGTATATATGTCAAACAACCGGATTATTTGCATCAAACAAAATCGCCCCTCACATTAAGGGTGATGTTATGTCAAAGATAGCTTTGATAAAGGCTATTATGTGCGGACCGTTTGTTATTTTTTAGCCCCGTGCACCTTAGTGAATGTCGGTTTTAAGTAGCTTATAAATGTAAACAACATTGAACAAACGCAGCGGTGTATTGTACAGTGGTGTATCGATCACGCAATAAATGTTCGTCTGGGGCAGCTGCGGCCTAACACAGTGTTCAAAAAGGACTTGCATTTAATTTCGAAAAAAAAACTACAATTTTATCCCGGGTAAGAGATTTTTGGGAACCCGGCTATCAAAATGCTAAAACAGCTTCACCTCGGTAATGAGCAGAAAAATGGTTGACGTCATCGCGCTGGATTGGCTTTTATTTTCCACCGTTTCCGCTGCAGTGCGTAAACAAAGTTATTCAGAGACGTGGTTGAAAATGAGGGGTGAGATAGACGCCTTCCAAACGTCCCACAATTTACGCTACTGGAAGCCAGAGTTGAGTTTATTTATTTAGTATAAACATTGTTAATTGGATTATTAACTACAATTCTATGCACTACTGTTGCTGAAAATTGCAACTCGTGGGAGTATGGTATGCATTACTCCAAAATCTAAGGATGTATAGAACAGTGGAATCGCAGTAACTGATTCGGATTGCAGGGAGATGCACGTATGACCAGCAGCAAGCTCTTTAATGTGAAAGGACAGGTCAAGGTGAAGCCACGCTCAATCGCTTCAAAGAAATGATTGCTAGGACGCTATGTTCAACTGGTTATTGTTGATGGCTTATGGCTTCACGCGTCATCGAGTTCGGTAGATGCGGGAAAGGGCTGATAAGGGATCTTGCACAAACTACGAGGCTCGGTCCAGGGGGTGGGAGGGGTTGGCTGGAAGGCTACGCTGGGCTACGTCGGGGGAGGGGGGGTTCCGAGCCAGGCCACGTAGCTTTACTTTCATAACATGTTTCACAGTTAAAATGAGGAACAGAACTCACAACTCCATGTGAATATTTATTTCCCTCTGTTAATTATCTCCGTATGTAATTTACAATAGTTTCAAAAGAATACAGTACAAAATGTCTTCTGGAAACAAAAGAGAAAAAAGCTACGTGCTACATGGGGTGGGGGGGGGGGGAAGGGGGTTAGAGGTCAAAATGGAGCTACGTGGTTTATGCACGCTCTCTAACAAGGAAATGAAAGGAGTTAAGCCATTGGCCTATTGAAGGATCCGTTAGATCGTGGAACGTTGACTGATTTCCGGAAACCATGTAAAGCCGAAATCTGCATGGTGGAACAGGGATTACAACCCGCGTCATGCCAGAAGCCTGGCCCCCTCAGCGTGCTAGGTACTATGACACGTTCATGACTAAAACCTTCAAATGTATTTATTGAATTACTCACAACTAGTGAAAAAACTAGAGATTCGAAAAGTAGAAAATCGATAGTAACTCATTTTCATAAACATGTCAGGCTTGTTATGAAATGAAATTTCGTAGAAAACTTTGCCATAGACATGGAGCAAAATTTGTGAAAAAATATATAAGAAGAACTCCATTATGAGAATGTATGAACATTACGCCATCTTCACTTTGATATTGTATACGAGAAAAATAAAAATATGTTTGTGTGATTGTCCACTTAGTTAATACACTTCTGTAAGGCACAAATTTTACTATTTTAGTGAAAGTAGATATACATTTTTTCCTAAAGAAACCTTCTAACAGAAACCTTCTTACAGAAACCATTTCACTGATATATACCTAACGTGGTGGATGAACTGTTCAGCAGGATGTGGATTCGAATCCCCGTCCGGCCATCCAGATTTGAATTTTCAATGGTTCCTTCAAAAGGCCACGGCTGAATTCCTTCTCGTTCCTTGTCCCCATTCCTTTCCTGCCTCTAGCGATCTCGACGTCGACGAGGCGTAAAGCCATAAAAAATTTCCACTGGTATAGAAACCTATCACGCATTAATTAATAAAACTATATCACATCAACTAAACTAGAGAAAATAATTCTACTCATTTTCTGGATATGTCATTTTAAGAACGTTTTAGTTGCAATTGTTTTGCTTATTGAACATGCAGGATGAACACATTGATATATGTAGTAAATGAAACAAACGTAAGCTAGAAGTGAACAGACATAGAAATCTATCATGCAGTAATTGATAAAACTAGAGAAAATAATTATATTAATTTTCTAGCTATATCGCTTTAAGAATGTTTTATTTTCAATTGTTCTGTTTGCTGCATTGCAGGATGAATACATCGATATACGTATTTACTGAAACATACGTAAGCTAGAAGTGATCACTTTACTCTTAGACAGTGCACTAAGAGTACGGTCTAGTTTTGAAATTTTATGTTGTCTTGATTGGAAATATATAATGTTTTTCCTATTGTAAGCTAGAACTACAGACTACAAAATGAGCAGTGATTAAGATCCTGATGAAATCGAAGATTTTTTTATTCCAAGCATAACGTGAATAAAGCAACAGGTAGATAATAACTAGGTACTAAAAGGGCCACGGATTCTCCACTGCAGCTCAAAGATTTAGCCTCAACCAATTTCCCCATAACTATTTCAGAGTCCTGTAATGGGTATAAAATTTAGCTAATCTTTTAACTGTTAGAGAATTATTTTGACCAATATCCATTCAAACATCGTTCTTGGACCAAATAAGGCCTGCTGTCAGACAATTTATTAACTGATAGTGTTATGTGCATAAATTTCCAAACCCATAAAAGTTCATACGAAATGGCTGAATGGTTAAGACGTCTGTCTGGGGATCGAAATGTCCCTGGTTCGAATCCCTGACTTGGTAGGGGTTTATATCGGCCCTTAACCTGATTATCACCTCTGGCACACCTCTGAAGTACGTCCTAACTCTTCCACAGATTGGATTCCACTTTAAACAATATGTCTACTGTACCCGGTGGGATTACCGGGTTAGGTTAGGTAAGAAGTAAAGGAACTGGCCACACTACCTCCAATACCTGACTAAGTGTACCTCCTTCTGCAGGGCCCAACCAATCCTCGGCTTGCATTCCAAACTCTTTAAAAGTTTATACATGCCTAGAAAGCTCTTCCGATTGATTGAGAACTCTTATAAGCAATAATGGTTATAATTACATTAGTGACGGCTAAGAAAGATGCGAGCACTCTGTTTGAAGCCCTGTAAATGAAATCAGACGTCTCGTTATCGCTAAGTAGTCCGTGATCCTCTTTTTTGGTGTCCGTGACTCGTCACCGGCAGACAATTAAACCATTCGGCCGGGCACTCTGCGGATTCATTAAGACATCCTGGTCTATTTTCTGCTGTCGCTATGTCTTTATCAGATACTCGGATCCGTGCAAGAAAATGCATCACAATGTGAATAACCTTTTAACGGAGAGAATTTTTTTTCTGTTGTGATGGCCTATTATTGAATGAAAGTCAGAAGGTGTTACTCTCGAAAGAGCTTCTTAGATAAGGATTTAGTGGAAACTGCCGGTACCATACAACATAGTGTCTTAATTGCTTTTAGTCCTGGCGGCATTTTTTTTTGTGCCTCTCGATGACTTATCACCTGTAGTATTAAGTGCTGTTCGTACGGGGCATTAGGACATAATTGGTATGGAGAAGTGGAGTGAACAGTCAGAAGCGATCGTTACTAACCGCTCGTCCAGGACAAAGAACGATTCGATTTTCACTCAGTTTTTTCCCTTTGTCTTGTCACGTTGTTAAGCCAAACATTCAAACACTAATAATAATCCAGACAATGTTACTAATGCGATCGATAAATGAGTAAAGAACGTGGAGCTAATAAGGCAGTTGTTTGAAAATAACAATGTATTACATCGTAAATATTTTGAAAATTGGATACAATCTTCACACACAGTTAGGTAGAATAAACAAACTAATGTAGCATTGATTTCGGAGACAAATTAATTATACTGGGATTTAAGTTTGCTACGTTTTACATACTAGAATGCGTATTTGGAAACCTGTCAGATAATGTTATTAATGTGTTAAAAATCGAATACGACATTGGAGAAATAAGCATTCGATTTATATTCAGAGAAATTGTTAATTGAAGAATAAGGACGATAGAAATTAGAATGATGATTAATGAATAAATATGTATCTCTGTAATGATAAAAATGTAGGGTTTTATACTAAATGTGTACAGAATTATTATTCTTCCTATACATGGATTCACTTATAATTTATTTTTAATGCAATTTAGATGATTAAAAATTATCATTGTTTTTGTTAAATTGTTTCTTTATGATCTACAGGTCTTTATCGTTGTGCTGTGTTAGTGTGAATAAAGAATATAGTTTACAAATTTAGCTACATGTTTTATAAGACCAAGAGTTATTTCTAATAATATAAAGTCTGGTTTCATCAACGAAGAACTTTGATAATAAGTTATTTCACCATAGATCAAAATTAAAGTATCGTTTACTACGATGGTAAAACTATGTTTTTCACATGTGTAGAGTGATAAAGTGTTTCGAAATATAATTTATTTCCTCACCTTGAATCAAGTCTACAAATTATGGCTGCGCAAGTTAAACCTTTATCAAGGGGAGGTAAAACGGGGAAGTTCAGACTTAGCTTTCTGATGCAGTTATTCTAATTTAACTTTATTAGCTGTAGCTGTGTGGGGTGGAATGTTATCAAAGCAAAATAAGAAAGCCGTGGATGAGAATCGTACGTCTTTCTAAAAGAAAGACCTCTTTATTCGTGCCTTCGTATAATTCAGAGTATGAGCCAACGTTAACAATTTGTACTGCAGACAGAGGTCATGAGAACACAGCCAACAAACAAATTAGGGTTTCACCTTTCTTATAGTTATTTCCCATTTCCAAAGAAATTCCGCACCAACACTCTTCGTTTCAGGCGTACAGTGATATAACAAAGAACTATCACATGTAAGAATGCGCCTCAAAAAGAAATTTCTGATGCAAATACCGAGCGGGGCGGTGTAACGGTTAGCGTTCTCGCCTCACATTCGGGAGGATGGCGGTTCGAATCCCCGTCCGGGCATCCAGATTTGGGTTTTCCATGGTTTCCCAAATCACTCCAGGCAAATGCCGGGATGCTTCCATCAAAAGGCCATGGCCGAATTCCTTCCCATTCCTTGCCCCCATCCTTGCCCCCCATCCTTTCCCGTCTCTAAAGACCTCGATGTTAAAAGAGACGTAAAGCAGTTAAAAAAAAAAATCTGATGCAAATCGGCTCAAATGATTCCTAAAACGCTTGGCTCTTACACCCTTCTTTTTAACAGTAAAGCTTCATGGCACCGACCGAGAGGTGTTTTTTGGTGAAATTAACTATTTTTTAATGATTGTATGTACACTTTAAAAACTCACCAGTTGCTGGACAATGTTAAGAACAGTTTTTCGTGTATGTTTGTGCATAAGGCCTTGTATTTTTATAAGATCTCTGTGGTGTGAAGACTTGCATGAGTGATATTATAAACTGCTGTCCAAACTTTAAGTAGGAACTTATTGCGTAATTTATTATACACTGTTATACGCTTACGGCTTTGGATGAATAGTATCACCACCTGTTTGTGTACGCAATCTGATAAATAATACTGTTGTTGTAACACCTTCCTGCCCGAGAATCTTTTACTTTTCGCAGTGGACACGTAAATCTTTTGTGAACTTGAAGGAACGAGAGGTAAATAAGATATTGTAGAAACAAGTGCGTATCACTTATCGTGCCAACGCATTCAAACCAACTTCACGCCGTTGCCATATTAACGATAGTTTCCGAGTATATTTGAAACGTGTCGTTTTTATATGTCTCATCTACATATGTCCTTTGGAAGGAAGGCGCAGTACCAGGTTTTATCCGGTCCCTTCTTTCATCTTCGTATTTATCTATATTAATATTATAAGCGCGAAAGTAACTGTCCTACATCTGTTTGTTATGTTTTCACGTCTAAACGACTAAACTGATCTTGAAGAAGAAATCTGACAAGAAAATACTATTTGTAATGAGGAGGGACGTATTGTACTTTATTGTGTATAAATAATATATTTGTCAAGGAATTTTGTAAACTAACGGAAAGGTAACAGACAGACGCATAAAATGTAAAAGTCTGCAATACCTTGACTGACACCTGACTGGTGGCTTATCGGTTAAATCCTTTGCTTTCAAAAGTTCGATGTCCGGTTCCGTGTTCAAATCCCGTCGGAGGCCAGAATTTCAAACAGTTGATTTTGATCATATGAGTCCCGCCTGAACGTTCTGTTGTTCAGATTCAACTTTAAACTGTAGGTTCAGCCACGACGGAAGCAAAATGTTTGGCAAATCGAAACTCTATCACGTGATCCATGATCTCCCGGCCAACAATGCAATGTGCGTTTACTTTTTCTATGGTATATATGTAGTTAAGATTTTGTTTATTTAGTAGTCAGTTTGTGTATGATCTACAATAATATATACTATTATTTTAAAAAAAATGCAAAGTAAGATCGAGATGGGAGGAAGGCAAGTTTGCCCTCCTACCTAACATTCGGAAGGACGGGTCAAATCCCATCCTGACGGGGGTTTTCCGTGGTTTTCCACAGTCACTCTATGCGAACGCCGGGATGGTTCCCTACAAGGACACGGCCGACTTCCATCCCCCTTCCATCCGCTTTAGGTTATTTGGCTGAAAAGGGTCCGCGAGACCCTCCAGCAGCCCACAAACCAAAAAATGCGAAGTAACTCTATCTTTGTCTGTTTGTTACGTTTCACAGCGTTTTCGGGATAAATAACATTTTTTGTCTTGAAATATTGATAACTAATCAAATGGTGACAGACAGACGAACAGCATGTGTGAGTCTGTAATGTGTAAGTCCTGGATATATATGCACTAAAAACACGTAAAATATGCGCAATAGACCTAAAATATGCACTAACAATTAAAGAATATGCACTTATCAAATGATTTATTTTATTTCAACTCACCGATATGCATTTTTATTCCTTTCAAAATGATGAATCACAATATGTTACCACGAGTTTTTCCATGTTTTCGGCGGTCAAAAATTTCCGATTGTTGGACAGAATTAGTTAATAATACAAAAATGATCGTTCCACGTCGACGGACGTGATTGGACAATACTTTTACAGTGCAATGGTACTGACTGCTCGCAACATTTATCTGGCAAAGGTGCGATTCCATCTTGATTGAATGTTTTTGAGCCCTGGATTTGAGTCCAACACCCTGCTGAGGTTACATTTAATTTTTTCTCCAATTTTACCAGGGACGGCATTTAAAGAAGAAATTGTGTTGTGAAGCAACAGAATACACTCTTGAAGGGGTGCACAGCGAGTTTCTAAACCCTTTATAGCCTTCGAAAGTGACTAATAGTGTACGCGGATGAAATTAATATCTCGATATACAGAATTACAATCAAATGCGCACTTTGCTTCACGAACACACGCAGTACGATCTTCATCATTAATATTTGTGACTACATCTTTCACTTGATAGAAGTTCTCACGGTAGAACAGCACTATAGACAACCAAGTTCCCCATCTACTAAGAACAAGTTTCGGTGGAAGAGGAACCTCAGGTAAACGATCATTACAAAATTTTACACAAGCTGGTGCTTTTAGGCTCACTTTTCCCGCTTTAAATTACTTTGTTAACAGAAGGAAAAAGAGAACGTACCTCTTCTGCAATGCGATGTGATCCATTCGCCAAACTGTAACATGGATAAGATTGGGGGAAAATGCTCGAAGCGACTGACCAGCTTTAAACATATATGAAGCTGTCTCTGTGATTAAGAACTGTACGTTGTAACAATCACTCTCCGATTCAGTAGGACACAGAAGTCACGGGGAATCGTTTACAAATCTTACAGCTGTACAGTGGTTGGTTTTCTCTAACATTTTGCAATTTCCGGGTTCTTCTTGACATAATTTGCCAACTGTGATGTTCGCTACGTATCGGTCATAGGAATCGGTTGTTTCATCTACCGATATCCAGACACAGTTCCCTCCTATGTCAGACCGAATTGAATCCAGGATAGAAGCGTGTAGAGAAAGTATATAATTTTTCCTAAGTGTGGATTCATCCGGTATCCTTTGATTAACTGATAACACAATACTTTTGAAGAAATACCAGTAGATCTGGATTATTGAATTTATGCAGCGGGATGTGGTTGCTTACAAAAGCCTTAAAACGTTCAGGAGAAAGTGTACTGATTTTAGACCGTGATTTCACCTGAGTTAAAAGTAGCTGCTGCGTGTTCCTACTCTTATCTTTTGACCTGAGATGTGCAGCTGTTTTAGAATGCTGTTAAAGTTGAAATATTTTCTTGCATTTTGCATTGTTCTCACACATTTGACAGTACACAACATCGCCGTCACTAGAATAGTCACTATTGCCAGTAATCCACTGTTTAATTAAAAATTATGTTTTTTCAATTTTCTTTAGGCGTTTTTGCAGTCAGATTAAACAAAACTATGCATAGCAGACGTCCACTCCTGTCACCAAAAACTTTGAAAGCCTACTGCTTTGGGAAAAGAATGTAAACTTTCCTTTGTAAGTGGAGTATCCTGAGGTCTAGAAGCCGTGAATCTATTCTCAGGCAAACTGGCTCGTGCAGCAATTTGGAGAAAGTTCGGCCAAAGTCTTATAAAGAGAACCGCCATAATGGTGACTTCCCAAGCCCCGTGATTTTATAGTCCTCGCCAGACAGCCGAATTGCACGGATCAGCATGCACCACAGGCTAGCCTTCGACACCTTGCAGCCACCTCCCCACCACGTTGCTTAGTGTCTCTTCAGCTACCGGGGCGTTTGATGTTTACCGACTAGGCGACGGATAGAAGCTCATCATCCGGCCAGTAGAGGCGGCTCCCTTCCCACAGCCCACTGTTGATAGCTGGACTGTTGCTCCCGGCAAATGCACGGGCCGTGGGAAGTCACCTTAAGAACAACGCTGTTTACTCTCCAAGAATTTGACAGACTTATTGCGGTTCCCAGTGACATATAACATACAGATACACTAGACTCTTCAGTTTCTTCTGAAATATCTGGTATTAGATCATGGGATGAAACAAATTCCGAATATCCTTAGAATATGTACTAACACTCAAAATATGCATCTGCATATGCTTTTAAAAAAACATGAGGGCCTTAGTAATGTTATATCGATCGCTGAAGCTGTTTTTCTCGCAGTCAGTTAGTATACCATTTACTTATAAATTTTATTTACAGACAAATCTAATTGATTGGTAAAAACATACAATTCCAACTAAACAACGCAAGACATAAGTAATGAAATGTAGCAGAAATCATACTAATACTAGTAGATTAATTATAGAAATAGGATCGGATGCAATAGGAGAAGTAAGTGAATTCTGTTACTTGGGAAGTAAAATTACAACCGATGGCCGAAGCAGGAATGATGTTAAAAGCAGAATAGCACTAGCAAAAAGAGAAACCGTTTGGTTTCAAATATTGATCTAGGAATTAGAAAGAACTTTTTAAAACTCTTTGTGTGGAGCACAGCACTTTATGGTAGCGAAACATGGATTTTAGTAATACCGGAAATAAAGAAAATTGATGCATTTGAAATGTGGTGCTACAGAAGAATGCTGAAAATTAAGTGGACAAAGCAAGAAATGAACGAGTTTTGGAAATGATTGGTGAGAATAGAAGTTTTTGGAGGAAGCTAACGGAAAGAAGAGACAGGCTGGTAGGTCATATTTTGAGACATTCTGGATTGGTTAATTTGTTAGTGGATGGAACAGTCGAAGGTAAGAACTGTAGAGGAAGACAGAGATTAGAATATATGAAACAGATAATTGAGGACGTGGGCTGTAAGGGGTATGTAGAAATGAAGAGGTTAGCACTGGATAGGAAAGGATGGAGGATTGCGTCAAACCAGTCGAAATACTGACGACAGCAAAAAAAAAAAAAAAAAAAAAAAAAAAAAAAAAAAAAAAAAAAAAAAAAAAAAAAAAAAAAAAAAAAAAAAAAAACCATTCGTAATCTGCATCGGAAAATTATTATTCTATATCTATCTAAAATTTCTGGCATCGGTATATTGCGTATTCTTATTTTACATACCCCGCAGGCGAATAGTTGCAATGGTGCCAACCGTAGCGGAATTTTATCCGTATGGAGACAGAGCGGCGTGTAAATTGTCGAAAACGTAGCGACATTTTGCCATGTTCCTTGCTATAACAATAGAAAATGAATTTCTGGAGGACCAACATTCATTTCGTTAATAGTCTCTTCCCAGGCATCTAAACAAGCCAAAACTGAACATTACCTACTCACTCTTACGCATTCGAATAACTAATCGTAGCAAGTATTTTGCAGCTATTCATGTAACGCGTGTCTGTATGCTTGCTCAAATTACTAATGATCATCTCAAGAAATTTGGCCACTGTATGTATCAGTTTAAAGAAGGTGAAACTGAAACTTTTGCCTCTTTTGATGAAGACTGACTGTAGTGTAAACTGCAATAACACTATTATTTTGTTATTGCCTGATATGATTAGTAAATAATGCACGTATAACGTTAAAAAAAAGTAAAATCATTTAATCCTTCAATATTATCTTTCTTCTGCATTTACATGATTTAACCGAATAATGAATTACTTCTTATTTTGTAAAATATCTATTGGTATGATAGAAATATCTTCTTTAACTGTAACAACTGTTGCTGCTACTACTATTAATACGATGACAATAGCGCAAATCTTCAGTCATCCTCTATTCGACAACCACACTGGCAATAACTTAACATCTCTATACGGAATTCACTTCCTACGTTTAAGAAGAGATTTCATCATTTCTGATAACTTTTATTAATATTCTTTGCAATAATTATTTATTTGTAGCGCAATTTTTATATTCGGTGGCGGAATTTTGATAACCCGTAGCGGAATTCCGTCAGGCCAATAACGACAGTTCGTCATTTTGGGTTGACAGCACTGTATATCAGACCTAAGGCGTAGCTCTAGCAGAACACGAGCAGCTAGAGATATTATAACCTAAGAATACGGTGCTCATGCAGATGAAAGGAGACTAGTCCAAGCTGAAATATAAGATGCCCTCAGTTAATCCTCCCACGCCCACCTCCTCCCCCCCTCCCCAACCCATACCTTAGGTTTTAAAACAAGTTGTAAATTGACTATGAGACATGTTAAATGGTAGAATGGAATTGGGATTCCCCGCCATACTATACCAACTCCATCTTTTATGGGACACCTTTTCCATAAATAAAATAATTGTTTAAAAAACATAAAAACCGCCTTCAAAAAAGGGCACTAAAAATTTTAAAATAACTTTATACCTTGCTTAGAAGAAAGTAAATCTAAATGGACAATATTTTAAATTACTGTTATTGAAAGTTTTATATTAATTAGTTATTTTTGGAGTCGGTGCCAGCTGTCAGATCGCGCAGATCGAATTACTGAACTTTATTTGGTGGCGAACCGAGAGTACGAACAAAAATTCCAAATATTTTACAGCATGTCGTGAGGAAGATAGTTTTACTGCGGGAGACAGCTTAGGGAAACAAATTATCTGTGGCTAGGCCTCGTTGGTCATCCAGGCATATCTCTGGCGGTATAGTGTCAGTTGGTAGGCTGCATCATGCAGTAAACACTTTATAACTAGTATAATTTCGGTGTATCATCTATATGTTCCAGTTTTGTTGAAAAATGTTTCTAGAATTAATTGTAGGTAAGTAGTAACATGATTTTTTTATGTATTATTGTTATTTATTATTGTTTTTATCTTTTTGTTTTTCTTGTTTTGGCTGCAACGAACAGCCGCTCTCTGCTATCAGACACGTTCTGCCGCGCGGCAGTCCAGTCGACGCGTGGTACAATGTAATTCAATGGGGAGAAACAGACGATGCCGCGCGGCGCTGCTTCGTCTGTTTTGCACTCGCGGCGTGGAGGAGGCACGGCGACACTGCCGACTAAAGAAAAAGAATCAGAAATGGAGATTTTTTTCCTATTTGTCTCATTACACTCTAGTTTTCAAATGTAAAACACTTAATATACAATTTCATTAAATAAATAATGCAAATTTAAATAGATTTATTTTTTATTTTTTGCTTTCCTTATACTAATTTCCCGATTTGATTTTCTTTTAATAACGTACCCTTAGACTTTGAAATTTAAATTTTCCTATTATTATTATTATTACTACTCCACGATTCACTAAACGTGTGTGGTGGAGGGTGCATTGCACCTGTCCGAAAGGGTAATGGTTTGGAAGGGCAGGAGGCGCCCATGCGTTATTGTGAGGAACCATCCCAGCATTCGCCTGGAGTGATCCGGGAAAACCATGGAAAATCCAGATCAGGATGGAAGGAATGATTTAGACCGAGAGTGGTGGTGTAACGGATAGCGTTCTGGCCTCGCATTCGGGAGGACGGCGGTTCGAATCGCCGTCCGGGCATCCAGATTTGGGTTTTCCATGGTTTCCCAAATCACTCCAGGCAAATGCCGGGATGCTTCCTTCAAAAGGCCATGGCCGAATTCCTTCCCATTCCTTGCCCCCTCCCCCCTCCCATCCGTTCCCATCTCTAAAGACCTCGCTGATAAGAGACGTTAAGCAGTTAAAAAAAAAGGAATGATTTAGCGAGAGCTACTCCTGTCGGATTTTAAGTTTACTCGCCTAGTAAATCATTTCTATTCCATTCTCTAATCGCTCGTGGAAACAATGAGTACAGAAAGGAATCGGTTATCCCCCTGATTTCTCTTATCTTATTTTCGAGGTCATTCCGAGATATGAATGTTGCTGGTAGCAATATTTGTTTGCTGTCATTCCGAAATACATCAGTCGAGAATTTTTCAATTAACTTCTGTCGAGAGCACCAGGACCGAAACTTCATCTTAATCTGTACTTTTGAACCAAAAAACACAGTTAGTGTCTGATTGGTTCGAACGAATGTGGTAAATATATTTTTATGATAGCGTTCTTATATTTTCAATTTAATAGGGAAAAATGAATGAAGTTGATTGAAAAGCACTGATAACTGAAGTTTTTCTTC
Organism: Vandiemenella viatica; assembly: GCA_031002005.1. Taxonomy (NCBI): domain Eukaryota; kingdom Metazoa; phylum Arthropoda; class Insecta; order Orthoptera; family Morabidae; genus Vandiemenella; species Vandiemenella viatica. The sequence continues at coordinate 109,111,062 of JARYHS010009186.1, read as the reverse complement.
TCGTGATCCACCATCGGTACAGTAAACGAATTTCACTCTCGTCTTCAATACCTATTGTTTCACATAGAATTGAGGTGTAGGCCTACTCGCCAAATCGATGGGTCACGTGTCGGTCGAGGTGGCGGTTCAAAAAGTCGCGTCGTGTGAACAGTTGGGGCGGCCGCCGCCTTGACCGACACGCGACGGGAAGTCGCTTGGTTTAGTTTTAACAGTAGCCATCTAGCCTCAAAATTTTTGAAGGAGAAATTTATAAAAAGGAAAAAATGCCGAGCGAAATCAAAGGCCACAGATAGCATAAGAGGAGAACACACTTATAACTCTTGGGATAGAGGAAGCTAATTCCAGAAACAATTGCAGAGGGAACAATGATGCTGCATGTCTGGCTTTCACAACACTGGATTGACGGAAGATATCCTACGACAATGAGCAACATCAATCGTCGGAGGAACTTCAGTGTGCCCCAGAGAGGCCGTCTTCTGAGCGACAGCTGGGGCAGTCTTGGTATTCCAGGAGTTGAACTCTTGATGGTCTGGGCGGCTGACTTTGCTGCCTATTCCAGGGGACTCTACCTTTGGAACGCACTTAACACCAAGAAAAATGAACATTAGTGGACCGAAGTGACAATTGGTGGTGGTAATAGTAGTATTAGTAGAAGTAGTAATGGTATTAGTAGTAGTAGTAGTAGTAATGTTAGGTACAATAGCAGTAGTAGTAGATGTAGTAGTGGTGCCCATTCTGTTTAATAACAGTACATGTAATAGATATTGGAAATTGAATCAAAATTTTCTTGCATTTATTGCTTATATGTTAATACGTTATATATGTATATGTACAAATATATATAAATGAAAAAGAATGGAAATAAGGACCCAGATTAGATACTAGGTGCTGGGCTATGTTCCATATGGAAAATAAATAAATTTAACAGTTGTAGCCAGTAGTGGATCCAAGAAACATCCGAACCGGGGCAAAAACATTATTTTGCCGCCCTTATTGATACCACTCCAAGTCATCTCCCCGATTGTCACTACTCCTATCGTGGTCACCAAGAGTAGTAGTGGAGCGGAAAAAAAAAAACGCGATTTAAATGCCCAACTTCAAACCCGATTTTGCTACCCCCTTCAAATTACCGCCAGGATCAAAGACGTTTAAACTGCATTCCTATGATCATATGCAGAGACAAAATGATTTAATATAGTCAGCAATTTATTAGGTTAAAAAAGATACTGAGGCAATTAAAAATAGCTGATGACCAATAAGGAACCATATATCGAAAAATTATTGCAATACCACCAAGCTATCCGATGTAATTGATAATATTTTTCATAATATCTATTTATTAATCAAACTGAATAATACACCAACATTATTAATACTATAAAGGGAAATCGGCGAGGTTTTTTTCTAGAAAAGGGGGCGATAGCTATTTTTATTTTCGGAAAGTGGGCAGTGAGTAATTTTTTTAAAGGGGGCGGTACACCAAAAGGGATGGAGCCTACTGCTCAGAATTCAGGGGTTCTGAAAGCGAGATACCCGAACCCCTAGGGGTTGATCGTAGGGGGTTCGCGACAAGATTTACGTTATGGCGGCTGACTAGCTGTCTCGAATTTCCAACACGTACAATGGTGAATTGAAACTGAACATGAGCAAAATACTCTGTAATTGACTCAACCTGCAGGAAGAAACAAGCCCATCAATCACATTAATTAATAACCTTGTGCTCCTTTGCCACTGCATTACTTTTGTAAAACAAAAATCCTGATTTTATTAATTTTTTTTTTAAATAAAAAGAAAAAAAAAATTTAAAGGGAGTTTACTGTTACCTGAGAAATTTTATAGGGAGTACGCGGAGCTAGAAGTTTGAGTAACCTTTGTCTAGATGATTGAGGGATGTCACCTACAAAACACAATTACGAAGGCCGGTATGCAGGGATTAGGGTTCGAATCCAGTTCCGTTCCACTTCCTCCATCCTTGAAGCACCGAGCAACACTGGCGGGACCATTGGTTTCTGTTACTATTTGTTTCTGACTATGTAACTTTTAGTTTTCTACAGTTTTCTGACATGTATTATATTACAACACACGGAAAATGCAAATGAAATCACTACATCAAAGTTTAACATACCAATATGCTCATGAAATTGTGGATTTTATTTTATAGTAAAAATTAAAAAATATACTACCATACAAGCTCATATGCTTTGTAACTAGAAGAAAAACAAATGGCAAACGCATAGCTCTGCACACACCAACGTTTGTGTTAGCAAAGGAGCAAGAAAATGCTAGTACAGATTATTCGTCCATATTCATCACTCACCAATACAAAAACAAGTATTATATGGATAAAACTACTATCTTCTCCTCGTCTCCATTCAAGACTAAAATAATTGCATTCATGAGTATCGTGACATCCATATAAGGTTGTAACTATCTGGCTACGATACACTAGATGCAACAACCACTTATTTTATTTGTATGACCTTTAAAAATATTATCACTCATTCTATTGTTCGTTTTCTTAAATTCAGAATTAATATATCTCTTTCATCTTCATACTGTAATTCTTTTCGTATCTTGCTAATCTTGCTGTCTTCTTCGTTCTGCGATACAATACTCGTAGCCCCTCTGTGTTGAATCCTCCAAAGAGTCTTCAACCGGTCAGACGGTTCTACCAAACTTAATCTTTGGTCGACTCGGATATGGTACAGCTGCTTTATACTCGAAAGGGAATTCTATTGCACAAAAATGATCCAGCATTCAATTTAAATAACAGGCAGTTGTAAGGTGTTTACTTTTAAGGTGACTTATTTCGTTCCAAACAATCTAAAGATGTTGAGTATGTAGAGAATAAACTGCATCTCGATATTTGGAAACGTTTGCCGCGATCCACCCCCCCTCAAGAAATACGAAATTTGGGACTACTACAACTGGATGTATATGGACTGAATTTTCAAATCGTATTGTGACGAGTAATCAGAAACTAAGTTTAAAAAAGCCTGTAGTAAAACGTGTACATTGTATTTAATACAGCCAACTGATAGTACGAGCTTCATTGGGTAATTTTTCGACATCGTCTCTACATCGGTTTAAGCACTTGTCGCTTGGTGGAATGAGTTTGAACATTCCCTCCTGGTAAAAATCCTGTCCTTACGCGTTCAACCACATTGGCGCGATATGTTTCACCTCCTCGTCTGAAACGAATATTCGGCCTCCTAGGTGTTCCTTCAAGAGAGGAAAAAAGTGTAAGTCGCTTGGAGCGAGGTCCGGGTTGGTCCATAGATGGTGGTTGGTATATCCCAGCGAAACCCCTTCAACTGCGATCGTCGTCGGTGACATTTTCTCTACTGGCCGCAACTTTCAACACAATTCTTGGACATGCTGACGAGACATTAAGTTTATCCGCAAACTCAGCATCTGCCGGTGAATTTCAGCAGCAATTAGATGTTTGACCTACAGAAATCGAATAACTGAGTGGATTTATCTAAACGAGTCGCCATTTGTGTTTACCTGTAACGAACACTTTAGGTGACTGGTGGCTAAAACTATACATTTGCCAATCGCATGTCTTAGAATTTCCGCACACTCTGATTTCTCTATAGCGGATGACACTGCAGTAAAATCAGCCTTGTAAACTGATCAGTGATCACTGATCACCCATCGTATGTTACTTTTCCAATAAATACGTAGTTATAACTAATGTTTGAACACGTCCCGTATTACCTGAAAATTGTATCCTCTTGAAGGTAAATATGATATTCCAGTGAATAGCGGACCAACTGGAGGTCATATCGACAGGAAAAGGTGGTTACAGGTGGCATGTTAGGCGCCTGGGTTGAGCGGGGGGGGGAGTGGATTCTTCTCTCGAGAGAGGCCATTAAACCGGACAAGAATGATTTTATGGGCATATTTCCCTAAGCCTCGGCCAGGCGGACTGGCCCGTCCATTTCCCTCCGACCTCTAAATTGGACTCACTCTGCCCAGCGACCGGCTCTATAGCTTTTTCAAGTTGCCATAACGTAACAACTGGCATTTCCAAGTGGATCCACTTGCGCAGTCATTACGACGGGTTACCGGTCTCCAGACATTTACTGCCGCCTCGGTCGCTTTTTAAACGTATCGCCGGTACTTCGGTGGAGCTGTTTTTGTGCGATTGTCAGGCAGCCTGCCTTCTTGCGAAAATGAAAATAAAGCAGCAACGATGCAAGTTCCGTGTTTCTTTCTTGGAGAATTCGTTTCGAGACTCCGTAGTGGTATTCCTTACAGAATATTGCACAGATTATTTTCACATAATTTACTCTATACGGGCAAGGGATTTATGAAAATGAAATACAATAAAAACATAAGCTACACACCTACCTGTTATTTTAGAGCTTCAGGTTTACCACTTAGTAACGGAGTACTTCACGTTTCCCAGTCTTCTACTTATCAGAAAAATGAGAATTGTTGTGTCAGTAACATAGTCTTATCGTCCTTAGAGGATGATTAGAAAATATTTAACCCAACTATATTCTTATTATGACAGGTTGAAACAAGTGAATCAAATTTAATGTAAGTTGGTCCACTTTTTATATGTATTTAAATAATTGACACCCCCTGCCGTAATTTTAGCCCAGCAATGAGAAAAATGTACAAGTTTCACCAGAATCGTCGGCCGTTTTCAAATCGTACCAAAACGTATTAGGAAGTTCGGGAGCATTCCTGTATCCCTTGGAAGTTGTTATCATCCTATTGTGTTGATTATAGAGCATTTAATCTCAATATATTTTTATTTTGACAGATTGAAGTATTTAAATCAAAATTTGATACCAATTTCTCTGTTTGGGATATGTATTTAAATGACTCATTCTTATTCTACCCAGAAGAGGTTGGGATGGAGTTGATTTATCCCTAAAGTGTATTCAGACGAAAGTGGGAAACATGCTCCAAGTTTAATCAAAATCAACCCAGCTGGTAGGAGTGACGCTGAAACAAACATACACACATTTACGCTTTGAATTTTATATACAGGGTAGATGATGTAAGCTTGTACTTTGAAATATTTCCAAAACTAAATACTTGAGAAAATAATTATTTAAGTGAAAGCTAATTTATGCTAGCAGGAAATGAAAAAGCCTTATTCTGTTTTTATTTTGAGCACATAAATGTTTTTTTTTTTTTTTTTTTTTTTTTTTTTTTTTTTTTTTTTTTTTTTTTTTTTTTTTTTTTTTTTTTTTTGGAGTTGATGGATCAGAGAAGAAAGTACAAAAATATCCAGAGTTAAGCAGAAACAGAGGAGTACATATACTTTAGAAATAAAATAAGCAGGAAATGCAAGAAGCCTAAGAAAAGTGGCAGCATGAATAAATAATGCGAAGAAGTTGAAAAGTAAATGATGATAGATGAAACAGACGCAGCCTGTAGCAGGATAAAACAGACTTTTGGGGAAATAAATTTTATCTTTTATACGCATTTGTGTAAGACAGTGGTGTCATAAAAGGACATTCATGGGGATAATGTGGAACACTCTCTGTATCACACTTAAAAACTAAGCATCTGAATATTAACATCAATGAATATAATCCCTTAAGAAGGTCATTGGAAGCAGTCACCCACAAAAATATGGACAAGATACGTGAGTTGGATATGAAAAACTCAAGGTTAACAGTTCAATAGATTGAGGAGATGTCAGCATTCTGAGAACAATAGATCAAATTCTGACAGAGTTCTTTCTGTATCGATACGTTTGATAACACTTAAAAAGTTGTAAGGAGACTGGATCCTTGTTTACCACTGTGGCAGATTTTCTTTTCGATGAGACTCACAATGTGTTACAACGGTTGCTCTGAAACAAACAATCTAGTAGCAGTTTTGTTCACGATGGACCGTATAGAACAGACGTATTTCCTGGTTACATAATTTTAATGCCCAGAGCCTAGATAAAGCATCGAACGATACAGACATAGATATATCGTCTGTCAAACAGCATCAACTTTTCCCGGGCGGCGTCGATACGGTATCTGCTCTATCTGTCTTTATTTCCTACTTCTCTGCATTGAAACATAAAAGGTCAGTACATTCAGGTATAGGAACATGTTAATTTTCTTCATAACTAAAGAACGCTTAATGTCTAGACGCTGTTTGAAGAACTGATGATGTCAACATTACATGGCCTGTAGTGGATAGTCATGGAAACAATTTTCTGAGTGGGGGGTTGCGTAGCTCAGGCGGTAGAAAGTATGACTGCGGCCTGGATCACAGGGATTTGATCCCCTATGAAACAGAGGTTTTTTTTTCGAAGCTGAAAATTGGGGATGACTCCCCAGGCTCGCTCAGCCTGTTATCAAAACAATGTCCGGAACGCTGCGCTGACTGCGTCACAACTCCTTCTACTACCAACGGTCGAACAGGGAATGCGGAGCTTCACCTCCACATATCTTCCAGGTAACTGTATTCAGTCGAAAAACCATATATCCTTTACATTTAAGAATTCTGCGGATTTCGGTAAATGCAGGATAGTAATTCATTTTCACATTCACGTAGTTTGCTGCTTACTTATAAACGACTGTCATAAGTCTCTGACTGCGAGAACGCTGGAAAAAATGACATAAGAGATTAAATTATTTGACTCCCCCCCCCCCCTCTTAGGTCTTGACATACAGAGCAAGTTGCACCTAATTTTACACTTTAGTTAAAGCAGTTAGTAGTTAAAATTGTTAATTCGGTCAGTGGCATTTTCATAAAAGAAAATTGTTATTGAAAACGCCCAACAGATATTTTCCAATAAATGTAACATTATTTTTTTTAACGTTCAGTGATGGGAGGCCCGTGCGATCTCGCGCCGAATGATAAAAAAAATATTTCCGAAAACTGGGCTGCAAGCAGCTACTCTTATGTGATAATTAATCCATTATCGAACACCAAAAACTGTCGAAACCAATTAGCAGTCTGGGCCATAAGTAGAGCGTGTTAGTCATAAGCATTTATAAATGAAGTGAAGGGACAATTAATACTCCTTAGCATAATGTAAATTTCCTTCATGATATCGCTAGTGTTTTTAAAAGGAACGACACTAGCTGAAAATAGAGAAATTCAGATTTCTTGCCACTGTGACTTTCATTTGACGGTACAAGTAAATTGGAAATATTAACAATCAGGTTTGCTATCACCCCAGAAGCACTGAGTTTTGACTCATAATTTAGGTGGAGAATCGGTGATTGAACGAATAACCACTGTACCACTTACCCCTAATCATTTTCCTGAAGTGATTTCGCAAAACCCATGTAAATCGATGTTTCAGTTACCGGGCCATCAACTGAATCCGGGTTTTACCGAACATAGAAATGCTTTTATACGCTTTGTGGTGTCAGCGAGAAATTTGGTGAACATGATCTCAAAGGTAAGATGTCTTACGAAATCTTTCTGGAAACTTCATGATTTCTAAAATTTTGGACTATATCCACTGTCTTGAAACGAAAAAACATCCGTGCTCACTGTATGAGCTGTAGTTTTCTTTCCTCTTCTGGTGTTTTATTTCCATTAATCTTCAAAGCATATTTAATTCTGCCGGATAGTTTTCTCTCAGCCCGTCACTGCTGATAAGATACAGAGTGCCCAAGTACTTTAACACAGTTTGCTTGACAGACTTCATTTAATCTCAAATTAAAATATGCTTTTCAAAGTTATAACGCTAATAAACCAGATTTGCGTTCAGATCTTTTGAATATCTCCGTGGATGCGTCCCAGGAAAGAATCTTTGCATTGACAAAAAACGCTGTATTCATTTCAAAGGTAATGAAGGGGACCGCTTTGAAATTTTTTATTAATGAATGGAATAAGTCTATTTGAGAAAGATCATCTAGTTAATATGTTGACTAATATACTGAGATTTTTTCAAATTATTAGTGAAGCAAAATTTACGTTTCTATGTGGTGCTTATACAAAAACCCAAATTAGGAACAAAAAAATCTGTGTAGACCCTACTTCACATCGTTCCTTCTAGAATCAACATACACGTTTTATCTCAAATTAAATTTCTATTTCTAATGAAACTGGGCAGCATGTGGATACCATCTCGACCTAAACTGGATCCATCATAGATATTTCGTAGCATTTTTTGGTGACGTCTTTTAGAAGGAAACACGTGGACTAACCACTTTCAACAACTTTTTTTCCATTTTCATAATGTATTTGATTCTGATGCGAAAGTTGTATTGAATGCTTCCTTAACAATCGTGTAAATAATTCAAACATGGCAGATAAAATAGACTTCGCCTTTTTTGGTGCAGAACCATCGGCTTTGACCCGCTGATTCGCTGTTCTTTTCTGGTTTGTAGTGGTGGTTTCAAATCTCATCGATACAAAACAAATTGATACAGAAATTTGGTAGGATACTAATTAAAACGCCTCAAACATTGTTGAAAAAGTCATTTACACATTTTTCATGATCAGCACTTAGGAATGGTGCATCCATCATTTAAAAAACTTTCTCATACCCCGGACGACCTATAGACTCACAAGAAAGAAGTATATGGCCTCAGGTTTGTCATTCACCTTAAATAACCGATAGTCCAACAGTGTATTGTGCAGCTTCTCGTTGTTTTCAGGTATGGAATAGAATCAGTCTAAATCTCTCAGAAAAGCCAATCCACCTATGAGTTCACATGACCGTTCCTTGCCATATAAGCACCAAAGCAGTAAGACCCGCCTCAAAGTTGCCACTAGAGATAACGTCCTGAGAAAGGTGGGGTGCCAAACCAACAATTATGAAAGCCACCGTTCAAGCGCTATGCTTCTCTACTGCTGAATATGACATCCCAGTGTGGTCTAAATCACCCCACGCTGGGAAGGTAGATATAAGCGCCCGTGAGATATTTAGCTAGTTACAGTATGTATGAAATGTACTTCATTGGATGATTTCCAAAGGACAGCTGATATCGTAAGCCACGCTCCCCCTAGAAATATTGAATATACGGAGAAGTTCAAGAAACCTTTGATGAACGCCACCCCATTCATGTACTGTAAAATGGTGGCGGGAGGTTCGGATCACGAAGTAGGTTTGTGAACACACCGCTGGATAAACCACCACCCGACAACCCTGCAACAGAGGAAATGCCCAGTGGCTCATCACTGAACTGAGAGGTATGGAGAACACAGAAACGCATTAGGACAAATTTGGATCCAGTAAAAACCAAGCTATCAAGGTAGGATCTTATACATATTAATGATTGCGACAACGCAAACTATGAAACACCTGCTCGTCTGCAAAAATTTCCTGTCACCTGTACCTCCGACGGCCCTTGGACTAACAAGAAAGAAGAAGCATTTGACATTGCTTAGTACTAGGATGAGAGATTTCTAGTTTCGGACACGAAAAGTAAGTAAGTTTTGCTGTGGTGACAGTTTTTAGTCATCCTTTGCGTCGAACATTTTCAACAGATGGATGACCACCACGTTCATAATTCAGACACCTATGTATTTATTCACTGTTGAAAATGGGTAAACTCCTTTACCAATTATAGATGGAGTTCCTTTGGTGATAAGCTGTCAAAAACGAGAAATTTCATGATTGCACTATATTCAATTTTATTCATTTCAACAATATATACAAAATCCGCTTACTTTGAAATACATTTATAGCAATACCATCTACATGCCGGGATAAGAACATTTCATTTCACGATTAGAGGCGGTTCTAGACTTAAGATTAATACTCTAACGGCGGATCACGGAAAACAAAAATACTTTCATGGTGTTTGTTGATTTAGAAAGCACTTCTGATAAAATTAACTGGGACAAGACGTTCAAAATTTTAAAGATGTCAGGTGTAAAGTATTGAGATAGAAGAATACGTTATAATCTGTGTAAGACTCGAGTGCCTATAACAAAAGTGGAGGCTCATGAGAGAATTGTATCATTTAAAAAGGGTGTGAGGCAAGGTTGTAGTCTATTCAGTTTAATATTCAACTTGTATGTAGAAGAATCAATAAAGGAAGTGAAAGAAAGATTTGAATGTGGCATACGTTTTCAAGGAGAAAAAATTAGTATGCTACTATTTGCTGATTACACTGCTTTGTTACCAGAAAAGGCTGAGGATATTGAGAAGTTACTGACTGTCATGAACATAATACTGAAGGAAGATTTTGGACTAAATATGAATCAAAGAAAGACAAAAGTGATGAAAATAAATTTTAAATTAAATATAAAAATAGGATGCGATAGGAAATGTAAGTGAATTCTGCTACTTGGGAAGTACTATTGCAACTGATGGCCGAAGCCAAAATGATGTTAAAAGGAGAACAGCACTAGCAAAAAGAGCCTTTCTGAAATAGAGAAATCTTTTAGTTTTATACATTGATATAGGACATAGAAAGAACTTCTTAAAGATCTATGTGTGAAGCACAGCGAATCATGAACTTTAGGAATATCAGAAAAAAGTAAATTGAAGCATTTGAAATGTGGTGCTATATAAAGATGCTGAAAATTAAGTGGACAGATTAAGTACGAAATGAACCTGTTTTGGTATTGGTGGGTGAGAAAAGAAGTTTGTGGAAGAGTCTTACAAGACGAATAGACAGGATGGAGAGTCACATTTTAAGACATGCGTGATTGATTGATTAATTTGTTAGTTGAGGCAACAGTCGAAGGAAATAACTGTAGAGGTACACAATGTTAGAATATAGAATATGTGAAGCAGATAAGTGAGAACGTGGGTTGTAGGGTTGAGATGAAGAAGTTGGCGCAAGATAGGAAGGGATGGAGGATTACATCAAACCAGTCGAGGGACTGACAACAAGGGGGGCTTCTTTTGTGGCCCAACTGATTGAGTTTCCGGGTATATAAGACAGAATTGGTGGTCACCTCAACACGCCTCAACAAAACCGAACAACAGAGAGAACAATAAATACAAGCTATATCGTTATGTATCGGCTACTTGGAGCTCAGTAGGCAAGAACAAAGAGTGGTGAAGGTACTTCGCAGCTGTTACGACAGACGTTATAGTCTATCCGACCTTCGCGGAGCACTGCGCGCCTTAAGTAGCACCCCCACTACCCCTTCCTCGGAGTCGTAACTGTCCACCGACAGATCATTTACAAGTTAAAATATCTCTGCCGTAACTGCGGCGAATGCAAGCGAACCTTGCCCGACGCGCATATAAAGATGAAGACAAACGCACCGGGCAACCGTAAATCAACTGCGAGGGCACCGTTAAGTGAATTTACGCCTCGGACGCAGACGGTCGGTAACAGGCATGACGCGGAAGGCACTCCTCGGATACACAAACACACACACACCGGAGCCATGTTGCTCATAGCAAAACAATTACCGGCGAAGAACCGTCTTGAGGTCGGTCAGAGAGGTCTCGTAAAAGCAAAGAGCTCGCAGCACTCGTCGCCTAGCAAGATTTATCTGCGGCGAACCTGTCCCATAAAGCGGGGGATGCGAGCAGCGGCCACTCTGCAGTAAAGTGGACGTTTGTCGAGCTGCTGACAAGTACCAGCTTCACGTCAAGATTGAAGGTAATGCAATGCCGTGTGGAACGACAATTAGTACGAGGCGCGCCTGTGGTGTTCCCATTTAGACGGAAGCTCTTGGAGAAGACCCTCAATGTATATTGTACACCGGTGATAGGTGAGTTAATGGAGAGCGCAAACTGCTTAGGTATGATGTCTCCCAATAACGCATTATTGACTGATCATATTGACAGATTTCAGTATGCATTTGATCAGTGATTGTCACCTTAGTCCCTGGGTGTTCCAGCTTTCGTGGTGGGTGGCAAGTTTTTTTCGGAAACTGAAGGTTTTTTTTACTTTAAATGACTTTTTTTCTTAAAATCAAGACTATTAATGACATAAATTTGTAGCTTCAAAGAGTTAGTAAAACATTTATACGTTGCCGAAATATTGTGCCATTATTTACTGCCAAACTTGAATTACTTCGTTACAATGTATTGTAACTAAAATTTTATGAGTTTCCTGAATTATCTTCTTTAAAAGATATTATAACATCATATTTCAAGATTCACTACTCATCTCAACAAAACTTAAATTTGACATGAAAAACGGTTTAAAAATGTTTTGAAATTGAAGGTGTATTCTTTTACAGCAAATATTGAAGAGACTGATAGAGCTTACCAACAAGACTGTAAGAAATTAAATATGTTGAAGAAATTCCATAATAGTGGTTATGAAATCCAGTGGCAAAATAGATGCCCGTCTTATATCTAAATATGTGGAAAATGATAATCAGTTTATTGATATATTTCCCTGTCTCATGTCTCGTGAAATTAGGGTTTAGTTCTGTTTATTATGACAAAAGAAAGAAACAGCAGGAGTTTTTCTTACGAAAGAGGGTACCTTCGTTTGTTCCTTACAAAAATTGGGCCACATATCCAGTATTTAGTTTCATAGCATCAGCCTCAGGGATCTAATTAATAGATTAATTAATTTAATGTAATTTCACACAGATTACATGCGTCTATGTACGCAAAATATAAATAAAATATCGATTTAACTAAATTAAATATTTTTATACCAAACTTAGCGAAGGTCTAACGTAAAGTATTTGATAAGTAGGGTTCGAATCTTTAGTTAAAGTCAAATTATTTTCCTGCCTTATTTTTGTGCTGAAATGCTGAATTAAACACTTATTCAAAGTTTCTGATTGTATTTAAATATATTTTATATAGCGTATAAATGCATATTCAGACCATCTTTCTAGTTTTGGTCATATTTCTATAATATTTATGGTCAAATGGTCATATTTTAGGAAAAAATCTGTTAGTTTTTTAATAGTACCGAGAATTCACTAGATATAAATGAGAAGAAATTAAGATAATTATTCACAGAACTGTTCTTCTGCTATGCAGGTTGGGGGGAAGGCGGGGTACTAATTTTAACAGTGGTCAGAGTTCACCAGTCAAGAATTAAAGTTATACGTTATTGTCACTCTCTAAACGTATTGTTACGCCCGCCACGACAATGCAGCAGAAGCATCCCAGTGTAGATCCGCTTCATTCAATATCTCAATAAAATATGCTCAGTCATCGTTAAATATGCAGTGGATCAGTGAGTTGACCTACCGCCATGTCGAAAGTAAAATTTTCCGAAAGTGCGAAGTTACGTAAGGGAATTTAGAGACTAGTACAGATGGAAGAGTTCTGTTCTGGGAATTATTTGAAATTAAAGCGACTTCAACAAAACAATTTAAAATTTAACTTCCCAATGGTGCAGTGACTGCACGGAAGCAAATTATGCTGTTTACGTGAAAGCGAAACTACTAGATAAAATAAACGATGTATAATTAAACATCTTTTGATGTACCGGTATAGTAAATTCAAGCGTTTGGTCATATTTTGTCATTTTTAGGTCATATTTAACCATTTTTAAGGTCATATTTGCCTGCATATTTCTCTATTTTTTTGTCATAAAGATCCGAACCCTATTGATAAGTAATTATTATTATTTGTTTTAACTTCCTGTAACTGATTTATATATTTCATAAAGCTACTTCCCTACTTTATAAACCACTATTATTGTGGAACCGGTGCGCCGTTAGACAATTTTGCTACTAACAGAGATACAAAAGTGGGCGGCAGGTAGAACAGGTTGACTATCCTAGCATTAGATGCTGATTCAAATCGTAGTGCATTTTCAGACTGACATCCTATTTTGGACTTCTGCCAATAGAACCGCAGCACTTCATCAACAAGTGTTAATGAAGGCGTAGAGGGTAACAGTGTTTTTGGAGAATAATAAACGCTCTGAATACGATAGTTCTAGGTGGTTGTGAAGTAACTGTGAAGTGGCTGTTTAGCCTCACACACCCCAAAATAATAATAATATTTAGAACTTATAGTTCCCTTCAGAAAATGAACAATATTTTAATATTCCCCGTAATTTTGCTGATCCAATAATACGGTAGGTTACAGAAAAGATTCCTATCTGGGATCGTATTAGGTTACATTTCACCGGAGATATCCTAATTATACCGGCACTGATCGCAGCCAGGAACAAAATCCGATAGTACCGGGAACGAATTCCTCGCTGACGACGATTCGGTGCGCAGACAGCTAATTAACAAATTTCCCGCATAGTCGCCGATGGGCGCCCCGGGGCTATTTTAAAACGTGCGCACGGTCGCCATGTCAACTCGCGGCGCCGCCTCGCCGTCATTTGTTATATTAGAGCCCGTATTATTTCAGGGCGGATCGCGCGCGGCCCAGCAGTCATTTGTTAGGGAGGCTAACAACGAAGACGCGTGTCGGCATGAGTGGGGGCAGGTATTTTAATGAGCGCCGGACGCAGACAGTAATGGCGCATGCCAATCAATTACTAACGAGAGGGCACCAGCAACCGCTCCTGTCCCCCGCCCAGTCTCTCTGTCTTCCTTTCTTTAGACTGACCTCACGGTTCAAATAATTTATCTCTCTCCACAGCTGCCCGTGCGGTGTTATCTGATGCATCATTGGCTCACTTGTCCCAGCGTACCTGCCCGGCGACTTCTGGTCCTACGCGAACAGCATGGGAGACCTACCAAATCTCCCCAACCGGTCTCCCCCCTGTCTGTTCCAATCTGGAGATTTGAACACTTGTAACATAACAGTGAACTTGATGCTTCTGATTGCCACTTCTTCAATTAAAGGGCTGGAGACATTAAGGGAAAAATGTGACGCGTGACACTGTGTCTGGGTGACACTGCAACGTTGTCCACTGTTCCGCAACGTTGCACGCAAAATTTTGCGCAACGTCTACGTGTTCCGGGACATGTTGCGTGTTGCCGCTTCTAAAGCGAAAACACGTTTCGCGCGTCAGTCCCGCGTCATTTTTTGCCGAGTTTATTCCTGTGCATAATGTGCCGCTCAATATGTCAGTGTTGTGGGACGAAGTAGAGCTTCATTCGATCTCTACCAGAGTTTATTTATGGTTTGTCGTAGGACACTTCAGACCAAGATAGCAAAAACAGAATTAAAAACGTGACGCGTGGAAGGATATTGGCAAGGTGCTGGAATTTCCAAGAAAAGAAATTGAGACCAAAAGTGCACATCCTAGGGGGAAAAAAAAAAAAATTAACATCTTCGAAAACCACTGGTGGTGGAATAGGTAATGTCAAGTGCATAGCATTGCGTATGAAGCAATGAAAATTTACAAAAGTGTACTACAAATTCCGGTGGGATGGACACATTGGACACACATGTAGATCACGTTTAATTATTTATCTGTCTGACGTTTACTTATACAATGCTAAAACAATTATTATATGCTGGTATGGATCATTTGTTTTCATTAATATGGTTATGTCTAAAATCTAATCTGCCATTCACGAAATACTCAGTGAAATAGTTTCTTATTTCCATAGCAGATTAAGAATAGTGTTTTCCTATAGCATCTACATTCAACAAAATTTCTTGTTGGAGCAAGTATTCCGCATCCACCACGTACTGTAATAGAACACAATTTTGGGTGCTCAGAAAAGGGAGGGGGGAATTAATATTAACTCTGAAATAATTCCTGAAAATGAAAAATACATATAATAATGATGCTATAAGGGGATCTAATAGGTTACTAACTAGAACCATGAATTTCAGACACAAAATAAAACCTCATTTATTGAGTCTTATGGCCTTACAAGGTCGGGTAGTAATTAACGTTACGTTAAACACAATTAGATCAGCAAAAACAAGCAATACCCGACGTTTACAATTCGACGGAGTAAGCAAACAAAACTGAATGAAATATCTCAAACAAGTAATAAAAACAGCAAAGTTAACATTGAAATAACATGGCAACACAGGCCATCAAATTGAAGCTAACATTTTACTGTACAAAGGAAAATCCCAGGGGGCGCCGTATAAAGTGAATGAAAAGCATCAAAATTGAATTAACAAACAGCAAGATGCTTAAGAAAAAATTGAATCGAAATATAAATTCAGCTAGCTCAGAATTTAAGTGACGGGAGCAGAGTCTTAACCCAGGCGTCGCTTAAGGGCACATAAGTCTGTTAAAATCCACTGAATAGTGACCGTCGTTTCTGGTACATTACCATAGAATCATCGCCGTGATGGTGAGCGACAAACACAATGCCACTGCAGCAATGGAAGCTAAATAAGCGGCTACGCCCGCGTTATTAGCATAACTTCCAAATAATGGCAAGCATGCCACTCGACATCTCGCTTTCCCAAAGCAAGAAATGATCAACCACAATGATCATCAGAGAGCGTGCCGGGCTGACACGTCTATTCACCAGCTCGTCTTGGACCCAAGTCACGTCCGTTCATCAGCTCGTCTTGGACAGAAGTGATGTCTAAAAATGGCTCCTTCTTCTTCCTCGGCTAGTTGCTCGCCACATGTAAAAGAACTCCACGGAATTAGTATTGTAGACCCCAATAAATGTTCAGGATTGGCTATCTACACATTTCCGTCGTCACGTGTTTAATATCATGCGTCGCATTCGCCGTTTCCTTCGCGCGTTTCCTACGTGCCTTCGGGGTAGTAGCGGGGTAGGGGTAGATCACCGCCCGATTTCGAACGGGACTCAAGCCGGGCTGTCCCGGCGCCATAGAGTCGCCTCGCCTGCTCCATTGTTCCTCTCTCAACCGCCGAAATGGCAGTTTCTAGCCTTCGATATTCAGCCCTTCTGAGCCATGCGTTTACAGAAAAATTGATTTACATTAAAATATACCTTTGGCCGCCCTGGTTTTAAACATACATTTAACCTATCCAGACAACCCTCATTATTTACAATTAATTACACGTTGCAAGACTAAATAATTAATAAATTTGAATATAACAAAAAAGAATTATGAATATAATTAATAATAATTTAATTATATTCATTGTGGGTGACGCTGTCACACCACGTACTCATTCTTTTACGTTTTGCTAAACTACTTAATATAAGTATGTACGCAGCACTAATTAACGCAACCTCCTCGGGAAACATTTCTACAAGAACTGACTTGTGTGATGTGCAACATGTTCCGCTACATTGTCCCCGGGAGTTGTCGAGTGACATGCCGTGCGTAATGTTTTCAACATTCGCTTCAATTGTCCCCCAGTGTATTCAAGGCTTAATTAATTAAATAATCGGAATAACTTTATTCATTGCAGTTTGTGGGAGATTATCTTAGAAATGTAAGAATCTTCTTCTATGAACGCCTTTTCTGCGTCTGGGCGTAGGCGATTAATATGGGAGATATTTATCCCTTCATGCCAACATCTGAGGAGATAATCTTTTCCCGTGTTATGTTCCTGTTGTTGCAAGTGTGGATGATTGAGGTAGAGTGTGTAATAAGAATGGAATGTTGTTTACGTTGTGGATGAGAGGTGAAAGAAGGGAGAAGGTGAAATCCTGTGCCTGCCAATCCAGGCATATTCATCCGAAAGAGACCAATGGGATGGACAGGCTTAACGTCCCCACCCGATTCATTAATTACCATCAACAGACACGTTTACCCTCACTCCATATTCTCTGCGTTGGTGAGCTGATGTGCGGAGAGGAGTGCTTAAACCATATTAAAGGCTTTAAATGGACCGTTTCGAAGTAACACCACTGTGTTCGCCACTGAAATTGCTCTTATGAAAAATGTAAACGGAAAATTGTTAAAATATTGTACCAAGGAAATTCTATCTACAAAAAGAACTTGCTAAGCCAACACTTACAGAAGTATACAGTGTATGTATAAGTTTTTAACTAGTGCTCACATGAACTATTGACCGATGCATAAAATGTGGTCTGGCGTTGTAATAACACAAATAATAAATAATAGTTGCAGTCTCGAGCCGCTGCCTCGTATTCTGGCATAGATACATTTATGGACAAAAGATAAGTAAAACATTGTTATCTCTTAAAATATGTAAAAATGTTAATAGTAATAAGTAAAAGTTGTAAATTATGACCGATGCATAAAATGTGGTCTGGCGTTGTAATAACACAAATAATGAATAATAGTTGCAGTCTCGAGCCGCTGCCTCGTATTCTGGCAAAGATACATTTATGGACAAAAGATAAGTAAAACATTGTTATCTCTTAAAATATGTAAAAATGTTAATAGTAATAAGTAAAAGTTGTAAATTATGTACCCAATAATCTTAAAATGGGAATTTGTTCAAACATATACTATTGAAACTAATAAATACCGGCAGTAGATGTTAAACTTATCTACTTCACCTGTGAAAACGAGCAACCTATTAGCCGGATAATAAATACTCCTTGCTTCTGCAATTATATAAATATTACTAAAAAATTAGTTCTCACAACCAGTGTTGGAGGTGGCCAGTCTCCCGATGTGCGGCCTTCTCGGTCACTTTGGCTGCCAGAGAGACTGAGAACGAGCGCTATTCCGGGAGATCTGCAATTCGGATTACCGCTCCGATACCAATACTGGAAAATACTTTCTTAGATGGTAGATTAGAAGATAGTAGTAATAATTTAGTAACAGTAGCAGTGGTAGACGTATAAATTGACATAGTGAAATATTAAAAATTGTAACCATAAAGTGGACAGGAAACTTCAAACACTATACAAAACTAGAAAACTGTAACAAATCAATAATAACAAAATGTGGCAAGTTTAGAAAGCTATAATATATGTTAACAGCGAGACAATCGTATGTATCGTGCCAACAAGCAAAGACTGTACGGATATTGCCAAAACTATACATAGCAAAAATTGAAATTATTCATTGTCGAATTATGAAGTATCAAACGTAAAACTGTTGTGTTAAATTAAGGGCTATTTTAGTTTCTAGATACTAGGCTGATAATAATAAATAATCCATGACTATGGTGCACAATCTGGTGATTAGGAATCACCACCAAGTCCTAATGATGAAAATTTCTCCCTTCTCTAGGACTAGAAACTGGTTTGGTGCGCGTGGAGTAAAAGCCCTTCGAACGTTTTTTTTTATTTGTTTATTTGTAATTTTCATTATTAATGTACTAACATTTGGTTTGAATTACATAATGAAACATTTTTTACACCTAGATTCTTCATCACTGCACTCACGACTGCGTTTACAGAAAATATAATCTCTCTTAATGATTCGCTTGCCTTCACTACGGCTATCTATTGGGTCTACGGGTCGATTACCCAATTTTATTTTTCCCTATATTAAAATTCATTAATTGCAATATCACCATCAAACTACTTTGTCCTTTACGACATAATTCTGGTAAATTTTTCACCATTTGCTTTGGTAATTTTCCACTTCCCTAAGCCTGAAACAAATTCCAGCTTGTGCTCATGATCATATCTTACCTTCCATGTACTAGTTATAATTTTTCTACTAAGGTCCAGCCAAGCCTCATCGCCAATATACGAATTATATATTCCCATCATTCTTCACTCTCGCCTCCTGTCTTAAATTTAATCACAACACAGCCCCTTTATCACAGCTATTAATGGTTGTGTTCTCGGGTGATTTACACAACAATTCTATCTGCCCTTCTTTGCACCCTCTCCACATTCAGCGTTTGAAACCCAAAATGTTGATTGTTTATTACACTACAATATTCAAGCAATGGTATGACCTAAGTTTTCTTATAATAGCCTCATCGTCCTCTCCAGTAGATGAAGGTTTTTTAAACGTCCCGCTACCACCTACCCAATACATCCTGCCCAATAGAGTTTACTGTCATATTTTATAGGAAATCATTTACATTTAAGGTACTCAACAAGCTATTTCTCCTCTAATATATGATAAAAAGTTGTTTTTATATGATGTGATAACATTATATGCCACCTGCACAGTAAATTCACTTATGATGGTGTTATAAGATTAGTAAAGTTTGGTATTTTTTATTTTATTCCAACATTTTCATTGTATTGCTATAATTGTAGGTTTTTCTTTTAACCGGCAGCTAATTTTGCATATGTTTCACAGCTATTTACTAAATTGATACTATGTCCATCATCTGCAAATTATGCGGAATATATGAAAACGATTGGGAACGGTAATTTTTGTTTTGTTGTCAAACTATAAATGACAACACAGTTTAAAAATTTTCGCATACGTTCGTTTTAATTAAATTTTTACTATATTCTTCATTATAACATTTTATATTGCTGGTGTAAATGTATTCGAAATTCATGAACACTGCCCAGTTGAGAGATCTGCGTATCTCACTTGCAAATTACCCTGTCAACTCAACACCAAACCGAAATATGTATAAAAAATTCATGTTTAATAGTTGTGTAACCATTTTGTTGCATCAAATACCATACATGTTCTTTTTACAGACAATAAGAAAAGGTTCATAGTACCAATATTCCAGCCGTAATTTTCTCTTTATAATGCTTGAGGCAGAAAATAATGAGCTGCATGGATTATATTTACGCATCACATCGTCGTTCATGGAAACTTATTTACTATTTCCGCAAGAACCAATATATTCATAAAATTTTAATTTCTTTCAGTTAATTTGTATAATCTAATTCGCAGCTTGTACTGACGGTTGTTTATCTGTTGCCTGATTTAAGGTAAGAAAGTTCTTCTAGTCAGAGATTTCAAAGCTACAGCTTATTACGCCTCTGTTGTTTCTGGTGTCGAAGTTTAACGTGGGAGGCAAATCAGAACTTCACCCGTGTACAAAGCAATCTGAATGTCAAGTAAAAGGTCCAAGAAATTTCCAACCCAGACCACCATTTGAAATGGGGATCTTTGATTTTCAAGGCGGGGATTGAAGATCAAATGACGATGTGTAGCTAAAACTTAAATATTCCGTGTACGACCATTTTTTTCAATTAAGAAACGCTTACATGCAGGAAAAGTATTGATAAACTTTTAATATCCTTCCACAATCTTATCCAAACCTCACCCATTTTTTTTCATCTGTGGAGTCGGAAGTATGTAACAAATACAGGATGTCCACATGAAACCTCTCTTATTTCATAGTACACTAAAAAATAAAATAAAAAATGTCTAAGTGAAATTCAGTTTCTGCGAGCAAGCATGTCTGCAGTGATGCGATTGCAACCATAAACATTTTTCTTTTTCTTTTACAATTCCTTACATCTGTATTTTTGGAGGTAGTCTATCAAACACACGTCGGAAATTTGTTTGTACAGCAGTTGGTGACGGTGTTTCAGCATACCACACCAAGCATTGGGCTCTCTCTCGTGAAGTAGTAATTTTTATAATTATTCAGCAGCTGAAACAAAATCAAAGCTCTAACTTATAAAAATTACAAAAAATACTTTTTGATTTGATTTACAGAATGCCGAAAATCGCAATGTTCTATGTTCAAGAGTTTTATATATATATATATATTGTACATCGAAATCAGGGAGGTTTCATGTGGATACCCTGTACACAAAACTAAAAGTGACAAAGAAACAACAAAAAAGACACAATTTAAACTGTAGTCCAGCAAACTTTGGCCACTTGAATTGCAATTCATGTCACCTAATAGGTCTTTAGCTGACAACTGGCTGTGTATAATTCGCATTTGATCAGACGGTATGTAACACCATATTGAGTACTTTCCAAAGCACCCTGACACCCTCATGGCAATATGGTAGACGATCACCTGGTATTAACCACTAATTCAGTTTCTATGCGCTACCTTTGAACTTTTGCTGGTGAGTTTTCTTAATATTGCTGTTATAGAAATTGATCGTGGGTTTAATATGAAACCACCTTGTTTTCTGTTTTTTGTTTGTTTGTTTTCTGTTTGTTTTTTGTTTGTTTTCTGTTTGTTTTTTGTATGTTTTTTGTATGTTTGTTTTTTTTGTATGGTTGTTTTTGCTTGTCCTCTTTTTTTTTTTTTTTTTACTAGTATTATCCCAGCAGGGTAACCCAACTTATCCGCGGTTGTTGGGTGTAGACGTCTATCCTCGTTGAGTGCCAGGTCCAAGAATTATAGCTCACTGTGGATGAATATACAGCATCAGAATAGCCCAATGCTAGGGCAGATGTATTCACTACGTCTGTTTCAATATTAGTCAACTTCCACAAAATACCGTTTCTACCAGCCATTTTAGCCTTTGTATTGGAGAAATACTTTCGGTAACTCCAACACAGTGCTTCAGAGGAATTCCTTCTCAGGAGATCCTCAGAATCGAAGACTCATTTTTGAAGCACAAATCAGAGATATTGTAATTTGACGAATTAAGCTGCAGCTGGTTCTTTCAATAATAGTAAGTGTGTTAGCTTCACAGCGTTATCCGCGTAAACGGAACTTGCAATTCCGCGGGTAATTGATTGATCGTTTTTGTAGAAGTTAAAGTATAATTGCGCACTCATACTTCCCCTTACTTTTTCTCGCTCAGTACCCTTATTTGACCATCGAATCTAATAGATAACCTGTAGTTTTGAAACAGATTCCGTATGACAATACTTCGGTGAACAATGAAGAAAGAAGCCAGTTTCTCTCCACGGAGAACCCTTTAAATTGTTGCCGCGCATATGATCATGAGAGGTGATATACCCCAAGGAGGTTAGTGTAGGTAAAAACACCTGCTCTGCCAAGGTGATATGAGTGACGTCTCGCGGTTATTTACACTCGCGGGCCTGTGCGGCGAGTAAACAAGAGCGCAATCTCAGTCAGCGGCGCTCCTCCCCCGCGTTATGAATAACCAACCTGCACCCGATTATAGTGTGGCTGTTTTGTAAGGCGCACCTTATTGGGGCGGCTGGCCCACCGTACAGACCGTGCATCCACTTACGGCGACTCGGCGCCCTCACGTGCAGGTACCAACCGAGACGGGCCGGCGTTTTCCGGACGGCCGCTACAGCCATTTTTCTCGGCATCAACTTTTTAACGAGTTTTCTTGCCATTGAATGGCGGCAGGGCAGAGCCAAAGCAAAGCGAAGGCAAAAGCAAGCACGGAAGCAATTCCGTAAAGTCTCAACTATACTTTAACAAGAAGAATGGTCAACCTCATCAAAACATAACGAGACTCCTTTACTCCCCAAATCACATTATAACTAATTGAAGTGGAGGGGTGGGCACGCAGAAGGGGGGGGGGGGGGAGGCGGGGGTCTGTAAGGGAAAAGGGAAAGCCGGGGTGGGGTGAGTCCACGTAAAAAGAAAACCCGAAGAAAAGCCGACAACGCAAACGGAGCCCAGCAACAGAGCGGACCTCTCCCTATGAATTTCAGCCCATCAAAGGGAAACATTGGAAGAATGAGATGCTTGAATTGAATGCATGTGTCGTTATTGGCGCAATAAAACAAACTCTTCCCCCAGGGCCATGAGAGTTCCAATCTCAAATGAGGACGCCGCAATGAAACCATTACGGCAAACTGTCTAAAGCCTGCGGCGAGCTTCAAACTTGGAGAATAAAAGGCTATAATAACGAAACAAACTGCTACCCTTTCTAGAAGTACACTTCCATGTTTTTTCGTTTTTTTTTCATTTTTTCTGGCTGGGTGGGAGCCCGTCTCCACAGTTGTTTACTTGTTTGGTATTGGGTTCATTGGCACCAGGGTTCTTTATCTTACATTCTTTAAATGAAATTTTTTTTCTCGTTCTGTCTCAAACACAAAAACCCAGTAGCGAGTGGAATCAATTGACGTTACGAAAGATGAATTGCGGTACATTATTATAAAAAGTGTGGTTACTATTTTTTAAGTGTTCAAACTGACGAATATAATTCATAAATACAATATTTACACCTTTACATATAGAAATATAGAATTACTTGCGTCATTAAAATATTTATGTTTGTTTATAAAGTGATACCACTTTAGTGTTAGCAGGGTTTTATTATATAAAAACATGATTTAAGGAACTCATGGACATTAATATTTTGAAATTCTTTTCCACTGTACTTTGTTAAAACACTTCAATTTCTTCTTTTTCCTCTTGAATGAATTTAGCTGAAAGCAAGGTTTCTAGCACCAGCAAAAAATTTTGCAAGGAATTCTTTGATTACTAACACTCTTATTATTCCTTCACATTGTTTACTTATCCATATTATTTTGAAACTGAAGATTGCGTTTTATTTACAATAGATTGTGTTTCTGATGTTAAATTTCAATGGACTACAGTTTATATTGGGTGTACCAAGTAAATTAGTATTTTTTTTTTTTTTTTTTTTTTTTTTTTAAAGTTTCACAGTTACAATTTGTTGCGTATTCCACCTGCGTGACTTGACTTGCAATTTAGCATGTGATCAGAATCGAATAACGGAGAATTCTTAGTCTAGTTCAGATACAGAAAACATTATTTTCTGAAGTAAAGATCACATTAAATTAGCGCAAAATTTGCCACACCGATACTCGACAAGAGACCTTCGGTTTTCAAGGCATTTCATGGCAACTAGCAATCACAGAACTTCTACTGACAGGATAATTGTAATGATCAACTTGTGGCTATCGGTTTAACCATTTCTTGCCCAATTTCTGCCAATAAAGGTGTTCCAGCACGGGCTAGTAAAAATTTTTTTCAACTCAAAATTTTCACATCTTCATTTATTTTTATACTGTATATTTACTGATCGATTTTTTTTATTATTTTCACCGATAAACAAAGTAACAAAAATATGTGTAATCGTAAAAATGTTATCAGCATGCTCAAAGTACTACTGCAGAAAAATGAAAATTAACCATAATGCTCAAAATTAAGTAAATATTTAAAAATGTTCAACAGCAAACCAGTATTCTATTATTCGCTGGCAATTGTCGTGATTCGAAAAAGCGTGAACATGTAGAACCATTTCAGGATTTCATGAATAAACTATTGGAAGGGATATTTAGACTGAATGTAAACACAAACAAGTTCATGAAATAATGGTAACTAATTCTGTATAGAATTTAGGAAGTAAATTTTATCCGGTGATCAAAGCAGCTACAAGAACAGGAGCTGTTCTGCAGAGGCAAAAAAGATTTTCTTTATAAATACAAAGCTTTAATTAATATACATGAGCCTAGGATCTCGAAGGAATTTTTGATGTTGTGCATATGGATCGCCACTGTTGGTGGAAACGAAGCTCTATAATCAGTCATAACATGCAAAGGAAAAGCATTAAATAACACTGTATATTCTCACAGTTTAACAAATATCAAAATTTATCATGATAGCGTTATAAACTTGTAACAGACAACCTAATTCACGCACACACAGCACTAAACCAAAACTTATACACAAAATGTTAAAGCATCAAAATCCCTAGTCTGAAATGAATATATGGTACTATTGTACAGAATATTTCTTCACATAGCAATTCGAATATGAATTTTTAATTATCTCAATTTGTGAACTCATGCCCCCAGTTGGGGGCTATTATACAATCAGAGAATATTTAGGGTTAGTAATTATTAATTAATTATCCGTATAACTATTAACAGTAACTTGAGTCACATAATTAAGGAATAGATTAGAAATGACAATGGATTATTAATTAAATAAAGTGAATCAGAATATATTTATTTGTGAAATGTATAAATACGGATTATGTTTAATAGCTTACAGGTTTAAAAAAAAAACTATTATTACAACTTCAAATTGGGTTACATAACTGTAATATTATGAAACTTTTATTGTGAAGCCAGTGGAAAAACTCTGTATCTTATCTAATGCATCAGTGGTTAGTAAACATCAACTAAATTCTTGTAAATAGCCAGAGCGATCAAGTACCGGTATTAATATAGCCAATTTTCGAATGCGACTGAATTGATTTAGTAAGACGTCTATACTGTGTGAGAACATCATTGAAATACTCAGTGTAATATTACATCCAGTACGTGGTAAACTAGTTAGGTCAAAGTGATCCTTATAAAATCAGAAAACCATTTTTCTATCTGTTTCCAAATTCACTTTTCATCTTCCTTAAGTCAACAATCACACAAAACTTTTTTTAAAAAATCTTCGAGATTAACAAGTAGAATATTGATGATTAGGCATGGAAAGATATTTCTGTGAGAATTAAAAGTATTGCATGTAAGTAAAGACCATAACAACAAGCTGGAACGAGGGTGTTCGGAAAATTACAAAAAACTTTGAAAGAATTTAAAGTCGAAATTTGTAGAGGGCAAATGTAGGTGGGTGCAGGAAAGGGGGAAGAAGTGTGTATAGGGAAATCACCACCGGAGTGTGCACTCCATTGAAATTAAATTAAAATTTTCAATGAAACTCTTAAATTACAGAAACACGCAAAAATACCGTATTATTCACATGCCAAAGATAAGGAACTTATACACCAACCCAATATCTACAATAAGTCTTGTGAGTGAGCGGTAATGCTCGGACCTGTCATTCGGGAGGGCGCATATTCAATCCCCCGTCTGACCATCCAGATTTCAATTTTCCAAGATATCCCAAAATTACTCTAGTCGGATCCCGTGATAGCTCCTTCAAGAGACCATGTACAAATTCCTTCCCGATCTTTCGGCTCTAATGAAACCGAAGACGAGAAGCCGAAAAAATATTGAATTGGATGATTAATTGCAATGAACACATTGTACGAAAGCAATTTACCTAGTCATTTAATTACTTCTTTCTTAGGTCGTGGGTTCGAATCGCAATATAAAAATCCAGATAAGCGTTTTAGATGGTTTCACCAAATCACTCCAGGCGAATGCCATGTCAAAAGACCATTTCCGAATTCCTCTCCTTTACTTGTCCCCAGTCCTTTCCTGCGTCTAATGACCTCAATTAGATGTAAAGCTAGCAGCAAAAAATAGATTCTCAAATAAAAATTATTACATCTCTTTGATGTGTTTTGGACCTTTTCCTTGTTGGATTTATCTTATTCAACGGCTGAACATGGCAGTGAAGGGACTAGAGTGCTAGTTCCACATGTGGAGAGTCTCTAGTTCGGTGTTGTTTTAGTGCTGATCGACGTCGAAATCATTATAGAGGGAAAAGGACTGGTGGCATGTTTTAGGAAAGAATTCAGCCATGGCCATTCCATGGAATCATCCCTGCACTCACGGAGTGATTTCGATTAACCATGCAATATCGAAATACGGACTGTCCTTCCGAATGGGATGGCTTGAGCGTTACCGCGACTCTCGGTCACTGGTGTGATTCCGGCCAGGGGCGTGGATGTTAAAGTAGGTGTAGTTGTATGTCTTGTGTCGTCTTTCAATTGTATGAGCAAAAAGCATTTGGAAATACAGCAGCACACACGATAGACACACAAAACGGTTTAGCTGTATGAATGTCTAGCGGGAGGGATGCCATTAAAAATTTAAACACAATTTTATTGAACCAAAAGGCAATTGGCCGCCTTCAAAAATATCTCAAAGGTCCATCTCATCTCACAGAAAATATTGTTTGTTTGTAGCCAATTAGTAACATGGCTAAGTTCTAAAAACGTATTAGGATAAAAAATTTGGAAAATATGCGTTCTGTAGTGAAGCTCTTTAGTGCACACGGGAGGGTTATTTAATTTCAGTTAAATGTATTGGATTTAATCTCTTTAACATTATGCGTGGTTATTTCGTAAGAAGAAAATCTTCCTGCTGGCTCAGTTCAGACGCAAGGAGGAAGTAACCGATCTGCTAAACGTTTCGAGGAAGTGTTTATTTACCAGAGGCTCTGAGGAAGTGAAGAACATTTGTTCAGTAGAATTAGCTCCAATAAGGTTTCGTGAATATGACCACCCGTACTCGATATGTGCCCATTTTAGAATTACGAGCACCTACAAATACAGTGCAGCCATTTGCCGAAAGTAACAGAAACAGCTTCATATATCATATTATTAAAGTTACTTGATCATAGTTAGAAGACCGATGAAAATGTTTAAAAATAACATTGAACTAATGTATATTTGTCATTTAAAATTTCTGAAAATTTCTTGTGAAAGATTTTGACTTCAGCATACCCTACTTGCATCTTGTAATGTTCTAATTGCACTATTCGAGTACGAAATGAATTAATCAATATTCCGTAATAATGGAGGTATTTTAGAAAAAATTGAAGTGCACGTTTTTGAAAATTGACCTGCCTACACCTGCTGATCTAAATATTTTATGACCTTCGGTGCCTTTGCCCATTTAACCTGCTGACTATTGTGTCAACCTTTGTTGAGGTAATGTGGCACTCTATTGTGAAGTCAACACAAGAAGAACACAACACTCAATCAAAATAAACCATATGCGAGGAAGGACTCGAATCCGTAACCTTTATTATTATTATTACTACTCCACGATTCACTAAAAGTGTGTGGCGCAAGGTGCATCGCACCTATCTGAAAGGGTAATGGTTTGGAAGGGATATACGGGATATTGCAGGAGGCCTTTACAATGCGATGTGTTATAGCCCCTACACTGCTAGCGCCAGCTTAAGTATCTTGGTCGGGACTCTAGCGAAGGAATTTGTGAATGTGTCTGCGGTCGTGGTTTACTAACACGGAAGACATTTCCGTAGGCCCACAGAAAAAGGAAATTATCAGACATTTCAGGCATGCGATTTTCCTCATTCCCGTTCAACTAGATTGCTTATATTGCTACCTGTGGCTGTTGTATCACACAGTTAACAGACGAAAGAATTATACAGGAGTTGAACCGTATATCCTCGAGGAACCAGGGTTTTTTGAACTTTTTAAAATTAATTTCCAGCTTGACTTCTCGACTTCGAGGTCATGGGAGACGGGAATATGGGCTTTTTGATGGAACAATCCCGACGTTCGCTTGCAGTGATTTGGAAAAGCGATTGACACTGAAGCAAACTAATGTCTGAATACAAGTCGCAAATTCTATGAGAAAGTCTTCTGGCAGGAAACGATGCGTATTTCCTTCTATTGTGACTTCGGAATTATCTGCTATTGAGATGAAACTACATTTTCCTTCAGTATAGGCTAGACAGAGCAGTATCTAAATATAATTTTATAATTGTAAAAGTTTAACAAGAATACTGCTGGATTAGACTCGTTTACAAAATGAGAACTGCAAGTAATTATCTCGTTTCGATGTGTGATTAACTTTTAAATATTAGCCACTGTGACGTGCTGCAACAAAATTAAACAACAATCGTTTATTGCCCCTAATCCCCGCTACTAAACGATAGTATTTTAAAAAAATATCCATAATAAATGTTCAGATATCGCTGTGATAATAACATACTGATCTGTGGTTTTTTAAACGACGATTGAAAACCATGCCTTTCATATTGGCGTCACATACCTGTCAATACAAAAAAAAATCTGTATATTTAAAAATTTAAATTTTACAATATTTTGGAATTAAAATTTCACCTCTACAAACTACACATCAGTTCTTCTTTTTTGTACATTAACCATTTTTAATATTTAAGGCTAAACACCACGTTACTATCGAGGTAAATAAATATAAGAGAGAACTGTGAACAAAGAACACGAAACAAGTTGATCAATGCCTTCCAGAGGAATCATCCTGGCATTTATCTGCAAAGGTTTTGAGAAAATATGGCAAAACGAAATCTAGTAGCCGACGGGAATTTGAACCGGCGAAATAATTCTTCTCACTTTGGGAGCCACCATGACATTTTCTACAAGCAAGAGTGGTCTTGGAAAAAGACCGCTGTCAGTCTTACAGTTACTGATGTTGGCTAATTCCATATGCAGTGGAGCCTTAAAAACTCTTATGCCTACATTTTGAAGTAAAAGGATGATTGCTTTTCAAACTGAAATAAGCTGGATTTGCAAAAGGAAAATGATGTTATCTTCGAAAAACTAATTTAAAGGTTACATATGTGGTTATAAAAGTGTGTGTATTATGGTTGATTCCGGGTTCATGAGAACGATGTGATTAAGATCTGACATCTTTAGTTGACCAAATATTTGTGCGTCTACTACTAAGCTGCAAAAATAGATATATTAAAAAAGATTCATGGTCGAGTCAGTCTGTAATTATTGTTCCTATTTATCTACATGTTACGGTCAATTAAAAGAACTGAGCGTTGAGGACTAGCGATAATGTTCTGGCATCGTATTCGAGAGGTTGCGGGTTCAAATCCCCTTCTGGCCATCCAAATTTGGATTTTCTACGGGTTTTTCCAAATCACTGCAAGTGAATGTCGGGATAGTTCCATCAAAAAGCCGATATTCCCGTCTCCCAAGTCGAGAAGTCAAGCTGGAAACTAATTTAAAAGAGTTCATAAAGCCCTGGTTCCTCGAGGATATACGTTCAACTCCTGTATAATTCTTTCGTCTGTTAACTGTGTGAGACAACAGCCACAGGTAGCAATATAAGCTAGCTAGTTGAACGAGGATGAGGAAAATCGGATGTCTGAAATGTCTGATAATTTCCTTTTTCTGTGGGCCTACGGAAATGTTTCCCGTGTTAGTAAACCACGACCGCAGACACATTCACAAAGTCCTTCGCTAGAATTCCGGCCAAGATACTTTAGCTGGTGGTACCAGTGTATGGGCTAGAACAATTTCATCGCATTGTAAAGGTCTCCTGCCTTATCCCGCATATACCTTCCAAACCATTATCTTTCGGATAGGTGCAATGCGCCCTCCGCCACACACTTTTAGTGAATCACGGAGTAGCAATAATAATAATAATTCATACAGCTAACCCCTTTTGTGTGTTTATCTTGTGTACTGATGTATTTCCAAATGCTTTTTGCTCATACAGTTGAAAGACGACCAAGACATACAACTACACCTACTTTAACATCCACGCCCCTGGCAAGAATCACACCAGTGACCGAGAGTCGCGGTAACATTCAAGCAATCCCATTTGGAAAGACAGTCCGTATTTCGATATTGCATGGTTAATCGAAATCACTCCGTGACTGCAGGGATGATTCCGTGGAATGGCCATGGCTGAATTCCTTCTAAAAACATGCCACCAATCCTTTTTCCTCTATAATGATTTCGACGTCAACCAGCACTAAAACAACACCCAACTAGAGACTCTCCACATGTGGAACTAGCACTCTAGTCCCTTCGCTACCACGTTCGGCAGTTGAATAAGATAAATCCAACAAGGAATAGGTCCAAAACACACCACAGAGATGTAATCATTTTTATTTGAGAATCTATTTTTTGCTGTTAGCTTTACATCTAATTGAGGTCATTAGAGGCAGGATAGAACTGGGGGCAAGTAAAGGAGAGGATTTCGGATATGGCCTTTTGAAGGAACAATCCCGGCATTCGCCGGAGTGATTTGGGAAAACCATATAAAACGCTTACCTGGATGGCTAGATGAGGATTCGAACCCACGACCTCCCGAAAGCCGGATTAGAGTGATAACACACCGCTTTTGAAGGAACTTTTCTGGAGTTCAGGTCGAGAGATTTACGAAAATCATTGAATACTGAAATTGGATGCCCGACGGGGTTTGAACTCACGTCCTCCGAATTCCAGGCAACAGTGTTACCTATAACCCTTCGTGCCTGGAAGGCAGGATGTAATGCTTGGCAGATAATGTTATAGAAGTATCAGTGTTAGTTAGAAACAAAGAGATATACGAAAGTTTTCCTACTTCCATCTTCCAGATTTAAAATGTGGAACCGCTAATTCACATTGCAGACGGATTTATTTATTTATTTACTGTTGTTAATTAATGTTATTACTACTAAAACTGTTCCTACTGCGTTCAAGTTTAGCTTACCTTCTAAATATGGTATGATGAACACAAAATTAAGGTGTTAATATTCCGCACCATTTAATTTTCTGGGAATAGTTTATTTATATTTCGTGACTTAGTTTACCATTAGAGTTCTTTCGTAAATGCTCATTCTACTTACCCTTAACCTATGTGTGCATTTCTCACATACAGTTCTGCAGCTCTAGAAAGTGTAACTAAGTCCATCGAAACTCTCTTATTGGTTTTCCGTGCGTAATTTAGTGATTATTTTCGGTATTCGCCATATAATTGCATTTGATATCAAATTGTTAGCTGTTTATTCGCACAAAAAAAAATCAATGATTATCAAAATTACGAAAAAAGTGTTATCATCTCTCTATAATCAATCAGTTTGGTTATTTCAATAATTATTATGACTAAAATGGTGATATTAGTGATTATTTTTACTGTAGAACTCCGAACTTTGCCTCTGAGTGTATGCGAGTTTCTTGCTGCGAGGGCTCATTTTTTTAGTCTTGGGCAAAGTGCTGGGTATAAGAGGTTTATTTTATCGTGAATTTAGTGTAACACCTACCAGTTATGCTGTCCCATGCGGTATTCGTATCTAGAACGAAGCATAATCGAAAAGCGAGGGGTCTCGCGAATTCTGTCCCCGACTGTACATCCTCTCATCACCTCTCTGGCAAATAAAGTATTGTGTAACCTTTACCAACCACTTGTTCAAAGAGTTCTGTCCTGTAGACTTTACTACCAACCGTTATGCCAATGTTTTTACACTTTAAACCTTCAACAAGAAATTCTCTCTCCCTCTCAATTGTCACAAACAACCTTGAGTTTTTTTTATCTGTGTACTTAATTTATCTTGGTGCAACCATTAGGTTAGCTAACTTTTTAGATAAATAATTTTATATGCAGGTATATCATCTGAAACGAATACGTAAGTAGACAGATCAGTTGCACAGCCGATGAGGCAAACAATTTCACCCGTAGCGGACCGCGGGGTGCGTTGGAGAGCAGGTGTTACGGGCGGTAGAGCAGGCGGACCCTGACTGACAGTAGATCCCCTAAGAGAATTACCGCTAATTACCTCGCTTCGAGCGCCAACGCCGCGAATTTTTTATGAGTGCCAGCGGCGGCCAATCTGCTGATGGCAGGAGGGATCAGAATCCGCCCTCCCTCCTGTCGTTCCCTCCACACTGTGCCTCTCGCCACACACGTTCACTTCCAACACATACGCTGGACGATCAGTGGATTATTTCTGCTAAAAGAGGTAAACACAGGATTACTGGTCTTTTTTTGCACGCCATTGTACACGAAAGAGTTTTCAGCCAATGCTAAATCCATTCTTCCTCTATTAGTTGACAAAGGTAACAACGAAAAACTTAGTCGTAACTGACACTTAATTGTGAGACGGTGCTAACCAGCTTCTAGGATTTTCGTTTAGGGTAGTACAAAAACAATCGTGGCTAGCTCAGAAGTTATATTATTAACCATCTGCAAATCCTTGTAAAATAACATTTATTAATGTCTGCGTTTAAAATGATGTACATGCTTGCCCCGTGGGCTCGATTTAATGAGGCACCTTGATGGTGTCCGGCGCTGACACGTGGTTAGCTGGTTCGAGTTCTGGTGGTGGAAAAAATTTGGCCACCAGGGTAGAAAGAGTGGTGGTGCACAATTCCTTATCGCCAGATTGTGCATCAAAATTCTAGGGTAAATTCCATACTCTACGCAATGTGTTTGGAGTGAGGGCATACGGCACTGTTGGTGGTGATTCGCCCGTGAGATGGGGACGGTTAGTCTCGTATCCCGGCCTGACACCGTCACATGCCCGAAAGAAGAGATGGAGGTGGACATACCGATAGATGACGCTAGCAACAGGCCAACTAGCGTAACTGCATAGCAGGGTTTCCGCCGCGGCCAATCAGATACAAATACAGCCACGCGGTCCCACTTAAGACAGTGCTGTGTTCACTGCTATTCAGTATCGTTACCGTCTTTCAGTGCATCTCATCTTGGACTTCGATCATCGCGCGTCTCGGCTTACGTTCGGTTACTCCTTTTGACTCTGTGCATCGCATATTGGACTCGGATCAGTGCGCGTCTTGGTCTACTGTCGGTTTCTTCCTTGGACTCTGCGCAGCTGGTCTTGGACTTTGCTTCGGTTCTCGCGTGATCGTCTCCGGGCGACCGCCCGTCCGCCGTGTTGACGTTTCGGCCGCCGTGTGGACACAGCAGTTAGCTAAGCGGCTACACGCGTCTTTCGAAAGAGTAGGCCTGAATGATCTCAACCTCTCCCTTCATGCAACACAAACAATACACTGAACACACACATATTCGCAGCTCCAATAACACATACGATAGAACAATGGGAAAGACAACGGGAATCCACTCCCACTTCATCTTCCCAAGAATATTCCCGTAGAGAGTTACATCCTCTATGGCAAACACCTCCTTAGGGTATGACATCATAAAAAGAAGACATCCAAGAATTATCGAAATGACACCAAGTGGGGCAGTAAACTAGTATGTAAAGCAGACCAACAACCATTTGAACACAATTAAAACTATGAAATTTCTAATTGATTAAGTAAATTATTATTGAAAGAATTAACATCATGTGGGGGGGGGGGGGGAAATGCTAATAACCGTCTGAAGCAATGTTTTGGAATAAAGTCGTTTCACTGAGTAGCAAGTGAAGTAGATATTGCATTCCTATCGATACCTGCAGTCGAGAAACATGGAAAAAGGGAATATTAATGTAATAAACATTGAAAAGAGATAAATGAAATCCTAGGGAAGCAGAGTAGGAGTTCGAGAAAGGGTAGTATAAGAAATATGGCTATCTAAACTGTACTATGGGAACACCTACATCAAACGATAATGACATGTAAGGGGAATGTAATAGCAGGGAGTATTAAGAAAGTTACTATGAATTGAGGAACAGGGATACGTACCCAAGTTGGATTACGGGATTAATTGGTGAAGTGAGGGTAGAGAATACAGTACTGGATGGAGATAAGGACAGAGAGATAGTGAGAACAAAGGGGAAAATAGAGAGGGTTATATACAAAGTAGACTTGACTCGAGGATGTTGTTGACTTCTTATTTTCTTTTCTCTTGGAGAAGATGCCAAAACTATTGAACGTGACTCATAATGAGAGAAATACATGTAACTAGAAATACGGAACTAGACCTATAGTAATGAAATAGTTTTTACTTTGAACCGTTATTAATGTAGCTACCGGTTTCAAAAAAAACCCACTGGAATGCTCGTAAAGCTTAAATAAAGAAAATCAATTTTATTAAAGGCAAATTCCAACTTCAATGATTCAGTTCTCTCAGAAAACTAGACATTTCAAAGTTCCTTCGTCATGACGAAGTTGTGACATAATGATGCATCTTTATGTTAAAATATTTATACAGGAATCTCGCAAGTCTAAGCATGATCGCACCTTTAGGGTAGCTGGGAAGCAGGTCAAGTTTCTTTGCCTATCTGGACACTACAATAAATTACTTTTTGATTGAGATATAATATTAAGTTTTCTTACGTATCATTTCGTGGAATTCTTGTTGATGTGATTATGTTTAATCATTGACTAACAACGCATCAGACGTAATAACGTCCCTTCCTTTAGAACCAACTGCTGTAACAACGAATAACGTCATACGCCACTTTGCATAATTGCCTCCATCAAAACGTTCGATTCGTTATGATAATCTTATCTGCCGATATCCTTACGCGGTCTGTCGGTTTAAATTGTGTTTGTCAAATAACATTGCCAACCGCCGATGTCACCTTTAGAATTATCAACCTTGTTCTTCCGTAACTTCTTTCAAACGAAACAGAGAA
Organism: Vandiemenella viatica; assembly: GCA_031002005.1. Taxonomy (NCBI): domain Eukaryota; kingdom Metazoa; phylum Arthropoda; class Insecta; order Orthoptera; family Morabidae; genus Vandiemenella; species Vandiemenella viatica. Next base: position 109,075,768 of record JARYHS010009186.1, on the reverse strand, counting down.
ATAAACGTCCGCCGTTTTTTATCGTTTACTTGCAAATTGTCACTAATAGTTCACTATCATTTCATAAAAATGATATATTTTTCTTGAGGACATGTAAGCGAATCGTTTAACGCAGTATTGTAGGATATACTTCCACGAACAACAAAACTTAACGTTTAATGTTTAAAATGGATTCTAATTTATTGCTCCCACATTAGTTGACAGTATGAAAAATACTCCGAACCCATAAACTTTCAAACTATGGAAATGGCGTTAAAGTCGGCTTTTGTTTAATGCCAGAACAGAAACAAGGACAAACAAAACAAAACAAACCTAAATATATATATAGGCTCCAAGGGACCCCAAACAACCGATTCCAACCAGTTTATCAAAAGCGTCTTCGATATATAATAGCGTAGATTATATCACTGACTTTGGATCCAATGACTAAATTTTGAAACTTTTTGTTTTTGACAGGCGAAAGTTGTGTTGTGGTTGAGAGCAGATACTAGCAATATCTTACTTCCGTTTTTTTTTCAAGCAATTCATTCTGTTAATAATTGTTGTTTAATTGTTTACGATAGCAGCTATTATACACTCATCTTTTAAGCGAAGTATACTTCAGTAAATTGTTTTTATAACTTTACCCTCGTTGCTGTGGTAGTTAGGATAGGAGATACCATTTTATTTTAACTGATAATGAAATCAAACCGTCCGTTACCCGTTCTCAGTAACCGTAACGGCAGTCACTTACGTTGATTTTGGCATTCTATGCAGAACGGATCATAGAAATCCGTGCTACAATCAAGTCTGAAAGAAGTGTTTTGTATCCTCTTAAGCATTAATTGGCACTGATTTTAGGTTTTTAGGAAATAATAGTACATATCGCAACACCCCCTGCTATAATTATACCACGCAGTCAAAATCTCAATCTGAAAGAGAAAATAGGCCAGATACTTTACTCGTCCCGTTTATAAGTACATCATTAAGAAGTTTCATTCTCAGAAATTTAGTTTTCTGTCATCAATATCTAGACTGGTTTGATGCGATCCTCCATCTATTCCTAACTTGCGCTAACCTCTTCATCTCAACATACCTTTTACAACCAACGTCCTTAATTATCTGCTTCGTATATCCTAATCCCTGTCTTCCTCTATAGTTCTTACCTTCCAATGTTCCATCCGCTAACAATTTAACCAGTCTCACAATTCTTAAAATGTGTCCCACTATCATGTCCCTTCCTACTGTAAAACTCTTCCACATATTTATTTTTTCATCCATCATTTCCAAAACAGATTGACTTCGTTTAATTTTCAGCATCCTTTTATAGCATCACATTTCAAACGGTTACATTTTTTCTTCTTTCTAGTATTCCTATAGTCCATATTTTGCTATTATAAAATACGGTTTTGAAATAATTTTTCTGAAAAACATCTGCCTGCCATGTCGTGTTGTAACAGGAGCTAAATTCATCGTGTTAATATTTAGATGTCTCACTCAGAAAGTCTTTAGAAGTAGGGATGCTTATGAATTAGCCACGTTAAAATTTGCACCGTTCTTCGAATTAGCTTGAAACAATTCAGAAAGCCTTTAGAAGGCCTTACCTAGCCTACTGGAAAGAGGCCAGGAAGTGCTATTTATCACCCATTTCAGTCCAAGAAAGAGGCAAGAGTAGAGAGAGTGAGAAGAAAGCCGGCACCAACCCCTTCCCATTACAACACCCAAGCTTGTAATTATCTGAAATCGCAGCGCACTTGGAGTAATTAAAAGTGCAGGCCGCACCCAGAAGGTGTTCCTCAAGTCGCAATCTTGGGTCCCCTCTTATTATGTTCTGCCGCAGCATTTGTCGGGGAGATGACGTCGCCTACTGTGGTGTAGGATGAGGATACCGTAAAAAAGAGAGAGCGAGGACGTACTGGGCCGTGTAATCACCGAAGTGTACCCTCATAGGTACATAAAGTTTATGCATAACTGAGCAGCCAGCCGGTATTGCTATGCCCGGCTGCATTAAGAAGAAGCGCCCATTACGACAGACCCCATCCCACTCTCCCGGCTGCAATCTGCGAAACAAACGAATTACGTCACTTCCACTACTTATCCGAAAATTGCCGCCGTGGAAATATTATCCAATTTTCGCAGGTCGGCCGCCGGGCCGGGCGGGAGATTGTTTTTTATGGGGGCGTAATTGTTTTCGCGAGGTGACGGCGAACATATTATTCCGGCTGGCCTGGGCTGGTAGCAGACGTAATATACGATTTATGCTGCGGGTCGCTATCTGCTAACTACTGTGCTCGGTGGTAATAAGGCCGTTACGGGGGACGTCAAACCAGCATAGGTCAACACCGGAAAACCCAAATGTTTACTGATTGTTGCGTTGCAATACCAAACAGCATTAAGCAAGGGCTCAAAAAATTTTCCCTCATTTCCTCCTTCAGCTCAAGGCACCACAAACTGGACACCGTTTTACCAACCAGACGGCCACTGCGGTATCCTCTGTCCGTTGTGATATCCTCAGTTCATTTACTTCTCAGTTTTATTATAGCAGAGAAGAAACCATTACTAGCACATCTGGCCACCATCTGTATAGCACTGATTTCCCCCTCTCTCTCTCTCTCTCTCTCTCTCTATATATATATATATATATATATATATCATTGGTTGGTTTGATGAAATCCTATCTTGAGCCAAACTCTTCATCTCAGCATAATTTTTAACCTACTTCCTCTCTTATCTGCTTCGTACAGCACATACTCCTAAGCAGATTCAGAAATCCGTTAACCGCTTCAAGAATACGTATGATCGATTTAGCCTGATCGTCAACTATCATAAAATTAAAGTGTTAGTGAAGCAACTGCTCCTGGAGCTGCCCTCCCAGACTTTGATGCTACCATCTCCGGCACATCCCTCTAGCAAGTAAGAGAATTTCTCCTGCCATCCCTCGAGCAAGAAGAGAACTTCTCCTGCTTCGAAAGCATTTTATCAATACGGTGTATCCGGAGAAGGATGTATAAAAGAGAATTCACGTGGCACACACTACTTACGGACCGCTCTCCATACGGGTGTTGCTGACCAAAGATCTTAATCTATGCACCAAGCTGCTGGTGTATCAAGCTGTCATTGTCTCCACGTTACTGTAAAGGTGTGAGACATGGTCGTCTACCGCCAGGACATTAAAAAAATGGAGCGATTTCACCATCAGAAACTTCGCTCCATTATGAACATCAAGTAGGATGGTTATGTGTCTAGCGTTACGATCATAGAAAGGCCACAAATGTACAGCATTGAAGCCATCAACATCTGTTACCAACTCAGATGGATTGGACATGTTCAGCGTATGAGTAACTGCAGACTATCTCGTCAATTTCTATATTGTGACCTCTGAACTGGCAAAAGACCTCTGAAGCGTTATAATTACCAACTTAAAATATCATGAAGGTCACAAACATAGACGTGAAAGCCTGGACTACCTTGAAAATACCGCGCCCTCCGGCGCAAAACCGTCTCCGCGGCTGTCGTGCTATTTGAAAAGGAGTGGTAGAAGCTCGTAATAGGAAAAAAAAAAAAAAAAAAACATGACAAACCGTAGCACGCCGCCACCTACAATTAGGTGCAACGTGTCCAGGAGATTATTTTACGCCAGGATTGGCCTGATCAGCCATCAACGACGTCCACATTAATAAGTGTCTGCAAGTGAGAAATATAAACTCGAAAACGAGTATTGTCAACGACGACGATACTATAACATACGTATTTCTCTGCAGTTAAGTTCGTGCGACTGTTCTTTCCACTAACTAATTTTCAAAATTTGACCCTGTCTCTTCTTTCTGATACATAATTCAATATTTGAAACTAAAACATTTATGTTTTTCAAGAAGACTCTTATGGCTAGTGATGTTCTGTCTAATAATAATTAATACTGTTTTTGTGCTGAGCCTACTCATTTCCCAATTATTTCTCCAAATTTCATAATTTTTCTCTTACTGTAGTGTGTAGTCAAAATTCATCTCCCAATATTTTGTTCGTACCGTTCAATAATTTTTCAATATCTCACTCTTGTTTATTAATAGAACAATGACGTAATTAAATCGCGGTTTACCTCGGTTTTTTTTTTTTTTTTTTTTTTTTTTTTTTTTTTTTTTTTTTTTTTTTTTTTTTTTTTTTTTGACGCTTATGGTTCATTTAGCTTTTTTTTTATTTCCGTGATTATCTCTTCTTCATATGAGTTGAACATTAGTGGCGATAGAGTACAACCTTGTATCATACCATTTTCAACTGATTTTTATGTTTTGTGATTTTCTACCTTTTTATGATCACCTGATACATATAATACAGTATTATTTAACTGAATTTGTGCTGGTTATGATTAATAAATCTGTTTAAAAACTTTGTTCAGAAAGTAATATATCTTTCGTTGAGAAAGGCACTCCTTCTTAATTGTAAACATTAAACCTTAAATCCTTTCAGAGAACTCTTCTTGTGACTTTAAAAAATATTCCATCGTCATCGCCAATGTAGGAAGCATTTTGCGGATGTATTTTCAGGAAACTGGTCAAAGCTGGACAGTTCACTCCAACCGTGGATCGAATTAGTTTCTTCCTACGGCATTTCTGGCTTGCAAAAGAGTAAAAAAATTGTAAGCATATATATCGGAAGAGAAATAATTTCATTTTTTGTGTGAAAGTGTATCATTTGCAAGACTTGGAGGGGTTAACATACTTGATGTGTAAAATAAAATTCCACGTTCGCAGTAAGTCACTGGATAACCAATAACCAGTAACACGTCTTGAACTAACCTGGTATGATAAAGGGGTACTTTATATTTATAACAACAAATATGGAAGTGCAATCACTTTAGAACGCTTAGCAGAATTTAGCATTTACCTTGCAGTTTTTTTACAAGACAGATTTAATTTACATTATGCAGCGGTTTTGCTGTGTTAGTTACAAAAATTTAAGTTCCTATGTACTACAAAAAACTGTTTCGATTTTACAGGAAATGTCTCAGCTAGTAATGACATGTAAGGCCAAAACATTTAGATCATACAGTCTCTTTTTATCAAATGTTCACTACTTGATATATTATAGCATGTCTTCCAATAATGAAATTTTTTCTTTTGTTTCATAAAGAGACTAACTTTGCCCGCGAGTTCATCAAGTGGGATTTCATATTTGTGTTGTTAATTCAAAGACATAAAACGATTAAAAATATTTGGTAGATAGGTAAACGCAGAAGAACAGTACTGTTTCTTCTGGAGTTTTTTTCCTTATAGATTTACACATCCTTGACGTCGACACATTAGAGATAGGAATAGCTTGAGCACAAAGAAAGGGAATGGATTCAGCCATGGCCTTTAGAAGAAGCAATTCTTTAATTACCTGAAGGGGATACCATGGAAAACCAAAATCTGTACGGGAAATCTTGGATCTGATCCCCTCCTTCCGACTTTATGCTGTACAGAATGCTTTGATAACGTTTGAGCGCATCATTTATTTCTGTCTTTCCTTGAAACTACCACTCATTTGGAAAGATTATGTTTGTTGATGACCATCACACTTCGGTCGTGTTCACATGGCTTCTCTGTAATCAAAATTTTAGTTTGTGCTGCCCGGCGTGTGTACTAACATAGCGTGTGTACTAACATATTGCTTTAATTGTGTGCATCGAAACTGTGATATATCTAACTTTATTCCAAAACCAGGATGTTCTGATCCTCCTGGAGGAGTCATACTAATCCATTGCGTCAGAGGTAGGACGGCCGGTTCCTCTCCTCTGGAACCTACAGTTTAACGTCGAATCCGAATCCGAATCACGGAACAACCTGGCATAGCTCATCAGATCAAATTCAACTCTCTTAAAAATTCCTTCGCTCTCTGGGATTTGAACCCGTTACCGGAGCAGTGAACTTTCGAAAGTAAGCGCGTTAACCGCCGAGCTACCAGACCGCTCAACTGTGATTTAAACTCTATAATAAAATCATCCTTCAAAAGGACATGGCAGAATTCCTTCCCGTACCTTGTCCCCAATCCTTTCCCGCCTCTAATGACCTTGACGTCGACTAGGCGTAAAGTCATAATCAAAAAAAAAAAGAATAGCAAAGTCGAACAAAACACTAATGGTAGGCATTTGGAGTGCCATTTTCTTCCACCTTCACTGACAAATCGCTAGACTATTGAGGCCATCTTCACACGATATACGAGGCGCGTCCAGAAAGTATGTTCCGTTTCAATTTATCTCCGCTGCAGCGCTGAGATTGCAGTTCCGCACATGCGCTGTAGACGATGTGTATCAAGGGGAAGAACGTCCTCCATTTGGAGATCGCAGTCAGTTACGTACCCTTTGTTGTGCTTGTTTGAAATGTCGGCGTTGATTGAAAATCCCGCCGCCTGTGAAATCATGTCTGTGATTCGGTTTCTGAATGCGAGGAAAGTGAAACCAAGTGAAATTTATCGGCAAATTTGCGATGTTTACGGACCAAATGCGATGAGTGATTCGATGGTGAGAAGATGGGTCCGACAGTTCAATGGCGGGCGTAGTGATGTGCACGATGAAGAACGAAGTGGGCGTCCACCTTTGGTTACAGAAGAACTGGCAAGACTTTCATCTGTTCTTACATCTCAAGTCTTTCCTTGGCGGTCATCACTTCACCAATGACGACGAGCTGAAAGAAACTGTTTCCAACTGGTTGAAGACACAGGCGGCAGATTTCTATGAAGAAGGTATACAAAACCTGGTGCCACGCTATGACAAATGCCTGCAAAATTTCGGCAGTTATGTGGAAAAGTAGTTTAAGAGTTGTAGAATTTTTTGCAGTAAAAATGTCGTCTGTATCTGTGTACAATTTCATTTTATTACCAAACGGAACTTACTTTCTGGACGCGCCTCGTATTATTAGGAAGGGGGTAAGGATTTAATTTGTTTCATTCCGATAAATATCGCTGCAGTCTAGCTTCTATATTTAGTAATGTCTGTACGAGATTTCTCGCTGCCGAACACCTATCCGAATGAATTATATACACATGAACCCTTCGCGCCACATTTCGAGTGAATATGGCCTGAATTGGTCCAGTAGTTTGAGTGTCACGATGCGGCATACGCACGGCTAGGATTTGATATATAAAGAAGATTCTAATCCAGCAAGGTTTACAAAACATGAAGGGTGAGACCTTAGGTTTATCGTTTTCTATCAAACAAACAAACTTGGTATGTACTTACCACAAAGAAAATCATTGAGAGAAAACCGGCGACCAGTCGTTGGTCGATTATAGCTGAATTTGTATCTTGGGTGTGATGGAAGGAATATTTAGATTCTGTTCAGAAACTGTTAGGAATAACTGTCTCAGGTTGTATGATTAGGAAATTGTTAAACAGCTCTTCAGATAAATAAAGTAGGCTAGGTTTTAAGCAAAACAAATTACTGTTAATATAACTATTACCACTGTTACTTCAGTTTATTATTTATTTCTGTCTTTCTCATTAAGATTGTCAGAAATTGTAGATCCATTGTTTACGGAATTATTTTTAAACATGAGGTACCGAACTCTTAAACTATAATCAGTATTTATTTACCGTATGGCTGAGCAACGGAAGTGATTTATAAACATATACAATATAAACAAGGACATACAAGCATTCGATATCCAGTTGTTGCAGCCAGTATAAGAAGGAAGGTTTGGTATTAATAACATCTTGGGATGGTCCATCTTACTTCCTTGAAGGGCATTCCTTAATGATGTGCTCCAGAATCTAAGAAAAAGATCCGCAGTCTTCAGGAGAATCCCCAAGTCCCCACTTATAGAAACATGACTTTGCATTTTCTTGGGCAGTTTCGTTTAACCCACTGGTTTCTCTCCAGATGAAATCTAGAAAGTTCAGTTGTAGAATCTAGAATACCTTGGTGTTTCACATGTGAAGAGTTGTTTCTGCTTTGTAGCCATTTTTCCTTGACATTTAATTCAGATAAGTCATACCATACGTGATTTCTAGATTTAAGACGAATGGGGGTAGGTCGTTAAGGATCTCGTGGATTGGGAGATCCTGTGGATGGTCAGGATGATGTAACTCCCGTGCCTTTACTTCTGAACGTCTTACCTCTGGAAGTAATATCTTACTGATGATACGTAAGCAGGACACTGTGGTGTATTTAAGTATATCATTAAATTGTAACGTAACAAAGCCAAAAATAGAAAAAAGTCGTTAGAGATATAAATTCCATACTAAATAGATTTCACAAATTTAATTAACCTGTCTTTTGTTTTTATTTGTTTAAGAGTCTTAAAATTTAGAATAAAACTACTAATTTCTATAATTAGGATTGTAAAATGTGGTAGTGACTGCAGGAATGTAATACTACAAATTAGAAGCCAGGGAACAAACTCTGTCCTCCTACAATGGTGATTTCAGGGACTTTCGGAATCTTAAATGCTTTTGGCGGATATGTATCTTTGAAAAAAGTTCATTTCCTTTTTATTCACTTTATAATAGTGGTAATCTATACTTAGCAGTAATACGGCGAGTGCATGGTAGAAAAAAGCAACCATTTAAGGGGTTTACTGTATTGCAGTCGACAATGTTCTTAATCAACCACTGATTGTAATATATATAATATTACAGGATTGAATGGCACAACTCGTCATTTAAATATAGAAGAACTAACCGTTTTTGTCAAATGAGAAATCTCATTTAATCTCTCAGACTGCTAGTGAAGGATTAAAATCGCAAAAATTTTTAATGTCCTCATTTCAGTTACCATGTCTGGCGAAAATTCTTGCCTATACTGAACACGATAAAAAAAAATATTCGCACGATGATTCGAGAACCAGTGATCAAATTTTACGACAGCTTGAATATCATCTGAGAGTAGCTAATTGTAAGTGTAGTTCGATATTGATTTACATTTGTGCCACAAACTTAAAAATACAGCGGGCCTAATTTCTCTTATTCAGTAGAAAGGCCACCAATTTACTTTAAATATTTTAACATTCTCGGAATCCAAAACTGTGGCTTACTACCATGCTTAGTAGTAAATCATCGATAACAAAATAAGCTGTAAGATAATTAAAGCCATGCACGAGGTATTTTATACTTGCATGTCTCTCTATTCGACTTTTCGTTCAAGTAAAATCGTGACATTTTTTACAAAAATGATACTCTGCGTCAAAATTTTGCTTCAGTGATGTGAATAATCATCATTAGCTTTTACAGAAAAAAATATAATATTTTAGCAGTTATTCGTAAATAATATGATATTCTCTCCTCTGTAATCTATAGAAGTTATGTGATTCAGATTTTTGTATCCACTTCTTCTTGAATAATAGGGGCAGACTGCATTTGATGACTTTTACTCACCGTTAGCTTGATCAAATTTGGATTTTTGGTCTTACGACCGTATGCCTATCCTGACGCCAAGCATTTTATACCTACTGCCAGGCAATGGTGGAATTGAGGTGGTGCCTTCTGCCTGCAAAATGTGTAACTATGTTCTGTGTTTAATAAGTGAATTTTTTGTTTGTGAAATGTGTAATTTATAAGGCAGAGATTGGGGTCCATCCCGGCATTCGTCTTGTGGCCAGGTGTACTTCCATGATCCAGTGTGTGGCGCCTCAGTGCACTCAACCTCACTGGCAAGTACAGATTTTTTGCAACTTAAATGAAAAAATATAATACAATGGAAAAATTGATAGTGCCGTGAGGTGGAGCCTATGACGTGATGGTTACGTTATGCTCCTTTTTACTTATGCTGTAGTATCGATCCATGTTTCAATACGTCTCCTCCATCGAGTCAGAAGATGACATGATATCAATTTTTCTGTTTGTGATTCGATGTTAAGAACATTTATTTGCTGCAGCTCTTGTACAGGTTTGCTCGAAATTTTAGTAGTGATCTTGGTATGTGTGTACAGAGCCGAATCTAGGATAGAGAAGGGGGTAAAATGGGGCGCTTGCCCCGGACGGCAACTTCAGGGGGGCGACACTCAGGGTGATAACAATGGGGAGGCAATGTCACAGTTTTTGCTCCTGTCTGGACAGTTCTTTGATCCAGTGTGTGTGTAAATGTATTTTACTGGTCTCCACTTCAAATAAAGCTGGAAACGTTACTCATAAAGTAGTTAAACCTCAGATTTCTTGTAGACTAGATACCCACAAAATCTAAAGATTAGTATAAGTTTCTGGGTAATTCCGTATTTCTTGTTTTATTTTTTTGTCACAATTAATCACAACACCCGTTATTTATAATCGATGCCGAGATCTTTCGATACTTTCATTGAATGTGTAATAGTGGAATGATAAAAGACAATTGTATTCAACCAAGTAGCAGTAGCAATTTAATTCCCCATAAGTAATTACAGATACATTCTTAACAAAAATCCGCAAGTGTTTTGGTATTAACAGAATAAGATGTAAGTGCAAATACCTAAAATTATCTAATGAAGAGGTAGACAATTTTTGGTTTCTAATGACATTCTCAATGTTAATTGACCTCCCACATCCTTCTTTATGCGATGAGGTAAAAGAGAAAGAATATATCAGGTGACATTCGTTTGAATGCTATGATGTAGATCCCTACATCGTACTCGTGCATATGTGCCTTTGATTGCAAACCTGAAAAATAGTAGTTCCCTAAGTCCTAAACCAAGAAGATCCTTCTGTCACAAACCATCTTGAATATTTTAAATTTATACCAAAACGTGATAAGTAAGTGCTAAATTTTCTGTAGTTTAAGAAAAATGCTTGTTCCCTACAAATTTCTTTAAGTGTCATATTGCAAACTGTTTATCAAGATCATAATCTAGTAATACGTATACGTATATATATATATATATATATATTATTTTCAAAGGTTTTTTTTTGTGACAAGCACACTTTCCCCCTTCTTAATTAACCAAAATCGATATCTGGTGTATCATTTTTAAAATTCAGTTCTCTGCTTTCGTAACGTCATTAATTAGAGAGGAATTTTTCTAAATTCAACCCGTAAACGGTAAAATTATATACCGTCAAGGTGACGGGTATGTGATAGTTTAGAGTCAAGCTGTTGGGCTTCCTAGTTGCATTTCCGGTATATAGCAGCATGACATATCACACAGATATGGATAAATATGTTTTCTATAGTAGGTTAAGAGCTTTTCGAATGTTTTTGTATCTTTACAGGTAACATTTCATCAAATTTTCACTTCACATATTATGTACAAAGACGCTTTCTAATTTATCAATGTAACAGTTTTGTAATGTCATTTACATGTAATATAAATTACATTTTTTTTTAAATTACCACTGATTTGTTTTATCTACGTATGTTTATCGTGTCCTAAAGTGTTTTATAATTATTTCGTAATTGTGTTTTGCTACGTACCTACATCAATTGAGACATAAATAATTGCTAAAAATGATCCGGCTCTTCTTTAGTACAACTACAAACCACTAAACTCGCAGTTCATTGAATATCAGTCGTGAAACTTTTGCACGGGCAACCTCATTGTAAAAAAAAAGTTGTTCAGTCAGATGGAAGGAGCAAGTTAAGGATGATCGTAAACGTCTTGAGACAAACTCGAGGAAATGGAGGAGAAGTAGTAAAGGCGAGTCATCTAGATTACATGCCCTGGAAACTGTGTGCCTCGCCTGCATTATTGACCAACGTGGTCGGTTGCATACTGCCTAAACTTGATGACACACCCTCCAGCAGCCGGTTAAAAGACACCGGTCGCCAAGTAACACGACAGCGGTCTCGACAACAAACAAAGAAAAGGACCTCTCCACTACCTACTGTGGAGGTCACAAAAAGTGCGTTGCAGTTTTAATAAGCGTTAAATTTAAAACCGGCTTTAAAAGTAAAGTGGTCGGGCGGCACGAGGACACGCGAGCAGCCCGTCCGTCATGCATTACTCAGCGTACACCTGTGTATATTCCCCCGGTCCGTGCCGCTGAGGCCTCGCCGGGCGTAAAAGTCCTCTTTTAGTGCCCGCGCCAGCTCGCTCGCGTGTTACTGTTGTTCGTCAGCGGTGGGGACCCGTGCCGCCAAGGTGTAAATTACTACCTTGGAACACACGGCGAGCGCGCGCACACGCGTCCGCGGGGGTGGGGGGACGACGAGCGCGGGCTGGCGCATTTGCATATCTCCCAGGGGCAGGCGGCGCGGTTCGTTCGATTTTTAATGGGTCGGATAGTACGTCACGGCAGGACGACCGCTCCGTTTGACGTGTGAAGCGCTGACGGCAGATGTCCACCTCCGGGCAGGTGTGTGCAACCGTCTGCATCGTTACTTATTCACGCGATTTGGCTGCCATCCGCGTTTCTCTCTCCATAAGCTTTCTCGCCTTTTTCTACTAGTCAGAGCAATATAGGCGATACAAACCACACGTATAATTACTTTATGCAGTCGAATACATGATCGCAATACAGTGATTATGCCTGTTCATTCGCCAATGACCATGGCACCAAGTTACTCTTTCTTATAATCGTAAGGGACTTACTTCCGTCTTATGATATGATATTAAATTGTGTAAGGAAACAAAAAGATGTATTGTTAAGAAATTTTTACAGGTTTCTTCAAGATACATTGTGCTATTATTTATCTTTTAAGAAAGATGCATTAGGAGAACTTTGCCTTTTCGAGAGTAACTGGAAATGAAAGCAAGTTCACAGAGTTTCTGTATATTGCCTTATCAGTCTGTGCGTAAAATTTCATACTTAAAGTAGGAAAATTACAGTTTTTACGTAGTTAATGACCGTAAATGCCAAAAATATTTTCGGATAGCAAGTGATTTATCGTTATTAAAAATCAGTTAATTGATTTAAGAGGTGGATGACGGAGGTACTTATGTGTTTTGGTGTATGAAATAATTGCTGCTTAGTAGTAGTCATGTTGCTCAGTTCAAGTCCCAATAAGTTCCTTATCATTCAAATTTCTTCCATATTATTTGAGAGTGACTAAAGGAAGTAATGTCTTTGCCGAGAAACTCTCAGATATTTTTTTTCCGGTTTGTAACAAAAATCTTGTTTTATTGCGCCATAAGTAGTGCTGTGTTTATTAAAACCACAAAGTATTCTCGTAATTATTTGAAACAGAAAAATAATAATTTGTTTTCCCACGGCTCTAAGGTCACTAAAAAGAATGGTAAAATATATTTTCTTTCCTAACGTATTATTTAATAGTAACGTTTGTCTGCAGCTTCGTCCGTGGGGACCTGTATGTGTAGAGTGTAGACAAATGTGTGAACAGTAAATGTTTCAATTTTTTCAGCAGTATTATTAGCCGAAGCTGTGTTTAAGTTGAAATGAAGCGTTGACGAGGATGACAAATAACGATCAGTATTACATAAGACTATGAATTTAGTTTATAATACTTTAAGTTCCCTTTAAGAGTGCAATGCTACTGACGTTTTTACTATTACCCGCGTTATTAATCCAGAGTAACAAAATAACCTATATTTTGTGTAAGCATTTTCCAATGTTTTAACTACTTTCATATGTAGGGGACTACTCTGGCTATCTGAAAGTTTTGAGTTTTCCACTCATTTTTACGTATTTCAAAAATTTGGAGAAATAAATTACCAAAATTACATGTGCCATAACAATACTAACAGAATCCAAAGACTGGAATATTTATCCCCATTGTAGTATGATGTTTGGTGGTTGTCATTTATTATTTTGCTCATTATTCATGTAGAGCCATAGCACATATCTGTGAGACTGATTGTTCCTGTGCGTGGCGTGGCAACCCTGTAGCTTTTTACACATACTATCTTTGACCTTAATCTTCCCATCCCTACCATATTTACTCCTAATTAACGCCTCAAGGCCATATTCCTCTGTAAACACATTCTTCATCTACCATCCCCACCCCTTTAATCCACTCCGATCTTACCACTGTATTCAGGTAGAGGGGTGGTAAATTTCACATTGGTATGTAGGGATAGGGACAACAGAGTGGGGATGGAACACACTGACCTTAAAGCCACCTCTGTTGACTGAACGAGCTATAGTCTAAGTAGCATATTGGTGCATTCTCTCTCTTTCAATTAGTTGTGCAGTAAGTGAACATGTGTCTTTGTATCCCTTCAAGAAAATTAAACCTTGAAATATGGCGCAATAGTATGCCACTTATTTGCAACGACTTCGATGCAATGACAGCTTGTAATATGTTTCAGAAAGCTTCTGGAAATGAATTCATATCAACAGGTCAAGATATTTATTAGCATAAAACGTTTCGTGAAGGCAAATCGAAGCTGAAGACGAAGACCGAAGTGGAAGACCAACAGCCAATAGGACAGAGATCGACACGGCCTGAGTGCGTGAAATTATAGGATCCAATAGATTTTTTTTTTTTTTTTTTGTAACTGCTTTACGTCTCTTTTTAACATCGAGGTCTTTAGAGACGGGAAAGGATGGGGGGCAAGGATGGGGGCAAGGAATGGGAAGGAATTCGGCCATGGCCTTTTGAAGGAAGCATCCCGGCATTTGCCTGGAGTGATTTGGGGAAACCATGGAAAACTCAAATCTGGATGCCCGGACGGGGATTCGAACCGCCGTCCTCCCGAATGCGAGGCGAGAACGCTAACCATTACACCGCCCCGCTCGGTCCCAATCAAAAATTATCAGTGAAAATTACTGCTGAAGAAGTTAACATTGACCGGGAACTGTTCGCCAAATAATAAACTAAGATACTCGGATAAGAAATATTAGTGCTAAAATGGTGCCCAGAATTATAATGGAGCAACGAGACTTTAGGAAAAATGTGGCAGCTGATCTGTTGGAACAAAAGTTATTGAACTGTATAGTAACTGATAATTTGGTTCTTCCAGTATGATCCAGAAAAAAATTTCAAAGCTCGTAATTGAGTTGAAATGCATAACCCAGACCAACGAACGCTAGCATGTCGAAGTTAAAAATGAGACGCATGCTTAATTGCTACGTCGATTCCAATGGCATTGAACGTAAGACTAGGTTTCTCCTGGAAAGAGTAAAACATTATTTTTACCCTGAATTTTAGGAAACATTTCTCCGTGTACATTCAAACTTTGCGTCAATTTGAATATTTTTCATCACCATACTGCACAATCTCGTGCAACATTATATGTATAGCAGTTTTTGAGCTCAAAACGTATTTCAGTACTACCACTGCTAGCTCAATCATCATATTTTGACCCTTGTGATGTATCTTTTTTTTCAATTTTCGAAAATGAAATTGATAATCAGCGAATAAAATGGGATGTCCAAGTAACTGTAAGAAACATTTGCTATGTCTAAACGGCTGGAGTAAGTACGTACAGGCAGAAGGAAACTCTTTTGAATGAGACTTCACGACGCCTGATCAAAGTAGTATTATTTTTTTCATATTAGCTTTGTTGCATACCAAAATATACGACACATTCTCTTGCAGTTATTTGTATATGTGTGATGGTTTCAACAAATGTTTATCATGTTTACCTTTTTTTTTTTGTTTAAAGGCGTGAACACAAATACTTTCTTTACTACGATACAAGGTTTTTTTTATGTGGTTGTAGAATTTGCATCGTTTTCGTACTAAACTGTAAATAATGCCACAGTTATTTATTTTTAGAAATTAGTTTTGTTTTAGTCGAACAAGAGTGTTTTGGTTTGGATGTTCGTTCTAAATTTTTTGTATTTTGTTTTAGGCAAATTTCGAGGACTGCAACTGGACTCACTAATTGATATGGATCAAGAAATGAATTGTGTTCAGCCCTTGCGCGTATTTCTATTACCTTCTCTCTTCTTAGCCGGGAAAACTTGGTCCACTCCCCAGGCTTAAACTTGTTACGGTAGATTGTGCACCGTCCGGCCAAAAATATTTTGAGGCTACATCGATATTGTTATGATTAACAGTTCTAACGAATATATGCAGTAAACATTAAAAAAAATCAACAAAGCAAGTGAGTTGACAAGGATGTTCAGAAATTAGAGCATCACCTCTAACCAATAATTGTATTCCTATTTACTATATAATTAACCGTTAGTAAATTCTATACATCTTTCTTAGACAGTATCAGATACTGATATCGTTTGAACGATGTCAATGATGGTAAGATACAGTAAGTTTTTTTAGTAACTAGTAATTTGATTACTTTAATTTTATCTCAGGAAATATTGCATTTGTGATAGAGTTAATTCTAGTTTACTTCTATTAAATCGGATTTTTGTGAGTTTGGTGAAATAAAAATCGTGTATTACAGGTTTGTTTAACATCAATAGTAATAAAAAATTGTCACTTCCACCCGAAGTTTTTAAACTATTTTGCAGCCTGCTTCAAGATAGCATTAACATATAACATGTTGATATGAAGTCTTCACGGGTTCTCCGCCGTATGGTGTTGAGCTTTCGGCGGCTGGCACTGCCGCCATCTTCAGGTCTGACCAAAGCTGCACGTATAATATATTACTTTTCAATTTGGCTAAGAAACATAATGAATTCAGTCTGTAGGTGTTCTGAATACGCAAATTGTTTTTGAAACTTGAATGACCTTAATAGCTCTGAAGCTATATTATTTTTTATTTTTATATTATTATTGCACCAGCTAAAACAATATGTGTTTTTTTTGGTTTTTTTTTTTTTTTTTTTTTTTTTTTTTTTTTTTGTAATAGACTTTTCTTTATTTGTGAATACTTACCCGAGTCAACTGAAGTAGTGAAAACATTTGTTTCCACCCATATTTTGCTAATGTGATCATGTCTAAAGTAAGGAAAAAAAATCTGTGTTTGATAAATGATTTGGATCATGGAACAATTAAAATTACTCTTCATGAAACGTTGAAATAAGTGAGAAATTTAGGTCTTATTCAGGGACGGTTAAAGCTCGATCTAATGTCATTGATTCTTTTAGAAATTACTATCCTTGTCAATTTAATTATTGACGTAATGAACGATTTTCTATCTATTACATAGTCAATAAGCAGTATTCTTTGTTTTATCTCGACGTTCAGTAAACATAAATTCCCAAAACAGTTTTGCTATCAAGCCAGCATTTTATTTCAGCAGACATAGTGAATACAGGAAATCAGAGATAAGAATCAATCTGGTACTATGCATGTGAACTAAAGATATTTTTTAAACCCAGGAAATGATTTTGTTACTTTTGCATAGCCGTGCAATTACAAATCTAGTATTAAGGAAGCTAGGAGATTCAACTCTAACTACTCAACAATTTTGAGCAAATAAACATCTGTAATTGGTATCTATTTAGTGCCAAAGTAGTAGTTCTTACATTATTATTGCCTTGCCTTTTTAAGCTGTTGAAAAGCATATTGGTGTAATGTCACATTACACAAGATCTCTGAAACATTGTGATAACCATTTTTATAACTAATTAGCTATATTAATAACTGAAACTTTTACAGCAAAACAGTTATACCAGAATATTCTGATCAAATAATTCATTTTCCACTATAAAAGGTTTCTCAAAACTGCTTTTATTCTAATTCATCAGTTTAATTTCACTTACCGAAATGAAATTATTATTGCCATCTCAACTATTTTACACATTTTTTTTCGGGCTTTGATGGTTGTTATCTAATACTCTTTGGCGAATAACCTGTTATATCACCATTCTTTTTAAGAGGAAAATAATCTGGGCCTTTCAAGTTATTTAACTACTTGATAGCTTGGTAAAATCGTTGCGAAGGGTAAGACAAGGAGAAGGAATTTTCATAATAGGTATATTTTTTATCAAAAATAAAACAAACTGCTTTACATTTTGCTTTTCAGTTTTTATTTCGTGGAATGCACACAGGTCAAAAGTATTTATGTAATCTCACACAAGTTTGTAAACATGTTTGTTGAGCAAATACGTTCAGTGTGAAAAAAGTGCGTAAGGAGATGTTTTAGTACTAATATTTAAATAGAATGTTTATTAAAGGTGGACGTGATATTGACGCAATCACTTCATTGCGAAACAAACATATCATCAATGAGTTATCTTTTTATGGAATAGCTCTGTTCTTCTTGCCCTGAAGAAATGAGGTAAAGATTTTTTCTTAAATATCAAGGTGTATCCACAGTCGCTTGACGTCCTCATACTTGCCGGTTCACTGGAGGAAAAGGGAAATACATCAACAACGATTTATTTGTGTCAAGTTGCACTCAGAAATCAACAGCTGTGTTTTGTTCTATATGTTGATTTGCATTTGAAGATAACCTATAGATGAAAAAAAAAGCGTAAATTGAGTTAAATATTCGTCATTAAGCAAAAAGCAGGTATGAAGTATTAAAAAAAAAAGTGGCTACCAATCATCTGTAATCACAAAATTACAACATTTTAAGGTAGTAAAAGTTTAAACACCTTGTCTGTATTTTACAGCAACTAAAAGATGTTACTAGAAAAAATTAGTATCTTTGAAAAATGTTTTGTTTGATTTCAATCGTTATATCATGCTGTTTAGTAAACACAGCATTTACCGTTATACATAAAGCCATGAAACTATTTGGTGTTTTTCGTTATGAAAGGAGTAGTAAATCAATAAAGGAATTTGTGTATTGTGTACAATAAACTCGGTATGTTTCATAAATCCCGTTGCATGCTCCAAACTTATCACAGGTCGAGTTAGTTTGCTTCTAAAAGGAAAGCCATATTGAATTTTTAATTAATCAAGCAGGAAGATCATTTAGTTATGCAAATTTATCTTCGTACACCGAACAATATTACCTTTCTATTAATCTGTCTTCACTTGTCCTTACCTTTCTTTGACATAGGATGTAAGACAGTAAAAATTCAAACTTTTGTTGGATCGTACATTTCAGTTGAAATTAAGGAATGACTTTATTCGTCAGTATGACTCGAAAAAGAAAAATGATAGCACCAACTTTATGGATTTTTTCCTTCTTTTTATCTTCCGACAAGTATATAATTCTCCAAAATAACCTGACATGAGACAATACTTTTGAAGAATCAAATATAGACAAAAGTCGAATGAATTAATGGGAATTAATTGTAGCTAAACATTCAGAAGTATTTCATTTGTTCCTTAGCTATTTGACGAACACCTCATACTTCTTCTTGTTGTCAGAAAAGATAAAGTAAGAAAACATGGTGATGTTTAAAACATCATCAGCGAAAGTGCATATCGGAAGTCATGGAATATTTCAGGATTTTATTCTACTGAGTATATAGCTTTATCCGTTTCCTCCAGCAAAATCCAGACTTGAGGAGAAGGTCATAAACAACAATGGTGGGTTATTCCGGTCACACAACAGTTAACAACTATAGAAATACAGTCAAGTATAATCGTTCATTTTTTAATTATTTTTTTGCTCATACGTTATGTAAACATTATTCGGGAAAAACTTGGGGGAAATGAGAACCGGGGACACATTTCGTATAGAAATTAGAGAGCGTTCACGACTAAAAATATGAACAATTAACAACAATAGAAACGAGAAATATATAACTAATTAACATTAATTACAATCAAACATGTTGAGTATCGTTGTCTTTCTGAATATGTATCTGTGTGGGTGTAGTTTCTGTTAGTAAGTGTCTGTCATATTGCAGACTAGCTGCATTGAGATGTACGTTCGGATAATGTTTTTTGTGTGTGTATTGTGTTTGTTTTTGTGATTGTGTATGGTTGTATAAACGACGAAGGCCAATTTTTACAAAGACATAGCCTGCGATCGCGTTGTTTACACGAAGTGTTATAATAATACAATAATAATAATAATAACTATATACAAGTAGGTTATCCACAGTGTTCGTAACCTTTTTGCACCATATACAATTCTGAAAGTTCTGAAGGTAAAAATAAAAAACACGTGAGAACAACACAAACTCTATCAGACGGCAATAACATTTTCGTCCGAAAAAACCACAGCAATGTATTTGTTCTCATATTTACAAAGGGTTGGGAGGGAGCGGGGTTAGGTGGTGGAGAAAAAGGGGGTCGGAAAACACACATCTTTGTGGAGTGGATGTCTCAAAATGGTAGGGAACAACACTTTTTGGTAATGTCTCTACGCAAGTGGTAGCTACCGGACCTTTGTACACTAAAAAAATCTCGGGACACAGAGGGCTTTCACTCTAAGTTCGTTCTTCTACAGCCATCGTCCTCTTCGTCTTCCGGTTAAAAGTGTGGGGTGGCGTGGGGAGGATAGAGATAAATATCACTGGGTCGGAGTGTCTATGAGAGACGCCGTGATTGGCGCCTTGGTCCCCGCTGTCGAGGAGAGAACAGTGTCGGCCTGTGAGGCATGCTGGAGGCGGCAGAGCCGCGTGGTCCTAGCGCTCGTCCATGGGGGCGGCAGAGACCGCCGCCGGGATGGAGCGCGAGGCACCGCGGCCTCGGGGGCGGCCCCGTCCGCGCCCCCCGACCCCGGGTCACGGGGCCCGGTCCGCCGCCGCCCTCCAGCTGGTGTCCCCCAGGCCAGTCTGCAACACAACACAAGAAGGCCACCGTCAGTTCAAGTGTCAGCATGATCTGCAGCTACCAAAACTACTTTCAAGGCTTTCTAGTTGCATAACTCATAGAGATTCCACGTAACCACTGCCAGTAAATAACATATTGCTGTAGTCTAAATCATAGCAGATTGACTACATTGCTGTAGTGCTAGTCTGTGATCAAAGGGCAATACACAGTCGTTTATATCAAAATATTATCTCTAAATAGGTTTTTTTTTTAATAAGGGCCTTTCATTTGTAACCGCATTATCTTTCTATGTATGTACTGAACTGTAGAGGTTTATAATGTTTAACAAAATTGATTCACTCACTTACTGTGAGATACGATCTTTATTTCAATTCTTGAGTGCAAGAAGCTTGTCGGCAGTGGAGATTCACCTACAGATTTACAGAAATGTACGTTAATATTGCTATGAATTGTAGTAAATTTCGAAAGTGTGTGAGAATGATCAAGGTCGGGAGGGTTAATGTGCATGATGATTCACGCCCAAAGACAACCTTGCCTGATTTCTGATGATGCGGTTCCTGGACTACAACATTTCAGAGGACCAACGATTCACGATTTCACGGTTTTTAAATGATTTTCAAAACGTTATAAAGTCGATTTTGAACACCATTGCTTCTGTAACATTACAACTGTAATCATGTATTGGTCTTGTACACAAACTCGTTGAACCAAATTTCAAATGTTTGAATAAAATAAAAACTATATATGAAAGTAGATGAAAGCATGTAAAATATAGAAACAAACAGATTTTGACGACATTTACAGCCTTTCTATTCTTATTCAAATAAACGCCTTATTTAAAAATAACCTTCGTACATACCAACCAATGATAATTAATAGTGCTGTTGTGTTCTGTAACAAACAAATTAAAATCACTTTTTATATCGATATTACTGACGTAAATTAAAAATAACTCGGTTCAAATGAAGAAAAACCCATGCTCAGTTGTTTTATGTATTAACACAATCTGAACATTTTCCAGAGTCGATATACACAGATATAGAGCGCACATGATGCTCAAAACCATTCTGACATTACATCAAAAATTAAAAAATAAGTCAGTAAGAATCTTGAAACTTTATCTAATGTTAACAATGATCAGTTGAAATATGTCAATCAAACAAAAAATCTAAGAAGTTGTAAAGTACATGTATCACATCAGCTTGCAATTAGATGTAAAATACGAATAAATATGTATTATTGTTATTAACATCACGAATATTAGATACTGATTGCTTTGATAGCAAGGAGCACAATCGGTACCAAGGAGAAACGAATTGATGGACTGATACGAGAATGGTGCTTTAAGATGGACAGATTCTAAAGAGAACGATGATTTTATGACGGACATTAAGAAGGATGATAATACAAATGAAGACTGATTAAATTGGTAGTGACTATCGAAGAGATGCGAGAGTTTTACTTTAGATGTGAGGAAGTTGATTAATTTAAAAATAGCATTGTAAAAGCTGAGTTCAGTGCAACGTGTAGTGCAACTAGTGTAACAAACGTGTGATTAAGATCTCATAACAAATTTTAAAAATGATTATAGAATCAATGGTTTTCCTGAAGAAAGAGAATTAATTTCTGGTACAGTATACACTTTCCTGTCAGACAAAAAGAAGAAGCACAAATGGTAGAAAATAATGGAAGGCAACCATTAACAGTAATCTGAAATTCAAACGATGGCATAAAACTACTCATTTCTGTTCAAACGATTAAAGTAAAAGTAGAATAATTTACATTTTAGTTGAGAGAAATGTGCAACAGTAAACTGTCAGTAGTTTCGTAAAGTAGAGATATTTCAATGGCTACCATGGAAACAAGGTTATAAATTGCTCAAACAACTTTTATAACAAACTAATTTGGCATTAAGGAACGTTTTCGTATAAATATCATTTACCTCTCATAATTTTTTGTTCAGTGGTTAATGAATTACGAAATTTGATTCATTGTGAATAAATATGGACATGAAGTAAATATACTATCGTTTATAAGGCTACTTTTAAAAAGGTCTTTAAATAGTTATAATATTTTTGTTCATATTACTAAACTATATTTGCTGATTGTGAGCTTTACAGTATTTACATACGAAATTCTCATATTTAGACGTTCACTAACTTGTTAATTCAAGTACACTTACCTTGTTCTGATGCCAAAGGTCACAATGCCTTACATTAGAAAATAATTTACAATTTCCCAGGGCACCAAATATTTTAACAGCTAAATGCATACAGCAAATCCTATCAGGAATGTGGCCATCTGCCTGCGTAACATTTAAGTTTTATTGTAATGTTTCGAGCGTTATAGAAAATAACGTCAATTATTTCCCATCTGATAGAATATGGGGACGCTCTTCCCTACTCAATGAAACTGAATTAAAAATTAGATACGTTGGCTCAATACCTATCAGACAATTTTTATGTACGTTCAGCTATTTATGTTACGCTTCTAGAGATATAATTATTTTCGGTATTTTCTACTTCCGTAAATTATTATTATTTTGCTGTCTATTTCTTTCTAAGTCTACTGTTTTATTGTAATACCATTATTTAGTAAATAAAGCCAATTAAAGGTACAATGTCTTGTGTGTATCTAAAAGTCTACAAAATGTTCCTTAAATATCTATCGCCAGCCATGAGCACTTTTTAATTAATCAGGAACAGATTTTAAAAATTTACCAAAAACAACAAACTCAAATACATATTTCAATTACGCGATTTTACTTGAGAAATTTTTTAACTAATAGTTTGTTTACTGAAGCTACCTTCATAAAATAATCAGACAGAAAGAGAGAAATTAAAAAAAAAAACCTTCAACTAAAGTAGGGATACCGTCAAAATACAAAACAATTCATATATCCAAAGCTTTTGTAGTTAGAAATTATACTCTAATTACAAGCTGAAAATTATAATAATAACAGTTTTTAGAAAAATACAAGGACCTAAATCAATAATGAATCAGAATACAAATTATGTTCAAACAGGAAAAATATATTTCGAAACTGAAAACTAATAGATGTAATTAGGAAAAGACGACTACAATGGGTACATTCACCGAATGAATAACGAAAGATTAACGGAACAGATATTTGGCTTGACAAACAGCTAACAATCAAATCCATATGGTTACAGTAAACAGAAAAAAGATATAGAAAATTCTGGAACCAACGCAGACTCAGTAAATATACAAGTTTTAGAGAGGAAACTTAAAATGCAGGTTTTCGTGAAAGAAGGAAAAATTCGTTATATGAATGGAGACTTTCCAGCCATACTGATGCAATATAATCCTTTCGGGCGTCAAGCCGGATAGTGTTGTATAAACACAACGTTTCGAAAGCTACCACTGCTGTCTTCATCAGCTGTAGAAAAACCGAGCGTGGTGGGTGAACGGTTAACGTTCTGGCCTCGCATTCAGGAGGGCGCGGGTTCGAATCCCCCTCCGGCCATCTGGATTTGGGTTTTCCATGGTTTCCCCAAATCACTCCAGGCGAATGCCGGATGCTTCCTTCAA
The DNA here is from genome assembly GCA_031002005.1 of Vandiemenella viatica. NCBI lineage: Eukaryota > Metazoa > Arthropoda > Insecta > Orthoptera > Morabidae > Vandiemenella > Vandiemenella viatica. Next base: position 109,051,868 of record JARYHS010009186.1, on the reverse strand, counting down.
AAAGGCTGTGGCCAAATTCCTTCCCGTTCCTTGTCCCCAGTCCCATCCCGCGTCTAATGACCTTAGCCGTCGTGGAGAAAAGTGGCCACAGGATGAGAAGGAAATGCACTAGCAGAGGACGAAAGAAATATGGGCACATAGTGAAGTCAGGAATAAACATAGTTGATTTATCGTACCGTCTAAAAGCGTTATTCTAAGAAAGAAGAAGATTATCAGATACCACAGTTAACAATAACACCATCTAAAGCCGTGTTTTGTAAAGTCTTCTTATCTACAAGATAAATTTCACTTATACACTCAAGATTCACATCAATTCAACTCTTTGAAGTCACTGAAGCAGTATAATTTGCATCACTTTATGTTTCTTTATAGGCGTGATAAATAATACATATAGAATGATTCGCATGGTTTCAAGGGTCAAGATACGGCGGCAGCGACCTAATTTAGCGCAAATATTTTCCTTGGAGTCTCGGCTTCCGGCGGAAGTGGTTAGAGCTGTGCCAACAGGAGACGCGCGCTGTTATCGCAGGCCAGAGATGTTATTTGTGGTCGGCTGATCATTGTTTGCTGTTCTTAGCGGGCAGGCGGCGCTGTGACACGGACTAATCCCGCTAATGGGTAATGACTGGCGGCTGAGTGGCGCTCAATCAAATACGGAGGCACAAACACACACGCTCTGACGCACCCACGCACGTGCCCGCTCGCTGGAAATACGGCTCACCGCCAAGACTTCCTCACACGCATGTCCAGATCAGTGTTGCGCCATAATGGTTTACTTCTGTTAAACATTACGAAAAAACCAGTGGTATGATATAGTGCCAGTACATAGTAGCAATCAAAACAAATAAGTTTCCTCCCGAAGAGAAAACATTTGAAACGAAGTCCCGTAGCTAAGGGGGTAGAGCTACAAACAAAAGGCAACAGACAAACCGAGTGTGGTGGGTGAACGGTTAACGTTCTGATCTCGCATTCGGGAGGACGCGGGTTCGAATCCCCGTCCGGGCATCCAGATTTGGGTTTTCCATGGTTTCCCCAGATCACTCCAGGCGAATGCCAGGATGCTTCCTTCAAAAAGGTTATGGCCGAATTCCTTCTCGTTCCTTGTCCCAATCCCATCCCGACTCTAATGACCTCGCTGTCGACGAGCCGTAAATCCCAAGCAAAAAAAAAAAAAAAAAAAAAAGCAACACGAATACCCACATAGTGGAAACACAGATACGCTGGAACATTGGGTAACATGCGGACAGAATAAACAGATACTGAATTTGGTAAGACGAAAAAATGCTCCCCTGTAGACAACATTATCGCTCGCTGTTAAAATATATGAAATCCTTAAAAAAAAAAAAAAATAGTTCTCGCTACAATGAAAAATACCTTCCTATAGTTACTAGGCAACTCCACTGTCTACATAATACAAAATGAAAACAAAAAATTCTATGATTTCATTTGATATATAAACGTCTCGTATTATGAAACTATAAAATTACAAAATTACAAAAAATGTATGCGAAATACAGTTAAATAAACTGCAATAGGAGAAATAAGAGAATTCTGTTACTTGGGAAGTAAAATTACAACCGATGGCCGAAGCAGGAATGATGTTAAAAGCAGAATAGCATTAGCAAAAAGAGCCTACATGAAAAAGAGAAAATTTCAAATATTGATCTAGGAATTAGAAAGAACTTTTTAAAACTCTTTGTGTGGAGCACAGCACTTTATGGTACCGAAACATGGACTTTAGGAATACCGGAAATAAAGAAATTTGAAGCATTTGAAATGTGGTGCTACAGAAGAATGCTGAAAATTAAGTGGACAGACAAAGTAAGAAATGAACGAGTTTTGGAAATGATGGGTGAGAAAAGAAGTTTGTGGAAGAAGCGTACAGAAAGAGTAGGTCATATTTTGAGACATGCAGGATTGGTTAATTTGTTAGTGGAGGGAACAGTCGAAGGTAAGAACTGTAGAGGAAGACAGAGATTAGAATATATGAAACAGATAATTTAGGACGTGTGCTGTAAGGGGTATGTAGAAATGAAGAGGTTAGCACAGGATAGGAAGGGATGGAAGATTGCATCAAACCAGTCGAAAGACTGACGACAGCAAAAAAAAAAAAAAAAAAAAAAAAAAAAAAAAAAAAAAAAAAAAAAAAAAAAAAAAAAAAAAAAAAAAAAAAAAACTGGCAGAACATTCACCGAACACACAGGCAACATATTTCAGATATATGTAATAAAAACCCATAACGTCATACGCAGTAAACATACAGGTAATGTAATTTTTACTGTTTTGCGGCCAAATACTGCTTTCATCAGATGCGTGCTCCATCTGGCAGACAAGAAACTAATCGAACAAAAAGGAAGAAGGATAACAGGAGTGTGTTAATCTTAGGTGATATACGAATTTTCGAAAGTATAATTTAATTAATTTGAGTAGTATTATTCAAGAAAGCTATTACGAGTATGTAATTTTGTGGTGCTTATGTAATAAATAAAAAAAAATAAAAAATGTTGACGCTAAACATTTTTATTCGAAGCTGAACGTCACTATTCCAGTTATCTTTCACTACTGAGCTCAGATATTCACGTAGTTACTTGATAAGGGTATATTTGTTCAAAGTTGAGCAAGAAGGTATTATTGAATAACTATTAATGTTTCCTTAGACAGTCATTCAGTGGAAATACGATATTCACCAAGACTAATAATGCAGTTCCTTGGTATATCGTTGCAATATCATCAATTTGTTTCGATGTAGTTTCGTATTACGTAATATAGTATTGCAAGATTACGTGTAAACTAACAATAAATTATGTTGTAGTGATATCTTCGATTAATTACATATTTCTGAATGTTGTTATGTATGTTTCCTGTATTACTTTATTCAATTAATTCTAATTTTTAGGTGCAATAACGTCAGGAGGTACTACTACTACAAACCATGGAAACAGGTTCCATATGAATAACGGATAATTGAAGAAATGCATGTTTCTCTAATGAACGTGGGATAATTGGAAAGAGCGACATAAATAAAAGTGCTTTAAACGGCCAATCATGAAAATTGTTCAAAAGTCAGACATTAGAGTATGTATTTACTGTTAGCATTATTTTATTAAAGCATCACTAGGCACATAAGACTTGACGTATCTTGTTAGGGTATATATATATTCAATCAGTATTTAAACTGAATCATAAATCAGTTCAGATGAGGACAATACAAAAGATAAAAAAAAAAATCTCTTTTCGAGGGCTGGATTAGAACTGGCTGTTGTAGGTAATACGTGCCGTTCTCAATTAAAAAAGCTGGTCGCAACTAGTGGTAAACAACTTACGAGGTCTGGTGGTGACATTACAATATGCATTGTACATCAGCGCTTGTGGATTCTACCTACACATCACCGTAAAATGTCCATTAAAGGGACTTCTGGTAAATAAGTGGGGTGACTAAATTCTATGATGTAATAGCTACAGTTCAAATCAGCACAAAGCGTAGGTTAATACCGATAGAAAATTATTAATCTCCTCAGATTTGTCATATTTTGGTTCATAAGTATTTCGAACGACAAATAAAGAATTAGGAGACATTGCTGAAGTTGCAGCTTATCAATCATTCATGTGAGAGGAACATTAAGCAGCAATATCACAAAATAATTACAAATCATACGACAAATAATGAGGCATCTGCGTTTTATCATCGAGATTAGCAAAACACAAAGATACCCCAGTGAATCATTTGTATAAAATTGGAGAATAAGTGAAAGCCAAACGCTGAGATAAAAATTATCAAAAGATCCCATTTTGGTACAAAATGTAAGCAAATGTTTTAGCTGAAAAAGTAAGGATCATAAAACAGAAAAAAATCTTTGTTGCAGCAAAAAAATTAGAGACATTTTAAACTTCTTTTTGAAAGAAGTAAAGTTGCAACTGTAGACGGAAGGGGACAAAACGAAAGTTCCCATCGAATATGAATTTTGTAAACCCTAGTTACTGAAGAAAAAGGTTAAGAACCCAGTTTTTCCATTTATGGATAGGTTGCAGCAAGTAGATGTAAAAACTGCTTTACAAACACGGGTGCCCGCCGCTTCATTTCTGGGGCGATAGGCCACGGGCTCTATATGAAGCAACACCGCCACAATGAACTCAAAGAATTTCAATTTTGTTGGTACCTGCAATATAGAGGGGGCGCCATTTTATCGACTCGGAGTATGCGCAATAGCGCAGTTGTTCGCAACCCACGATACCGAGGTTCACAATTAACAAGCAAGTAATGAAAATATAATTCCAAAAATGTGAGGCACGCCAGAATTTCGTTTATTAGGTCCCACCTACACGCAGAGGGGTTTCAGATCCGCACTTTATTATTCCAAATACTGTCTACTATATTTGTGAATAAGAGAAATGACGGAGCACTAATTTAAATTGAAAAACGTTTACAGTTTACAATTTAGAAAACTCCTGACGTCTTTCTAGCGGACAGAATGAAATAAAAGGACGTCAGTTGACTAAAGACTGCTTCTTGTCGTAACAGCTGTCATTACCAAGATAAGCGTCTAAGAGAGATGCAGAAAACGTAGATATTGCGAGAAATGAAGCAAATTGTGCTCCCTGATGTGTATTATTCGATTGTATATACTTATTGCTAAAGTTAATGCTGCATGAAAACAAGGCGAACTCGTCTGGAGGTATATATCCATATTCCCTACCAACTACAGAAATATACGAGATCTCATCTACAATAACCGTGCAAGGAAATTAGTTTAAGGTGGGGCCGGGATGTGAGTTACAAGAAAACAACTCTTATAATAGTTTGAAATATTTATAACCTTCAGATACCGCAAGTTATTAGACCATTGTCTATGAGTAGGTGATCTACGGCAACGTATATGATATTTTAATTTACTGCCTACTCCGCATCCTATAAAACAATTTCTAGATTCTTAGGACTGATGTTTTCACTTGTTATTTATTGCTGCTCCCGTCAGCTGAAAATGCCGCTGACAGTTAGTAAAAGCTCTGGGCGAAGAATTTTTCAGCCCATGCACATAAATGAAATATCTATAGCTTATCTTCGACGATTGTGCGAATCATAGCAATATTTAACAAAATTTGCGACGAAAATCAATAACTGAAAAAATAAATGAACTTCCACAGTTTTCCGGGGGTCAGTACCCCCTCCCTCGAAACTTCTTGACTGATTCAAAATTCAAATACTGTGCACGGTACGTTTGAAGTGTACCCATTGTGATATTTTTTATGTTTATTGTATATTTGATAAATTATCCGTATTGTATCGAAGTATACGATGATGTTTCAGAAAGCAAGATATAAATGTTAGGTTTTCAATCCTTAAAACTAGAAATAGTTACGTGGTTCAATGAAACAAAAGTATATTTCTTTTAATTTATGAGTATAATTCACCATGAGTTCTTTTTTGCAACAGTCAAGTGGAATCTCTATCCAAGTACTATAACCTAGCCCATATTTTCCTTGAATGGTTTTCCTTCAGAGAAGAAAGTAACGGAATAGCAGCAAATAAAAAGTCACAAATAGTTAACCGCTTATATAGCACTTGAGCCATTGAAGTGTATTAGTATAAAGTCAGAATACCTTTAAAGTGAATGTAGTAGGAACCAAAGCTTAAAGTTAAGTAACTTCGCGTAGTCTTAATGACCTTGTGAGAGGATTTCTTATCAGCTGCGCAATACACCCTTTCCGTATCCACCCAGACTAACCCGGCAAACGTACAGGTTATGGGGGACCTACAGTTCGTCGTGGAATCCAAAATACGGAAGCTCTCTTGGGTAATTCTATTACACAGCAAGCTGTGCCAGAGAGAAAGGTCGGGTATGAAAATCCCCGCCGAGACAGGAATTCGAACTGTGGTCCTTTCGATCATAGGATAGACCAATGAACCGGCAGGCCGCTACTAGAGCATAGAAGCAGTGAAATATCTGCTAACGGTTCTGACTATCTTGTGATCTATCTGAACTCAGAATTTATATTCATAAATGGGAGTTTCTTCTATCAGATAGTCAATATCAAATGTTATCTTGAGTTCCTGGCAGTTACGATGTTTACCTTATGTGTAAACTCGCAGTTACTTCAACAATTCCAATGTGGGTTGAAGAATAAATATACACGTCAGTAGTAAGATACGTAACTAATCGAAATCAGTGTTTGCCCAGTAAAGATTCAACTGCCAAACAATAGCCACCGATGTGTCTACTGTAATGTCCACAGTAAGAGGAAAGCGGGTTCACCGCCACAAAGGCTTGACTTATTACCAGAATCGTCTGTCAATAAGCCGCACATAGCAGCTACCGGCCAATACCAAGCCGGATACGATTTCCAAGGGACGGTTCGCAAGCACAACAAAGGCGTTCGCATACGTGTTCGCTTTGTCAAAGTCAGAAGTGAAAGAGAGCACGCAGGAAGAGGAGTTGCTGTTAATTCCGCCTCAGGTGGGAAGGGCGCCATTATTTTCTAGAGTGGCGTTCCGTCATGTGGGAGTGATTGATGGGGCAGCCGATAGGAATCAGCGCTTCTGTCACGAAGTGGACCTCTCCGCAAGGTAATTGGGGCCACTTGCTTTCGCTCCGATCCACATGTCCCGAACTAGACCACGCCACCGACGCAGAAAGCAACACAAGTAATTACGTACTGACGAATCACCCTCATAACTCACACAGGGCCCTTATCCCTTTTATACACCGACGCAGTTTTATTCCTTTACTCTGCGTTGGCTCAGTTTTAAGATTGCAAATAACCTGAGTCAACTTGCTTTCTTCTTTATCCGCAAATTTTAGCACCTGAAACCAAAGGCCATTAAGGAGATATATTAGATAGTAGGGAAGGCTATGGTGACTTAGGCGTCTTACTGAAGTTTGAAAGATCCCCCTATTCGAATACCTGCCCCGGAGAGGATTTTCCAAAACCCTTAAGCCGACCTCCATGTCTGTGTAATGTGAAGTGCACCAGAACTATATTGCGTGGATCGGATTCCACGTTAAACTGTAGTTCTCCTCTACGGTAACAACTCTCCTTGCAACACTAATGTGTACACTTCCAAACCAAACGAAGGCTTAACGTGAACCTAATTGGCCAAAACGAACATTCGTGTTGCAAGGAGAGTTGTTACCCTAGAGGAGAACTACAGTTTAACGTGGAATCCGAACATAATTAGGCTCGCGTTAGGCCTTCGTTTGGTTTGGAAGTGTATACATTTAATAACAAGCTTAACTAGGCAGATCACATTGGAAAGGTAGTAGGAAAAGGTTTCAAAATTCTGCATTTGTTGGAGAGGGTGATGAGGGGGTGTACGAGAGAAGTAAAGGAATTGGGTTACAAAACTTTGGTCAGACCATTGCTTGAATATGGTAGTGAAGTATGGGACCCACATTTTGAGTATCAAATACAGGAGTTGGATAGGGTGCAAAAAAGAGCTGCTAGATTTGTCTCTGGAAATTACGGTAGAACACAATCAGCAAACAATACGATAAAAGATCTGGAATGTGATTCATTGTAAGACAGGAGGAGGATAAAGATGGTCACGGGAATGTACACGGCGTATATTGATGATGAGGCATGGAAAGATATTGGTGTAAGAATTAAAAGTAATGCGTGGAAGGGAAATGAAGACCATGACCACTAGCTGGCACTCGACTTCAGGCACAAGGGTGTGGGAAGATTTCTTTCGTAGGTAAGGGGGTCAGGGATCGGAATAAGTTACCAACAGAATTGATAAATAATTTACCAAACACGATGAAACAATTTAAAGTTGAAATTTGTAGAGGGCAAAAGTGGGTGGGTACAAGAGAGGGGGAAAATGGGTGCGCTCCATTGTAATTAAAATTACTTAAATTTAAAATCTAGAGTTTGATTTTCACTTGGTGACTTGCAATCAATCCAGGGGAACGCAGAGTAATATAAGACAGTAACAGTCTTTTGCAAACTCAGTCATCACCGTATAAGTGATTTCATCATGATCAAATTTAACATTTATAGTTTCATACGATCACTTTTTAGAATGCCATGTATATAAATGATTTTTCTGAAACTGTGATTTATGAAAGTATTTTTTCAATTCAGAACTACAAATATGGCAGAAAAATCAATGTTGTTTTAAGAAGGGTTTGAAAATTAAGTAAATAAATATGGTAAGAACCAAACATGGAGAATTTTAGATCAAGAAAGAGCTGAGGATTTGAATTTTTGCACGATTGATATTTGAACCCGCGTCCTTCCGAATGCGACTGATCAATAGGTGAGCAGAGGAAACAAATGAAAGAAACACGTGAAAACAAATATTAATATATTCCAACCAAACAATCGAATTATTAGTTTTTAATGTTTATGGAATGATCGAGAGATTGTCCGAGGATAGAGAAAGATAGACCACAGTGTCAAAATATATACCTATAGTAAACATCTGCTTGACAACGCTGTAGGAGGGCTACGAATATAGGAAGCAAGACAGGCACAAATCCAAAACAAAGTCTGAAATATGTAGTATTTTTTTCTCCTTTTTCCTTCGTAATCATTATACTTGTCGTGGAGCCAGTTTTTCACAAATGATAGCTTTAATTTAACTAACCCTGTTGTAATTCGTATTTCCTTGTGATATGGCTACCTGTGCAACTATTAACAACATCTGACTGTTTCAGAAAAACACCTAGTTCAAATGTATTGCCATAAAAACATTTTTCGGTTGTTCCTCTCAATCATCTATCTTCCGTGTTTGACCATTCAAAGGAGAGCAGCGTTCATAAGAGGTTGAAACCGAGAAACTGATGTGTTGGTTACAACATATATTCGCTGCATGCTGCGGGCCACAAAACTTTTTAAAATTTTACCAAGCAGTGTGTAGGCCCGTTGGCTCATTAACAAACGCGAACCCACCTGAAGAGCGTTTGTGGGCGACGGCACTGCACAGGAACACAACTGCGAGCCACTATGTGTTTACCAAACTTTTATATTCGCATTACTGAATGCACGTCGGCATTCTTTTCAACGCGAAATTCAGCTTCACTAACAGCTAATATTTTTCGCTTTAATAAATGAAATTGCCGTGGCACAATTAAAAAAAAAGTTTTTTTTTAAAATGTTTGTTTTTCGAGCATTTCAGGCACACTGGCGTGGCTGAAGCAAATTACATGATTAATTTAATAATACGAGCTGCGCTTAAACGCCGGCCAGAATCGCACGGGGCCACTTACTCCATAACAAGCAAACCGGAGAGTCAAACGCGATGCAGTCGCTCTCTCCCTGACCGTGTTCCGGTATTCAAACATTTTTCCATTTCCTCTTTCCCTGTGACAACCATAGATCAGGAACTAATTGCGTCAGCTTATCGAAAAGTCACCTTCGATCACTTTTTTGAGGAAGTCATCTGAGTGACTTGCAACTGTTGCAGAAACCTGAGCTGTAAAAAGATTACCTCCCTATTCGGTATTTATATTGCCTGAAAAAACTGAAAACTATGAATATAATTCACGCAACATGTCATATTTATAGCTGCAGATATACTAAATAATCATAATTCCCGTGTGGCCGTAAAGATCCGGTGACAGGGTAGTGCTACCAGGTACAGGGCAGCTATAGTTTAAAGTGGAAACCGAGGCATGGAATCATTCTGGTGTACTTCACATTACACGACAAGCTATGCCAAGGGTGAAGGTTGGATTAAGGGCCTATGAAAATCCCCAACATGAATTTGAGGCGGGGACCTCTCTTTCCCCAGTCAGAAACCTTAACCACTGAGCCACCAATCGCAACAGATTTGTTGTTAACATGAGCATATTAGCCATCTCATAACATTTTACCCATCCAAAAATCACCCAACGCGCCTAAAGAAGTTTTAACTTCAAAAACTAAAAATCTAACTGAGTCCATAACCCGAAGGTTGGTCGGATATTCCCGAAGAAGATTTATTAATCTATTGTGTCAGAGGCAGGAAGGCTATTTCCTCTCCTCAGGGACCTACAGTTTAACGTGGAATCAGAACCACGGAACGTCCCGGCGTAGCTCATATAATCAAATACAACTCCTAAAAATTCGTGCTCACCTTAAGATTTGAACCCGCTACCGGAGAGAAAAACTTGTTTGACAAAGCCTTGTTTTGAAGTATACGTGTGTCAAGTATTATCAATATCGGAAAAAAACTGTGGGTTTGTATGAACAACGGTGACAGAAATTAAGGTAAGAGGAGAAAGGCGGAGAGGGGAAAGGCGGAGAGGTTTTAGGTTATTATAAATCTAGTGTAAACAGTATTTTTCTATTTGTTTTAATGAACACATATGCAAAGTTCCATCAAAATCCGATAAAAACTGTGTATTTGTTTGAGGAAAATTGGCGAAAAAAAACTTTCAGTTTTATATATTAGATACAAGTATAAGCTATACTTTCACTGCTGTCCAAGCACAAGACGTCATGCTTATAGCTGCAGATATACTGTTAACATTAGAATGTTGGTAACGCAAACTCGTAAGATTTTACCCATCCAAAAAGCGTCCAACGCGCATATCATACACGCATATTATACGCGCAACACGTCTTAGCATGTCGGTGACGGGAAGTCGGAAAAAAAGGCTCCTCGAAGGGTAAGAGGAAACAACATAAAACTTATATAAGAATTGTTCTCTGGTGAAGATGGCGACGACGAATGTGATCGCCGAAATATTGCGTAATTGTAACACTCCATTAACTCGGTTAGTCACCCGAGAAAAGTTGTTAAATTCTGAATGCCGAGAAAAACTGCGTTTTTATGTAAAATGAAACTTCTTGGATTGGGAGTGTATATAATGTTAAGTAAGTGATCACAAAATTGATTCAAATTTACAAAGAACTTGGCAGTGTTAGCCCACTCATCAGTAATTTGTGCACTCACTGTTGCCTGGAGCAAGCACTGATTAGTTTGTGAATTGTGTTATTAAGCTGTTGTATCCTGCCCCGAGGTAAGCTGGCCTACAAGTATTGTAACTGTCGTTGATATCCCGGATACAGCCCTGGGACGGAGTTGACGTCCGAGCTGGTCCTACACGTGTTCTATCAGGAACAGATCTGGGGATCTTGCTGACCACGGGAGTATCCTCGATCACTACCTGCCGTGACCTGAGGTTATACCCGATGGCTCCCGACATCGTATCACTAAGACTGGTAGAATGGTTGAATGGTTGCCTTCTGAAGGGTAAAGAGACTAAGATGATTTACAGATGATTTACATGTGAGAGTTCTGACCACGAAAATCTTTACACGTATTAATTATCATATGGGTCATAAGTGCACTAAAAAGAACAAATGGCATTTTTTTTTTTTTTTTTTTTGCAAGTGAATAACTTTAGAATAGCATGTTATAGCGTATAGACAGGCAAGTGACATTAACTAAAGAGCTAGAAAGGTAAAGAAAACGCTACAAAACTTGTTGTTTTCAGCAAGGAACAATGTATTGCCAAATTTATACATAGCAGACAACAGTCTTTTTCGTCTCATATGGCGTCACGTTCGTTTTCTCTATTTTTCATTTTACTCGTTTCTTTCTTTCTTATGTCATAGTTCTCATATTTCTTGAAGCTTCTCTCTCATTCAGTTATAGCAAAAAGTTCCTTTTATAAAACAAAAATCCAGATATTCCGGTGATTAAGTACACAGCAGGAAACTAAAATTATGGCAGAAATAGGATTAGAAATCTCACCCTCATCTCGACCAGAGAGAGTCGAATTAGGTTTATCGACTCACTCTGCAGCAACTGTCTAGTAGATCGTCGTGTGTTGTTATTGGGTGCTGCGACGCCTACTTGCTACAGTCAGCCATTGCCCATCGCTCAAAACTCAATCCAGGCAAAATAATCACCAACTTCACACAATGCTCTGTACGTAACATTCATATTCCTAGTTCCCGGCGGGGAACAACGGGGGTTAAATTTTATTTTCTCTGCGGGCGCGAATAGCCTCTTTTTTTTATTATCCTCTTTCCGTGCCAGCAAGCTTCTCCATAAAGATATGAATAACATCTTGGCGCAGCACCAGTTGTTACAATAATGGCAAGATTGCAATGAGAACGAAGGATTCATATGCGTTGGCAGCCTGGTTGCTTACAAACTGTAACAAAGCCCCAGTTCCTACTTGTAAGAGCCTTTTTCACTTAGCAACGTTACTCATTTTCTGTATGGCGTGACCCGCAGAGCTGAGAAACTACTACTGTCAATCAAAGGCAGCAATACCCGCCAAAGGCCTAATAATGAGGAGCTTACTACGATCATTCACTTGGAGAAATTCTACGAAATGAATGACCGAGCTGGGAACATATGAAAGCCAGTTAACGATCTGTCTCAGTTTGTACTGAACTGATGGTACAATCTAAATTTCGTAAGACACTCAAATTTAGGTTTATCCACATCAGATGAGGTGGAAACCTTAATTGTTAACGAGAAAAATACGAATTTTATAAGAAAACAGTAATTTCCGGAAAATGAACCACTGCCCAAAGAAGACTAAATGTGGAATGAAACTGAAGTAAATTACTTGGTATGATAACAATAAGAAAAAAGCTGGGTGAACTGTTTGAGAGTTTCATTTAAACTAAATTCTTTTTGTAGTAAAATATTAGATATTCACATTCCCTTGGTTTAAAACAAGTTTGATTAAACAAAAAGATTAGTCTCATTAAAACAGGGAATTTTGTTGGGATATTAAAAAAGATCGTTGCATGTTCTACAGCTTAAAAAGTTTAGTTTAAGTAAAGGGATCGATTTTTAAATATCAACTGAAGAACGGGTTAAAAATGAGCAATCTCTTAGCTTTCTTTATAGCTGAATTGTGTACAAGCTAAGAGTTTCCCGACGTAGCTTCAAATCAATATTGTTACACTAACAATTAACTTTGCCCAGATCGATAGCTCAGCGGTCAAGGCAGTTGTCTTCAAAATTCAGACCCCTCGGTTCAGTTTCCTCTGGGGATATCATATGTTACGGGATTTGCTGTGTTCATACGAATAGCACAAGTATTTTCTGTGAATCAAATTCCCCGCTAAACAGAGTCGGAATGCGTGGTTATCGATACTCAGGTCTTAAAACCAACAGAATTCCCCATCAACATTCACGGTGTATGTTGTGTAAGGTAATTAGTATATGTTACTAATTATTTCGACAGTTGTCCGAATAGACATTAATAATGTGCAATTGTTAGTTTATACGATATGTTTCAGACGGAAAGAAAAAAATATCTAGTTCAAGCGTAAAAGATTCTTGTCTAGCATGGATTGGCTGCCCAAAAAAATGTAACTTCACAAAAGTAACGAAATGGCTAAATATCCCATTTATGAACATAATTGGTTCTACAGCTGAAATTCTGACAAAAATCGCGTATAGAATAATATGTTAAGGCTGAGTGAACTGTTTGAGAGTTTCATTTAAACTAAATTCTTTTTTGTAATAAAATAATAAGTATTCACATTCCTCTAGGTTTAAAACCAGTTGGTGTAAGAATGAAATACCAACTTCTGTTTAAAATTACTCTGTTTTCATCTTTAAAAGTAGTGGTATGATGCATTATGACGTGTTACAATGTTACTCTTTGTCTCTTACGTGGTTTTCAGCAAAATGACCAGACTACGAATTACCCACTGCCTGTTATAAACACTTGAGGTAAAGTGGAATACACAGACGGAAAAAAAAATCCCAACACCAAGAAAAAATTATTGTAGAGTAATGAAATTTGGACAATGCATTTGTCAAGTTAACATGTTTAATTGATTAAATTTTCAAGATCACAGGTTAATTTAAGCTCAAGAAAATGCATTTCAAATGTGAAATACTGTTAAATTAATAGCCGGTGTAACCTCCAGAATTTTGAATGCAAGCCTGCAAACGTGAATGCATTGTGTCATACAGGTTTCGAATGTCACTTTGTGGTATGGAGTTCCATGCTTGTTGTACTTGTGCTGTCAATACTGGGACGGTCAGTGCTGGCTGTGGATGATGCTGGAGTTGTCGTCCAATGATATCCCATACGTGTTCAATTGGAGACAGATCTGGTGATCTCGCAGGCCAAGGTAACATGTCGACACTCTGTAGAGCACGTTGCGAGACAACAGCGGTATGAGGGCGAGCGTTATCCTGTTGAAAAACTCCCCCTTGAATGCTGTTCATGAATGGCAGCACTACAGGTTGAATTACCAGACTGACGTACAAATTTGCAGTCAGTGTGTTTGGTATAACCACAAGAGTGCTCCTGCTGTCATAGGAAATTGCTCCCCAGACCATGACTCCAGGTGTAGGTCCAGTGTGTCTAGGCCGCAGACAGTTTGGTTGCAGGCGTTCCCCTGGCCTCCTTCTGACCAACACTCGGCCATCACTGGCACCAAGGCAGAAACTGCTTTCATCAGAAAACACAACAGATCTCCAGTGTTGGTCAGAAGGAGGCCAGGGGAACGCCTGCAACCAAACTGTCTGCGGCCTAGACACACTGGACCTACACCTGGAGTCATGGTCTGGGGAGCAATTTCCTATGACAGCAGGAGCACTCTTGTGGTTATACCAAACACACTGACTGCAAATTTGTACGTCAGTCTGGTAATTCAACCTGTAGTGCTGCCATTCATGAACAGCATTCAAGGGGGAGTTTTTCAACAGGATAACGCTCGCCCTCATACCGCTGTTGTCTCGCAACGTGCTCTACAGAGTGTCGACATGTTACCTTGGCCTGCGAGATCACCAGATCTGTCTCCAATTGAACACGTATGGGATATCATTGGACGACAACTCCAGCATCTTCCACAGCCAGCACTGACCGTCCCAGTATTGACAGCACAAGTACAACAAGCATGGAACTCCATACCACAAAGTGACATTCGAAACCTGTATGACACAATGCATTCACGTTTGCAGGCTTGAATTCAAAATTCTGGAGGTTACACCGGCTATTAATTTAACAGTATTTCACATTTGAAATGAATTTTCTTGAGCTTAAATTAACCTGTGATCTTGAAAATTTAATCAATTAAACATGTTAACTTGACAAATGCATTGTCCAAATTTCATTACTCTACAATAATTTTTTCTTGGTGTTGGGATTTTTTTTTCCGTCTGTGTATTTGTTGCTGAATATTACACTGAACGTACGCTGTTACTCAATTTACAGGTCGCCGTTACAGTTTTTTGCTTGGTCTGATATTGTTGCAAGATTTTATTTCATGTGCACTGTTTTCTCTTTCCGATTTCGAAAAAAGCTCGTTGCTGGTGGAGTCATGTCCATGAAATATCCGACAAATAGCAGTTGAAGGATTGCGCTGAAAATTTTACAACTTGTACACAGCGTCGATTTGGATGGCCACTCTTACAGCACGTATTTATCGTCAACACAGACCTAAAGCATTGTTTATCGGTTATTAGTTGTGAAGTTGGGTCGGTCTTAAAGCTGCTGCAGCCCACGGCAGGTAGGCAACCAACACGGCACGGCTGCTGCTGTTGCCGCGGAGGTGCTGCCCTCGCGGGTACGGGCGGTACTACCCAGCCAGCCGGCCCTCTAACAAAACAAGAGCGTTCCGCGAACACGCAGCGTGTATATGTGTGCGTGTGCAGACAAAGCGGAGAAACTTCCACCCCACACCACAGCCAACCCCCTGTGCCAACCCGCTCAAACAATTCCCTTAGAACGCGAATTAACTGGCCTGTGTAGTTTAGTACACTCGACAATGCCATGATGAATGATAATTAGCGGAAGGAGAGAGGGGAAAGTCCAGTCCGCAACGCACCTCGGCCAGCCCCCCCCCACCCCCTCCCCTCTGGCTGGCCGGCCTCTCATTGTTGCTCTCTACCTCTCTCCCCCTCCTCTATCCCTCACTCTCTCTCTCTGCGTGTGTATATGTTCCTCTGTCTGCACTCCCCACTACTCTCCCGGTCGTGATGCTTGCCTCTGTACACTTGGATTAAGGGTCAGGAACGCGGCAGCGTAATACAGCGGTCGCGAAATTAGCCTCCTCGTGTGATCAACGCTGCATGCGTTCTTTTCCGCTGCAAAAACTCGTCGTTGACTGGATAGCCAGTAAAAGTTGCAAACCACAACGCATGCAGGACATTATAATAGAATAGTATACAAAAGGTCGATTGTTTTTTACAAGAAACGTTGCTTTGGGAGGAATTTTGCTGTTTTTTTTTAAGTAGAAAAATTTAGGGCTTTACGCCCCATCAACGTAGAGATTATTAGAGTAAGGAGAAGATTGAGGAAGAAATTCGGGCATTACCCTTTTGAAGAAACCATCACAGCATTTGTCTGAAGCTATATTGGGATACCATTAAAATAGAAACCACATCTGGGATAAAACCAGTATCTTCCCAAATGCAAGCCCACATGGATTGGTGCAACTTAAGGGTTACACACGCTACATATTTTTCTGATAGAAGTTCTACAGATTCTATATGACGTGACGAAAGTAGCTTCCCAACTACTAAATGTCCTATTCCTCTTCCTCAGTTGTCAGAATTTTGTTACAAAATTGTTAAATCTACAACATCGTGGTCATCACAAAATCTGAGTGTTTAGTGCTGCAAAACTAATTTTTTAATTAATTACAAATGTTAAATAAATTCAACTTACAACTTCTATTATTTTCCAGATTTATATCCCAATTTTGTAGGCCCTCTTCCATTCATAATGAGCCATTCGTTCATAGAGTACTAGAATGTAGACGAAGACTGTTTGGCACTTGTAAAGAAAAGCACCATTCAAGAGTGACTGGTAATCAATGTACTAAAAGATCTTATAATGTAATAATAACCCATTCCATTCAGGGGCTGATCAAAATTAAAATTCCTATCACAGTGTGAGATACGAAGTTTGTAATTAAAAATAGATTTGTCTGTACCTACTAGAAATAATAATGTACTGAATAATAGTGGAGTAGCAACCTTCATTCGTATATCTGAATCGGACAGACCGGTAATTCCATTTATAGTTGTCATTGGTTGGTTGACCTTTGCATTTGTGTCTAAATCACACAACATCTTGAATTTTCTAGCATTTATTGACTTCATTTAGATATAAGTTGATGTGTCCATATGGTTTGTCAATCAGTACGTTTTGTGTCTGAGGGTGTATCTTTAATTCTGTGGCGCTCTATTGCCTCCAATTATATACAACACCAGAAAAACAGAAAAATTCCAGATTCTCCAGAAAGGGTTACAAATGGTGGTGTTCTTCAAATGAGTGCAACAAGACACCAAACAATTCATCATCACTGGCCCATCAGACCAAAATAGAACAACAAACTTATGAAATTGTTTACTATCGTTGTTTCGCATTGTTGAAGAACCATAACGTAGAAGATGTCATACATTATTCTGCTCGGTATTAACAAGATTCCCCCAGATTTCTGATGAAATGAGCAGATGAGCGTAGATTTTCTTAGCAAAATTCTATATTACCGTTAATGTGACGAATATTAATGATAAAGTTTGTTATTAAGTAGAAAGTGTAGCATAATGATCTCAAAACTTGCTTACAGAACGAAGCTGTGTTTGTTGTGACCAGTTGTAACTTTTGTGAAATGACTTTAAATTAACTAAATATTCAAACATAAAATTAATTTCCACAAATTAATATTTAGGTTTTGATTAACTTATTATTTTTATTTACGTCAGTTTCATTTAACGTTGGCAATCCTAGGAATAATATCTTTCTGCTGCCAGTCCAAATACATAAGCGGCCATAAACATTTTCGAGACATCTCTCTCTCCCAATGTCCCATGGTTTCCCGAATTTACCTTCTATGATGGTTTTAAGCAGAATGTATGCTTTCTCATTATAAAGTGATACTAATATGCTACTTTCAGACGTCTGACATTGACAATAACTGCTATGATTCAGCTGAGGAAGCATTATTAATTTTAATCTGCTAAAGGCTTTATAATTGTTAATTTATACTCTGATCTCATGTGGAGAGTGATTTTTTGCAGGATGGCAAAACAGAATCATCTAACGCGAAACAACGCCTGTATACCGCAGTATTAGACGTGAAATTCAATTGCTAATGGGCTAATTAAGTTTCGCGTGTCGATGAGAAAGAAATAAACCGACTTCATAAGTCGCGGTGTCTGGATCGGAGGTAGAGTGGAAAAAAATACAACACCACCAAGGTTAGTCACTTCACGGTCCGCTGGGCACCTCGTTTCCTGCGGAAGGACGTATTTTAATATCGCTTTGTTTGAGCCGTTCTCTTCCGCTGTCCTGCCTCAAGGGCGTCCGATAGGCGACTGGAATGCCATAAGTAGTGTCGCATTTACTGTTCCAGTCTCCAGCAGTCATGAAACACTACGCTAGCAATAAGATCAATTTATTCTTAACTAGCTATTACCCGCGACTTCGTACGCGTTGGATTAGAATTTTATTGCTAGAATTGGATATAAAAGTTACGTAAAGGGTGTTTACAAAAGCATAGAGTCGGTACAATACGGCCATTGAACCTGTCTTATGCAGACAACAAAATTGAAATATGTTTAAAATAGCAACAAACTAAGGGGTGGGGGTAAATGTGGTAGGCTACCACAGTTCCTCCTGCAAGAATATTCGTGGTTTAAAATCGTGTCACATTCTGGGGGCATTTAATGCCAACTCTTTCGGTTTTGTTGTTTTCTACCAAGATCATACACAAACTGAAAATCAAACAAAGCGTTAGTGACCGATATAACGTTATACAGACTCTGACACACGCTATCCGTCTGTCTGACAGCATTCGATTACTTTTCAAAATTTCTTATTTACCCCGAAAAAAGTATCCCATGCCCTTCCAAGCGGTACACAGTTTTTCCTTTTCAAATTTCATCAAGAACGATTTAGCCGTCTAAGCGTGGAAACGTAAAAACAGACATAGTAACTTTCGCGTTTATAATAATTACCATATATTATCTCCGAATTTTTGCTTCGGTAACAGCAAACTATAGACGCAGGTATTCTTTCAGATGTACCTAAAATACGATTATGTGGAGATAAATACGCAGTATGTCGGAAATATAAAATATTAAAATATTTCCATTTCGGTCTCCATGTTCGAATGTTGAAGTTAGTAATTCCTTTCTCGCACCTGATCAGAATACTAAAACATAGTTGACATAATTAATGAGAAACTACAAGCCATCTGTTAATGAGTTACAATCCATAAGAGTGGGTAACGTCTAAAAAGTTCAAGTTTTTTACTGTAGAAGATGAGTTACCTGTAAACCACGAAACATAAGATTTCACGAATATCTGATGATCTTCAGTCTTCGCAAACAACTTTTATAATACATTCTTTAAATTTATATGTTACTACCACACAGAATAATTTAATAGTCTAAATTCTAAACATTCCCATACTTCCCTTGTTCATCCTCAATCAAAGAATTCATGCCCAGTCTGCCTCCAACAAGAGTAAGCTTTTGCTTGTCTGTGTGGTTGTGGAACATTAGTTTCTAAGGAGAAATGTCGATGAAAGACGTAATTAGTAAAATAATCGTCCCTTAAATTTATCCAATGTTCGAAGTAGTTTGTCATTTCGGTGACTCCGATTTTAAAAGTTGTGACCGTTATACAAAGCAGTAAGTCGTTTTCTGAGCGATTTCAAGCCATATTTCGGATGTAACCACATATAGATATGAGACCGCCATCATTGTTTTTGATCGGTGTTTTAATGGAATTCTTAAGGCACTTTAGAGTTGACTCCCACCGTGAACGAAACTGGCGTTTACAACAGAGACGGCAAGTGCGTGACGTGATGTAGGGCCATCAGCAACGGCGTAAACACGAAACAACTCTACAACTATCCGCTGCGTGAGATTGTACAATACTCGACTTTATCACTCAAACTCATTTTGAATCATAAATTCTCCTGAAGATCAGAATTTAGTTTTTATTTGTTACTACCGCTTGAAGTGGAATAAATAAATGCTACGAGAGTCACGTAGTGTTAAGCAAGAAAGAATACCGGAAGATAAAGTGACTAAAGACGCGTAATCAAGCAGTATATGCAAAAAAGACGAATTTTAAATGTTTTTGGCAGTTTGCAAATGAATCTGATATATCACATTTTCGTCCGAGAAAGATGAAAATAGGGTGGAATTTACTTTGATAAACATCATGCAAGATCAGAAGGTCACCAGCGATAACGCGAAAGATTTTCAGAATTCCTCGAGCATAATGTTTCGATTATGCTTCTACGATAATTCTACAGAATTGTGTCTGAGGCTTTGACCCTCACTTCTAACAATATTCCGTTTAAAAGAGTGCAGTTTTCTGAGCGAGTCTACTTCACAACGATGATCAACAAATCGCCGAGACAAACGTTAAAATCAAGTGATTTTCTCTTGCGTTGGCAGCTGGAAAAACCTTTTTTCCTCGGTACGGAAGTTGTAATCACAAGCTATAAATAGCAAAATTTCTTTGCAAGTAATGAATACTTAAGGTGCACCTCCCCGTCCGGGCATCCAGATTTGGGTTTTCCATGGTTTCCCCAAATCACTCAAGACGAATGCCGGGATGCTTCCTTCAAAAGGGCATGGCCGAATTCCATTCCGTTCCTTTTACTTGTCCCGCCTCTAATGACCTCGACGTCAACGAGGCGTAAAGTCATAAGTAAAAAAAAAAGGTTCACCTCGCCTGTTGTTGCAAATTGATCTGAGGCATTATTTGTTTCTGGTCAGGAAGGAATGCGGCCATGGCCTTTAGAAGGAACTATTCTAGCACTCACTTAGAGTGATTTGGGAAACCATGGAAAACCCAAATCTGGATGCATGGACGGGGATTCGAGCCCGCGTCTTCCCGTATGCAATGTAAGAGCTTTACCTGAGGCAGGGTCAAAGTTTCACTAGGGAAATAATAATTTTAATCTCTTGAGGGGACATCCATAAATTACGTGAGGTGATATGGGGGAGGGGGGGGGGGTCCGGCGAAATCTCACCAGATCTCACCAGGGGGGAGGGGGGGTCTGCGGAAATCTCACGTGAGATTTTGCGAAAAATTTGGGGACAGTAGAGCAAAAAAAAAAAGGTCTACAATTTGCGCCAAAGTCGATTTTAGGAGGGTATTTCGTCAAAAAAGTTAGGGTGTGACCTAAAAAAAAGTGTACAAAAGTTTCCAGGACGATTTGTAGGGGGGTTCTCACGGACCAGATCTCACCAGAGGGGGGGGGGGGGGGGGGGTCCGGCCAGATCTCACGAAATCTCACCAGGGGGGAGGGGTCCAGAAATCCGGAAAAACACCTCAGGTAATTTGTGGATGCCCCCTGACCATCTTGTTATACCTGTCCTGTTCAGAGCAGAGCATGGAAGTGTTACGCGAGCATGGAAGAAGTCCACATAGGTCATCCTCGGTGTGGAACCAAAATAACCTGTTGAACCTCGTCTAGTAGCCACCGTGATAGCATTCATTGTGACAGTGGGCACCGCACAGTGGATGCCTGCCACATGCCGAGTCGGTCTGCCGAGCGTTTGTGTTGTTGCGGGCTGGGAATCGATATCGTCGGTGGCCGGGCTGCGGTCACAAGACACGCCACGCACTTGAATAAATTATCGCCGCCGAGCATTTTCCGACGGTATTGATTGCAATACGGCCCACCGGCTGCTTAATAGCTGCACTAAATCATGACCGCGGTGCCTTGTCCGCAGTAGCGCCCGAGTAGCCCACGCACTGTGCATTGTACAGTGCTAATTGTTTGGAGACGATTGGAATGCTAGGAGCGCCCTTACTTAGTTTCGGTAACAATGTTCATCTTGCGTTGTCATAGAGTGATTTAAGTTCACGTATATACAAAAAAGATCGGTGTTTTTAAGCAGATAGTTCCAACGAGACCAAAATCTTTAGAGGAAACCCTGTTATCGTTAAAATGTTTGCTGCCAACTTATGAAAACAGAAATCATTTTATCTACCTAGTTACGCTAATGACTGTGAAAATTTCCACATCCAGAATGAATAATCTGAATCACTCTAAAATCAGAGGATGTGTAGAACAATGATGTGATTCAGACTGCAGAGAGATGGCGTGCACGTAGTCCCAGCAGCGCGCTCTTTTGTGTGACCAGAAAGCTTATTCGGTGCCGTCAAACGAAGTGAAAACCTGCAAGAAAAGTGCCTGAATACTTTGTCTACGTAAAAGAGCGTAATATACGCATGTCAGTGAGTTTGAACGTGACAGAATGATTGATCTGCAGTAACGCATGTCGTAGCGTGAGACTGCGACTCCTGCAGGACACGCTGCTTCGACAGTGATGGGTGTGTTAAACCAGTGGATAGAAGAGGATCCTACATAGCAATGAACGGGTGCTGGGTCACCTAATGCGGCTCTGTGGGGCGACCGCCTTCTTGTCAGCATGGCCGTAACCGACAGAACAGCTTCGTCCACAGTGATTTTGGTTGCTTTCGCCTTGCTGATGTCGCGGTCATTAGAGGTGGCAAAGGACTGGGAATAAGACCATGGCATTTCGAAGGCAGCATTCCGGAATTCGCCTGGAGTAATTTGGTGAAACCATGGAAAACCCAAATGGGGATGCCGTACGGGGTTTCAAACCCGCGTACTCACAAATGCGTGGTCAGAGCGCTTCCATAGTGTTGGCTCGACATGGAGAACTGCAACCAGTGTGGACATGTCTGTGTCGCGCAACGACTCCATCTGTAGGAGGGTATGCTGATAGCACACACAACATTGCATCGCTTTCCATTGACCAGAAACCATCAACCTTTTAGACAACAAAGGGCACGTAATCTTCGTCACTGTCGTGCTGAGTGGCAAAATTTAGTGATTTCGGAAGTTTCCCGCTTCAGTGTGTTCTACAGCGAGGGCCGCGAACATGTTAGACGCTACCGTGGTGAACATAGTTAGGCAGCGGCATAGTGGACAAACGCCAATTGTGATGGTTTGGGGTGCCATTGGCTACAACATACAATATCACTTCCTACGTACTGTGGGCAATTTGAACAAAACCGCTACAGCAGGGAGGTTTTAGAGCCCGAAACACTCAAACTATTGCAGGCAACTCCACTTGCCGTAGTTCAGCAAGACAGTGGCCGGCCACATATAGCAAGGAATGTACAAGCTGTCTTCGAAGAACGACGGGAACCACTCCTTCCCTGGCCTCCAGGTTCACTTGACGCCCATTAAACATGTCTTAGGCATGGTCGGTCAGCATCTTGTTCGTTCCTACAACCAATGTCGAAACTTCGTGGACGCGCCTACAAACCATGTGGCAGTGTGTTTCCCAGCAGCGTATCTAGGCTTCCATGCCATGACATCTCGATCACCTGGCGGCTCCGCACCGTATTGAATTCTCACCGGCAAAGTGCTTATACTGTTCTGAAATTCTAATCATCATGTCCCAGATAGGTGGAATAAATTTTTAGTTTTATTCCAATATTCCTTCTTGGTATTGCAATTTTCTTAAACAGTGTTTAAAGGAGGAAAGAATGATGGCTGCTCGGGGAAAATACGACTAAGAATAGCAGTTGCAAGAGACGCTGTATAAACAATGCACATTATTGAAAATTTACAGCATAAGGATACGTGCCAAACTGAAACTTCTGAAAGTATTGGCATTTTCGGTGTTTATGGTGCTGAAATATGGACCATCAGCGCAGAGGAGGATAAAAGAATAGATGTTCTCTATATATATGCATACAGGATGATAACTCTAGTTTCATGGATGGAAAGGAAAGCGACATCACCAATGTAACAGAACTGAAAGTTAAAAAGGGTTGGCTATCCATGTGCTGTAGTCGTTTGGTATTATTGTTCGGCGACAGAGAGTATCTGGAAAAATCATCTTCTATAAAAAATTAAAAGGACGAGTGATAGACCAGATTGAGAAGAAAACAAACCGGACAATAGCCAACCATTGTCAGGAATGTCGTTCTTCTTTTGGTCATGCTGCGAAATGTGGAATCAATTCATGTAATGAAGAAATCTAGTCCCCCGTCAGTCACACATGGAAATTGCGTTTGACTTCGTCTTCCTTGTTAGTGGCGTTATTTCGCATGATCACCTGTGAGTCAAGTGAGAAATTAGAGCTGAACATTTTATTGCATAGACGTTGGTATTAATTAATAACCTTTTCCCTCTGCAACGAAATAATCGCACAGCATTACTGCTGAAAAGCTTTACAATACGGGCTGCCACTAAAAGGCCTCGCACTTTGTTCCGAAGATGTATCTGATGGCGTGCTGGCAGGCAATAAAACTGTTGGCATGGCACATTACTGCTGTGTCGAGTGGTTCGTGATGGCGGAATATAACCACTTTGCGGCCGCTGTGGTCGATGTTTCTGCCAACGCTCAAACACCACAACAACGAGTCTGTCGTAGTGAATCACTCTACAGCGTTATTGCCCACAACAAAGCCAATCTATGACTTCTTCTCTGGCTACCAAACACAAAGATTTTGGGGAGAGCCTCACGAATTAACGTCAAATGTCCGGTTTCATATAACCGGGCTTTTAGAGGTTATCCTCTAAAATTTACAAGACAATTTGTTAAGAAGCCCATGGATATTTCGTTTTTGTATCAAAATTTCAATTAGATAGCCATCATGCGAGAATTTGAAGACATTACTACTACTTTTACTATGGTCGCAAAGATAGGCATTAAAATACAATTAGATCTACACCTCGAACAGTCTGTAAGTGAAATTTCTTTATTTCTGATCATTAATTAATCGTGCATGGTCAGGAAATTATATCTCAAATATAGGACAGAAATCACTTGAAGTTGTATAATATTTAGTGCAGGAAAAAATTTAAAAAAAGCAATGTGTCACTAGGCCGTAACTTTCCAAAAATGATTTTAAATCTATGCAGAATAATCTGAAAGCCTGCGAATCCAAGTAAATTTTACGGGTTGAACAACCATAATCTGATTTCATACCTACAATTAATTGAAGCTTCCAGATAAATTATAATATTTCGAGAAATGTTTTCTATAAATTTACCTGACATTTTTACCTTCTTAGAAAGTTATATCCCTATTGGTACCGTGGGGAACGAATTGGTACCCTTTTGTTGTCTTCTGTAACCTGCAAATCAACATACGCTTCTCTCTCTGTACGTGAGTGGAATTAGCTATGTTATGAACTGTAATTTTTTTGAGTAGTGGGTAAGCTATAGATATAACTTCTTGACCGTCCCAGCATTCGCTCATCTGATCATGGAAAACTGCCTAAATGCGAAAGGCACCCCAGGTCTGAGATGTTTACCTAGAGCCTTTATATCTACTAGAGTCCCGTACTACAGCGCACGGCCAAAATGGAGGGTACTTTATACAATAAAAGTAAAAATCTCAGAGTTCGTTAACGATCCTACCAAATCGTGACTAAATGAAGTTTCGTAACCACAAATAATGTTTATAGCGACAAGTTAATTATTTTCAGTACTGTACAGAACACTAGACTGTTTTCTACATGTAAATAATACTAGTAAAGCTGTGCGAGACTTAAAACATATTGATCATTTTCTCCTCAAATAAAAATTATTCAGGGTTGTTGGAATTAAATACTCAGCAACGTGTATAAACAAAATAGCGGAAACAATTTATGAACGTGAAGATATTTACAATTTACAATACGTCGTCGTATGTAATATTTGATTTCAGAATGCAGTGATCTTGATATTTTTTTGTAATTTTGATAATTGATACAAATATATTTTTTACGTAGGTATTTAATAATCTGAGCTAATAACTATTAACAACCCTTTAAAACAATTATGCACGACACTAGTGACTGCGGTTTAGTAAAATGTGTGACTTGGCTACCCGCGTACCCACTTTTTAACAAACGCTGTATTTTAACGTAAACTAAATATGTCAGAAATTGGTAAAATCTTATCGATTGATACCTAATTCATTGTTGTAGGCTTTTGTTGAGAAATAGGGATATTGGCAACAGAAATAATACAAGTATATAGGACAGACTATCTGCTAGTGGCTTCGTCCGTTTGTTAATCGCAGACCAATTCAAAGGTGAATCAATAAAGCTAAGTATTACTCTAGAAGTCAATTTTCTATGAATAATTACCACGCCAATGCAATTGAATTTGATGGTTTATTTCCCGAACGCGTTCACTTCATTCTCTGAAGCATCTTGAGTGGTTCTATATTTTTCATTGCTCACATTTGTTTGTAATTGTACAGTATTTAAGCATCAGTTGTGTCTGTAGTAGCAGTTTGCATCACAACTGTTTGTTGCGTCGTTATGAATAATTTCGTAGCACTTTCACTGCACTATAGTATATTGATTTTTGATGACTTCAAATATAGGGATACGCCACCAAACTTGATCGCAGAAATCAACGTACTATAGTGCAGTGAAAGTGCTACGAAATTATTCATAACGATGCAACAAACACCTGTGATGCAAACTTCTACTACAGACTCAACTGATGCTGAAATACTGTACTACTATTACAAGCAAATGTGAGTAATGAAAAATACACAACCACTGAAGATGCTTCAGAGAATGAAGTGAAACGCGTTTGGGAAATAAACCAATAAACCAACAAATTCAATTGCAGTGGCGTAACAATTAATCGTAAAAAAAAAAAAAAAAAAAAAAAAAAAAAAAAAAAAAAAAAAAGATCTTATCGCAATTGAGGAAATGGACCACAACAATATGCAGACGTTAACTCAAGAAGTATCTACAATCTGTTTGTTTTAGCTATTAATGCAAATATATTTCAGTTTTATCTGAATACACCATTCTGTGTGGATGCGCACGTTAAAACGCCACCAAACTGGATCGTAGAAATGAAACGGGATCAGGATCCAGACCTGATTCCTGCCGTCCTGACTGCGCTTTTTAGACAATTTCCCTCAGTCAATGCTAGGACGGTGCCCAGTCTCCGCCTCATAAACCATATAGTTCACGAAAAAAATTTACACTTTTCTCACAGAGGATCGGAACGTCTGGAGACCCTTGAATCGATTACGGACAGGAGTGGGCAAGTCCAAGACTAATATGAGTTGTATTGACGCTGTCAGCTTTAACTGTGAATGGGGTTAAACATATGCTCCAGTGTCCTAGGTACCGATCTTCCTGCACGGTTACTGTTTTGAGCAACCAAAATTGCACCTGAAGTTGCGAAGTACTGGGCGAAAACGGTTTAAAGTGGTTAATTTGTACAATTTGGTAGCTGGGTTTTGATGTCTGTGACTCGAGATTAAATAAACATCACATAGTTACATGTTTCGTAGAGATGGCAAGATACAAGCCCTTCAGTACAGTAAATGCTCCGGTTGTGACAAATTCGGTTCTATCAAGGGTAGGGGACATGTCCTCCCTTCTTTGCAATTGCACACCGGAGACCTGCATGTCCACAGGTGCTGATTTCTCGTGGTTAGTCAGGGCAGATACGAAAAAAACGTAAATTTAGGCATCAAACTCCCGTAACAAAAAATTCGTGCTCAGTGAAAATATACCACTATATAATCCACAAGTATCACAATGTTTTGGTGAACCCTTCAAACTAAATGTAAGGACAGTAGCGAGTGTCTGTCAATAAATTTTGTTGAGTGACTGACAATTAGACGCAAATTCACTTTGCCATCCTCGATTTTAGCGGTAAGGTTTTGTATGTGCTGTTACGTTTGTCTACGTATTTTTTCCTAACGAGTCATATCCATTCTCATTTCATTCAATCACTTACTGCAATGTTGCTACATTAAGACATGTCAAGTTAAAACTCAAAAACTCATACTTATAGATAGAAATGACAGGATGTGAGAGGTTTACATGTCATGTCTTTGTTTGCTAATATTTTGACCATTATTTTCATCTTCCGGTCGTTCACAAAACAGGTAGCCTGATTATCTGTAACCCTACATTCTAGTCATAACCTGCGATTTTAAGATTTAAAAACTTATCAAACTCCTTTTTGCTGATGCGACATTTCAACGCATTGAACATATGTTAATTTATAAGAATATAAATTATGTAATATCCTAGGGTGGCTAACGGAATAAACATGATGTTTCCACACCATATTTGGGTGACCTAAACTACGTCATCATTTTCAACATGCTTAGTCGGATAGTTAGTCGAGAAATTTTAATTTCATGCCCCACTTTTTGATGACTCGCGTAATGAAAAAAGCCCCATACGCTAAGCGACATAACAAAGGAAGGAAAATTTGTTTAGTAGATTTTTGTGTCACCAAAACAGACAGACAAAAAATTTTTTCAAGTGAAACATCTTTGGGCACAGTAGGGAAAAATTTGCTAGCGTTGCGATACTTTGATGCAAGCAGCTGCGATAGAGCTCTCTGTCAGCAGTGGATCATAATAAATGTGAAACACATATTTCCTCCAGTTACCAAACAACTGTGATTACAAAACCATGTGATACAGTTCACCAAATAGAACGGAAGCAGCACAATCGTAATAATGAATTAATCATCACATCACCATCATGTCATCATCGTGATCCTAACATCATTACCATCATAACATCATCATAGTAATCACCACCACCACCACCATCACTATCATCATCAAGGTATAAACATCAATATATTATCATCGATATATTATCTGTAAATATCTATATAATAAAATATTTTTTATTTGTGCCAAATTAAAATTTAATTTTGCTGAATTATCTCGTATCCTATAAATAGTAATAATGGTTATCAGCTAATTGCACCCAAGACGCTCTCCGACATAAAATCGCGAAACACAAAATACAAGTTAAGGCATGAAGAAATACACTAAAATCTCCAAAAGAGTGGATTAACTTTTTAATAATTTTCATTTGTTTACGAGAATTGTTTTCTCAAAGTACCTATTTACTGTATAAACGCAATAAAGACAGTACCGTTCGATCACTCGAATGCGAAAGAAACTTAAAAAGATTTACAGAAAAAATTATATAGGAAAAATTGGCAGGAAAAATATGCAGAAACATAGCGTGTGATGACCCATACAAGTTTCACTTTCTGCGCTTGTACACAGTAATATACGCATACAATTTTTTTTTTTTATTTTATACTTTTTTATTTCTGGATCTTTCAAATAATCAGACCTTACACTTTTTTATTTTTTTTAAATATCTTCCAAGTACAGACATTGTTTGGTAACGGTACTACAGACAGATTCTTAGGAACAAGTGAATTGGCACCTGCAGCTGAACACGGGACTGGCGGTGCGGCAGCGAGTGGTTCGGGCGACAATTCGTCTGCAGAGCCGTGCTCGCCGCCCGCAATCTACGCCCGTGTTCCGGGCCCGCCGGGGCCAATAACGCCACGTCACGCGTTGCCAATTGGGCACCGCCCGACAGGGGACCCGCTATTAACGGCGTCCCTCCACCCGGCAAAACTGACAACGCCGCCGTTGCCGCCGACGCGCTCGCTTAAAGCGATTAAGGCATTATTTAGGCCGGCGGCAATAGGCTAGGTGTCGCGCCGCTCAGGAAACGTTCGCCTCTGCGCCCGGTTTATCGGTCAAATAGACTGTGATGGCGTGTAAACAGCGCAATTACCAGCTGCGAGCGCTCCCGCGACAAAAACGGCCCGTGCCGGTCTGCGGGCAAGAAGCGAATTAGCTGTGGCCAGGGCCCGCGGCTGGCGACAGGTGAGGTGGCAGCCCATTACGGCCACAAAATGCTTACACTGTCTCCATAAACACCAGTTCACGGGACATTTCGACTCTCAGCCATCAACAGAGGTATTTGTCGGCCATACAGCCAAGTTCATTACATTTTATAACAATTTACATTTCAGTTTCTTTACATGTTATTCTGTACATCAAATTTACATTATTGATTATACAGGGTGTCCAGAAAAGGACTACCTGATTTCAAAATTAAATATCTCGAAAACAAAGATCGATAGAGGAATGCAGTAAACGGTATGTTTATTGTGACAGCTGTAAGAAGTGTTGTTGTTTTTTTTAATTTTTTTTTTTTTTTTTTTTTTTTTTTTTTAATTTTTTTTTAAAATGGCATTCGGCAGTGTAGCCATTCAGCCAGCAACTGATTTTTCTTTTATTCGTCAAGTGTGTATATAGATTATTCTCTTGTTATTATTGATGATAACCAGTGACAGGACAACACAGGATCGACACAACACTTAATTAAAACCACCCATGCCCTTGGCCGGACTCGAACCGGCGACCTCTGCGACGGGAAGCCAGCTCGCTAGCTCCGCGCTACCGAGGCCGGCGTAAGAAGTGTATACAGCAGTGTGAAATAATAGTTACAAAAGCTGCTAACAGATGGCGCTGTAATCGCCTTACGTAGTACCTAAATAGTGATCCGAAGCTCAGGGTAGTGCCAATGGTGAACATTTTGAAAACATTGTGATGTGATTGTTTGCAAAGATTGTTTTAATACGATTATTTCACTTATGTATGCTGATATGAGCTGTACAGCGCCATCTGTTAGCAGCTTTTGTAACTATTATTTCACACTGCTGTATACACTTCTTACAGCTGTCACAATAAACATACCGTTTACTGCATTCCTCTATCGATCTTTGTTTTCGAGATATTTAATTTTGAAATCAGGGAGTCCTTTTCTGGACACCCTGTATACTATAACTAGTGGAGTTCCCGGCGTTGCCCGGTATAGTTGGCGTAGATTTACCCTTACACAATTTTTATTCCCGCAATGAGAAACATTTGTACAAAGATTCATAAAATTTGCGCCAACTTTTTTCAGAATTAAAGCAAACCTAGATTCACACGCCCCCTGCCAAGAAACGGGTGGGTTGAAGTTTATTTGCAAGTACACTATTTTCATTCGACCGAAAAGATTAATTTGTATCACGCTTCATTAATATCGCTAAGAAATTGCATTATTACAGTACTAAACAACGCTACATTATGGTAGAAACTTATATTTGATTCAATTGCGAAGTGAGTGGATATACTTTTTGTACGAAACGCCAGATACTTTAACTCTACAGATTCAGCCTTTTATACAAATATCAAAGTGAATCCAGAATATTATTATCGTAAATAAATGATTTTATTCAAACAGAAGACTAATTCTCATGGCCAGAGACAATGTAGTTGTAGGCCTTCTGCCAGAGATAGTGGTTAAAGAATATCTCTGTCGTTTTTACGGTTATCTATCGCATTTAAAATTTGAATATCCCGAATTAAAGGAAAGAATAAGTTATAGCTATCTATGGCGTTTAAGATTTGAATATACCGAATTAAACGAAAGAATACTTCAAGTTTTGTTTAATGTGCAAAATAGTTATTATTGTAATGGTCAGAGACATTGTAATTGTGTGTTTAGTGCGAAACATGCTGCATCTAGTGGTTCTATCTGTGCTATTGTTTACCATACGTTCAGAATTTCATTTAATGTTCTGGCGTTATGTAATGTAGAAGCGTAACAACTGAGATGAGATTCTAAGCTTCAAAACGGTGAAACCCCATAAAAATCTTCGGAGTAGATTTCGAGTTTTTCTGGTACCAATAAACCCGGTTTTCGTTTTATAGATATAGACATGTCGACATGGAATCGGTTACATTATTAATATCTCCTATCTGCTAAGTAGAGGGTTTAATATACAATTAGTGGGGTTTTTGGACATTGTGACTTAATTCTATTTTGCTCAGTGTGAAGCCCTTGTACCCTAATCATTCACAATGGCCGCACATTCTAGTATTATGTCTAGATGATGTGTATGAGAATATTTCTATTCGGGTGGTATACGATTGTAAATGTGCTAACTTTGTTCCCATCGTTTCCTGTTGGGATTTATATTTGAATGTTTGCGTCCTTGAAAAAGTACATTATGATTTTGAATATTTCGTGTTTGTTGGACGTTAGAAGGATGGATAATTTGGTTGGAAGAGGAATATTGCACTTTATGAGATATTTCAGCATTCTGACCTGAATGTCGGCGTGTTTCTTCCATGAAAAAAGTAGGTGATTTATGTCCACTACTGCCTGATCACCGCAGTCACATAGGGGGTTATCTCTCAATCCTTTCCGATTTAAATATTTTCTTTAATTTTTTTTTACTTATTGCTTTACGCCTCGTTGACGGCTAAGGTCATTAGAGGCGGGATGAGAATGGGGACAAGGAAAGAATTCAGCCATGGCCTTTTTGAAGGATGCATAACGGCATTCGTCTGGAGTGATTTGGAGAAATCATGGAAACCCCAAATCTGGATGCCCGGATGGGGATTCGAACCCGCGTTCTCCCGAAAGCAAGGCCAGAACGTTAACCGTTCGCCCACCACGCTCAGTCGATTTAAATGGGTGGGAAAGTTGCCGTGATGGAATCGGCTTCTAATAATGTTGATCAAGTGGCGTCTGTTTACTTTAACATTCCGATCTCCTCATCAGGGCAAATTCGAACTGATTCACTTTTCTCAGTAACGATCATTTCCACCAACAATTTATTTATTTAATAAAGCAAAATTTCTTTGAGTGCCGTAGGGAGAAATTGTATGCATTACGCGTTAGGCTTTTAGTGTTCATGTGACGCAAAGTTATGCACATGCTTAAAAGTTAAATTGCTTTAACACTCATTGAAAATCAGGTGACGACATCATTCAATATGTTTACATCCAGGAGAGTCGGAATTATTTATTTAAACAGGCGGAACTGGAGCCAATCACGGATACTGTACGTAAGAGAAAAATTTCTTTCCTTGGCCACATCATGAGGACTCCAGAAACGACATTAACAAGAAGAATAATAGAAAAACTTTGGAAGTTGAAGCAACAGGCAAGATGGATCAAGGAAGTCAGAGAAAATATGGAAGAACTAGAAATAACCCTGGATGATCTCCAAAACAAAACAGAAAAACTCAAAAAAATTGGAAGATGAGAAAATAAGATTTAAATCAAAAATAGACAAACAACACACAGTGAAGAGGGTATTTACAGATGAGGAAGGACAAAGAAGATCACAGTGAACGAAAAGATACTGGGCAATTCAAAAAGAACCGAGCATGCACATGCCTAAGATGATGACCAGAAAATGATTTACTAAAGTGCTCCAGTAGGGCCGAAAAAGCTTAATAATAACAACATGAGGAAAATTTATGCCCCGTCGACGTCGAATTCATTACAGCCAGGAGAAAAAGGGGGCAGGGAATGAGTAGAACATATACGTAACTTTTCTTCTTACTATTTATCTTAATTTTTTCTCGATCGATCATACATCTAGGGCGAATTTAAAGTTTAAAAGTCGCTACTATATAAAGAAAGCAAAACGTTTTACCTGATGATTCCGTTGCTAAACAGTTTATTTCTAATAAACAATCCTTAGCGTGGAATCGAAAGTTTTGT
Organism: Vandiemenella viatica; assembly: GCA_031002005.1. Classification (NCBI taxonomy): domain Eukaryota; kingdom Metazoa; phylum Arthropoda; class Insecta; order Orthoptera; family Morabidae; genus Vandiemenella; species Vandiemenella viatica. Next base: position 109,018,627 of record JARYHS010009186.1, on the reverse strand, counting down.
ATGTAGTGTGAAATATTTTCAGATCTAAAAGTGATGACGACCATTCTCTTAGAAAACGTCACGAAGCAAATAAAATCAAACGTGTAAAACTGTATCAAAGCAGTTAAAACTAGAAAGATCAACTGCTTTTAACGGGGGTAAACTAAACAAAAACAAAAAAGCGATTGTGTGTGTTGAAACGTACGAGCGTAAAATACGCTTAGAATTCTTACTAACCCGTGTCTGGAAAAAATTGATGAGACAAACAGACTGGTATTAACAGTAGATTGTTTAATATCAAAGAGGGTCTCTTCTACAGAACAATTTTCTGTGGCCTGCATATTATGGCGCTATTTCCACCAAAGCTAAGACCTTAGATTCTTGTCTGTTAGTTATAAAGTTACATATTTATGGTTTTAACTTATAAATTTTAAGAGAAAAGATTGAAACCGTAAACATATTTGTACAATCCAAAGAAAATGATCCAATTCTGAGAATTTTAAATGATGTACTTCTTCGCTGAAGCAGACATGCGAAAATGTATTTTAATTATATTTTTTAGTGTTTTCCTGTGTAAAGTAGTATTTGCATGTTGGCAAAACTGCGCCTGACTTACTGTAGATAAAACAGTGAAGTGGCATTCTTTAAAGGAATACAAAGAATAAAGTATTTGAGGTAGTTAACTTCTTTTCTCGTTCTGAAATCGGATAATTTTTTGACAAATCTCTGATGACTGTCTGAATACCCTTTTCCCACACCATTCTCACAGTCATTAGCTGCTGCTTAATGATCTGCCTCTTACAAACGCTACATCATGGAGGCCAATGAAGTGCAACCGAAAAAAAAAAAAACATTGCATTCAGCATCCCCGCAGTGAATCGCGGCTGTTTTTATTAATGCTCCACAGGAAGGTTTAATCAGCCAGCCGACGGAAATTTATTAGCGTAATGGGACACCGTTCTTCAATATGCCATCAAATATTTCGCTAATTAACGTCGGTCCTTATCACAGAAGTAAAGTAGTGCTGGAAAGTGGCCATCGTGGGCACCATTAAAGGCAAACGGTACCAGCCGGGCTAGCGAGGTTAATTGCCGCAAGCGCCGTAATTCGCTATGTTAATTTCATTACGTCGAGTGTGTTGGCAGCAGTGGCTGATCCACTGTGCGACACGGCACAACAGTCCGCCACCGCTGGGACTGCACACAATTTCACCTCTCAACTGAGACGACATACGTAACGCGTTCGTTAAATAATTGACAAGAAGTATTGTGGTTGCGGATTTTATCTCTTGGAATCTTGTACTTCCTCCATTTTGCATGAGGGCGATTTTTTTTTATTTTAATTTTTTGCTTTACGTCTTGTAGATGTCGAGATCGTTAGAGGCGGAAAAGAACTGGGTTCAAAGAGAATCGGCCAGGACCATTGAAAGGAAATATCCCGTCATTTGAAATGGAATAATTTTGGAAAACCATGGAAAACTCAAATCTAGATGGCCGAAATGGGAATCAAACAGCGTCCCCCAGAAGCAAGATCAGAGCGTTTCCGCTCACTCAACACGTTTGGTGAGGGCGATTCATAATCATATACATTATTTCTAAAAGTTTTTTTGTGACTTTCTATGTTTCTCCCTTAATACTTAAGCAAAGTCAATAAATGAGGTATCATTTTTATGATCTTCTCATTGGTAACATAATTTATTGAGAAAGGAATTTTTCGAAATTCGGCCCATAATTGGCAAAATTATGAACAATCAAGATCACAGGTACACGATAGTTCAGAGTCAAGCTTCTAGGCTTCGATAAGGATTGATCGCATTACCGCTAAAGAGTGCCATAGTCGAAATTTTCGAACGGTCCATGATAGCTTTAACGTTGGATATTTCAGTCACACGTACGTTTTCAGTGTCCAAAAGTGTTTTCTAACTGTTGCGAAGATGTTGTAACTGTTTTGCTGCATACCAATTTTAGTCGACAAATAAAGTAGTTGTTACAAATGAGTCGTATATTATACACGAAATTTTCAGACGGATCACCTAATTATCTATTAAGCCAAATAGAACATGCGGGAGGACGTGAGTTCGAATCCTCATCCGGAAAGCCAAATTTCTGTTTTCCATAGTATCCCAAAATTACTTCAGGTGGTTACGGGGATGATTTCTTCAAAAGGCAATGGCGATATTTCTTCCCGCTCCTCTTCCCCGAGTAACATCGATGACGACGAAGCGCAAAACACAAAAAGAACCAAGTCAAGTGTTGGAGAGAATATAAACAGAACAGATCCTTAATAACTAAATTGAATGGTTAAGAAATAAGTAGTGTCGGAAACATAATTTTTGAGATGCCTGTGAATGACGTTTCAATAGCAATTGCATTATTTAATTTTAAGCAAGAAGCTAAAATGTTTGTCACACAAGTGACACTCAATATTGTCTACTAGCTAACGCCCGTCAAAAGTGACGCGTATCACCAAGGATGGTAGCAGGAATTCGCTTTTTAAAAAGTTTTTAGGGGAAAACGAAAAAATGATTAATCATCATCTTTTTTATTAATATTTTTCGTGATGTGAGAAAAGTTTCTCTCATTAGATTCTTGTAGTATTTGGCTCAGATGTTTTCAAATAACTGAATTTTATTTTCAATTACGGAAATTTTTTATCATCAAAATTATTCTAATTTCAAAAACGAATAACTATTATCTGTCTCAATGGTATATTTTGTGATTATCTACGTTTCGTGTAAAATTGCTCTGTATTTGAATAAAATTCCCTATTTGCCATCTTCGGTTAAATAGATTCTTATGTGTTATTGCAACGTGTCTCCAGTAACCGCTACAGCATGAACATATGAGGCTCTTCTGCTACTTACTTTCTATATCTAGTCGTCGTAATTAAACGAATAACAACATACAAATTTTACGAACTTCAATTTATAATTTTATCTCTCCTACACTACACACAATTACATATTAGCTGGCATCGCAGTTACAGTTTCTTTCAGCTATGTAAGTACTAATAAAATCAAAATCTATTATTTATTTGTAATTTACACTAACTTTTAATACAAGCGTAAATAAATTCAATGCAGTTATTCGTTTGAAATTTCCTGCGCTGTCGTGGTGGCCAGTGGACTCACCGGAGGTTTCCGAGCTATCTAATTGACGTCCAACCTCCAGGTTTAACACATTTTATTAAAGTGAGCAACAATGGACTTCGAAGAAGTACAGTTGCTGTCACCTCAATTCCCGCTTCTGGATGCGCACATGAATATGTTTGTTTGGAGAATCTTGCCACTTCACATACATAATAATGAGACAAACAGTTGCTACACGTTTATAAATTTCTCTCAATTATGATTGCTCTTAATGATACAATCAATGACGAAACGTATAACTCAAGCAAAAAAAAAAAATCTCTTAGACACACACAAATATCGTTTACTAAATTGGCCATAAATATCACGCGGTTTTACAACGTACGAATTCTCCTAAGCGGTTTCGTAAAGGGCTTACTTTTAGAGGAATCCAACTCGGAATAGTTTAGCACAGTTAGGCAGGTCACTGAATGACTGTATCGATCTTAACTTATGAATATTTCTAGGGAAACCTACCGAGTAATACTATTATTTATTCACAATATTTCGGTGACATAAATATCCGTGCAGTCGTAAGCCTTGAAGTAATATTGTGTCTAAGTAATAGTATTACTTGGTTAGATTCCCGAGAAACATTTATAAATATACAGCGCCTAGAAAATCTTCAGACAAATGCAGTTAGTTCTTTCAGATTGACCACGTCTGCTTTCTGTCACATCTCGTATTTCCCATTCAAGGTATAACGTTAAAACATTTAAAATAGGTGCAATTACATCCACTGCCATTTACTTTGCAGTGTATCACGGAGTAACTGTGACATTATTGATAACATACTTGGAGCAACGTAAAAATTATCACGGAAAGAAAAAGTGAGAAAGTTGATGTAACAGTTACCATCTCATCCTACAGAACATACTCGTCTTCTATAATTGTTAATATCTGTGGAAACCATCTTTTTGAATAGCTGTCAACGTCAATTTTCCGTTTTCATAACTCATCTTCGGACTTCGAGAAACAAATAAAAGTCAGTTGTAGCCACGAATACAAAGAAGGACGAGGGGAACCAGTTTCTTTGCAAGGAAATCATGCATAAGTTGTCATTCTCCACCAAAATGAATGTGTCGAACAGTAATTTGTAGTTCAAATACCCACCAGTGAATAATGCCAATTACGAACCAAACAAACGTCAGACACAGCATGAATATTAATGTACCATCTAAAGCTGTGTTGCTACCTTATTTATTATTAGAAAATTTCGAGGCGAATTGTTCTTGATCAGGTCTCGTACATCGTTAGATAATGATTTGTATCGTTCAACTTACATATTAAGAATGCTGAATATCTCTATTAAAAAGTGTCCTGTGGCTTCCGCCGCAATACTGCATATTTATAGAAGACTGAGCAAATATTCCTTTGCTGTGGGCAGTCATATTGGCAAATACTCGGAGAGCAGTAATAATTAATTCTGCCGTGCGGTCGCGTCCCAGAGAGCTGTACATCCGGTCGAAATTCAACTTTTGTAGTCGGCACTTCTGCCCGGAATAGCCGGCAGGGTTATAAATGAGGAAGCACTTGTTTCTGTTTCACAAATTAGAGTCACCGCCGCTGCCGGTGTGTCACCGCGGGGGCACCAGGTGGCGGGCCGGTCGCACAGCCCCGCCTGACATCTGATGGCGAATATATGAACCTGTGTCGGGACATCTCTTATCCATTAGGTTCGTTAGCGGCGCCATTAGCAGGCCGCTAATGTAACTCATACTGCCGCCCTCGTCAATACGAGAGAGCGCACACGTCGGAGCCAAGATGGCCGACACCCTAGCGTCCAATTTCCCGTCCTAAAGCGCAGCCGGCAACGCACTGTGCAGAGTCGTCCTATAACTACACTCTTATAGCAACAAAATTAGTAATGTTAAACAGCTGATTAACTACTTATTTTTACTTCCGCATTTTATCTACATTACCATAATATTATAAATACGAAAGTAAGTCAGTCTCTCTGTCTCTTACGTTTTAACAGCTAAACCAATCTTGATGCACTCTGACAAGGAAATACTAACAATCATTAGAAAGGACTCAGTATACTTTTTTTCGGAATAAATGACATATTTCGTCACGGAATTTCTAAAACTAATCGAACAGTGACAAACAGACGGATATCATGTGCAAGTCTCTTTAATGTTTTATTGGTGACTCAGGTTTTGTTTCTCTCCCAGTCAGTTTGTGTTGGAGAGGCTTTTATACCGAGCATACCCGGTCAGGTGTTGGAAGCTTCTCAAGATAGAGATGATAATGTTTATTCCAGGTCATGTACGATTAACAAGCAGGAGTATGTTGCACCCTCATCCTTTTCAATATACCATGCTCTATTTATTTTAATTACATTTCAATAAGTTAAAAATGACATATGGGAGAGCTTCTGTAACAACTTTACTAATTACGTAAAGGCAACCCACAATATAGTTATGTGTCAAAGATGGAATCAGGTATAGGATATCGACAGTGGAGTGGGCAGTGTTATCCCCATGTTTGAGAAAATCAACTCTACGTAATTTAGTTAAAATCTGTAGGCAGGTGAGGATTTGCATACGAAACAAACATCTTAATTTTGAATTTAATATAAGTAATGCGAACAGTTTTTTAGGTTAAATTTGAAACTAGAGACTAGAGTATAACTCTTATTTAGGGAGAGTCCATAAACTACGTGGCTCCAAACCCCCCCAAAGCCCACCACAAAGCCCACCACACCCCCCCTCTCCCTCCCATGTGGTACGTATCTTTTTCCCTAATAATTCCAGAAGACATTTATTACAGTTTTCTAAGTTAAAATTATTCCGTATATAATGAACACGACCGATATTTACTTTACGTATTTTTATATAATTATAAATATTATGACTGAAATCGTGACACTAGCCACTATCACAAATTATCAATTATTGGGAAAAAACCTTATTCTCAAATATAGTCGGGGCCCCTTTTCTTCTAGCAGTTTTGCTAAAAACATTTCCCTAAATCATTTACCATTGTTACTAACTTATAAAATAGAACAAACTAAATATGCCAAGTAAAAAAAAAAAAAAAAAAAAAAAAAAAAAAAAAAAAAAAAAAAAAAACCTAAAGTTGGTTGGTTTATTTGATACAGTTTTTCCTTTATTTCTATATAATCAGGGGACAATTCTTATTTCTCTTTAAAAATGTGTCTGTGGCTCACTGAATTTGTTTGACATATTGAAAACTCTCTGGAAAATGAATTTCTATAAGTCTCGTGAAGTATAGTGGCATTTACGCCAAGCTTTGAACTTTTAATTACACTTCAGGATGAATCATAATTAAAGATACACTGAAATTGAAAATAAGAATTGCTTTATCAGATAGTGGTGTTGTGTCACGCGGATGATTCCATTCAAAACAATTAAAAAAAAAAGGAACCAGTATTAATTGTCACTAACGAGGAAGATTCGGTGTCTTTAAACATTTAAGACTTCAAGTTTTAAGTATGCCTAGCACTGTCAGTATATAGTGATCTAAAATAAGGAGATAATTTAATGTTGGAAATGAAAGTCCACGTGCCGTTGTGCATTTTGTATCCTATTTTAACTGTGACGAAATGAACCATACGTAGCTTGGATCTGACCTCCCCCCTCCCTCCCCAAGTAGCCCAGTGTAGCATTCGACCTACCCCCTGCCCCCACCCCTTTTTTCACCGAGTCACGTAGTTTACTACGCTCCCCTAATTCGTAGCTTGTCCTTCCCGTATCAATTCGGCAATTGTCAAAATCCGAGTACATTTGCTGAGTGGTAACGCTTGCACATGGCATTTTGTAGAACGCGGGTTCAGTTCCCGTCCGACCATCCCGATTTTGGATTTCCATTATGTTCCCGAAATCACTTTAAACGAATGCTGGTATGGTTCCTTCACAACATCATTGCCGAATTCCCTCTCACTCCTGGTCCCGATTCACTCCCGTTTTTAATGACATTGAAGTCGAAGAGGTCTAAATACCGGAAAAAATTGTCTATCGTAAAATATTCACCTGAAAAAAATCAAGCTAAACAACGTAGTTCTGAGTAACTCTGGAACTATATGATATTCGTGAAAAGTAATGTCGATTTATTTGATTCGTTGTTGTAAGACGACATTTTATTTATATAGCTATACTAATATTATAAATGCGAAAGTAACTCTGTCTGTCTGTCTGTTTGTTACGTTTCTTGCGCTAAACGCCTACTTAGATCGAGATGAAATTTGACAAGGAAATGCTATTTGAGATTAGGGTGGACATAGTCATAAAGTTATAAAAAGTGTCTGAACTGTGAAAGACAAATGCATAATATCTATATGTCTCTGTAAGACGTAGCAACACAGAGAAGTGAGAGAAGTGATAGCGCAGTGGCACGGTTCATAAGAAAACTCTCGTATGGCTTCGGGCTCAAATCCCACTGGGAGCAAAAATTTTTATGGGCTTGTTTTTCATAGTTTCAGCCAAGCCGAGGATTTTGTATTAAGGATACCACGTTCTGGCAAATCTTTGGTGGTAGAATAGTGCCCTAAGCGTTTACTTTATTCACGGTAAACTGGTTCCACAGGTAGTTTTTGTGTAATCTAAACTAATAATATTATATATGCGAAAGTAAGTCTCCATCTTATTTTTACGTTTTGACGACTATATGTGTATACCGATAACAAGGAAATACTTTGTATCTTTAGGAACGAAATAGGATACTTTTTTCGGATATGAATAAAAATTTTAGTTATGAGACAGGTTCGACGGTAGAATGGTACATCGATGGCGTTCTCGTCATATTATGCCGACATATCTTAGGTTACTTTCAGCTTTGTGTATCCAATTCTAGCAATCAAATTCTAAGTCCACGCGTACGAAGTCGCGGGTAACAGCTGGTATATTTATATAACGTAAACTAAGAGTACTAGCAACTGAAAAGTTTTTAAATCATGATGTAACATGCGTTTGGCATTAACAAAGAAATTTAATACATAAAATAAAGTGAAGAGAGGAAGTTTGCTTGTATGTTTTTCGTACACGCTTTTGCAACAACACAGAGATCGAACAAAGTATTTCCTTGGCCTCCCAAGCGACTGAATCGACCCTCATTTGTTCTAAAGATCCTAAAAACTTGTGTAATTGCAGCGTTAATTTGCATGAGGCAAGAACCATTAAAGTAATTAGTCCCCCTAGTCAATCATCAAGCCATTAGGCTGCCGTGCCACTACTTTTAATGGCCGGTAATTTGATTTCAAATAAGATGGCTAAATATAAAACAATTTCTTAGGCGTAATGGGATTCAGCGCAATATTAATTGTGATTCGCGGGAGTTCCATTATGCTTCGGGCAAAACTTGCGACGTAATTCCGTTATTCTGTCTGGTTCACAAACTAATGACGTTATCAAAAGTTGTGCTGCTAATCACCCCTGAATTTAATAGTAGTCGCTCTTAGCGTCATGTGCTGTTAAATTACGGTCTGCATCGTTTGTTGGAACAAAGAGCAATTAGTTGGCCGTTGGAGAATTATTAGTCATTTCAGAGTGTGCTTTAGTGACACTTAAAAACGGACTATGGGCCTTTAAGTTTAATTACGTAATAACAGTAAATGCTTTATTTTTTTATTAAAAATTAAAACCAAAGCACATTCATATTTACTTCGACGCCAATCAGTATGGAAAAGTTAAAAATCTTAATTTTCTGTCAATATAAATTATGTTTGTCTTAATATAACGTTTTTTTTTTTTTTTTTTTTTTTAAAGAGACAACACAAAAGTAGTGGAAAGCAAAGAACATGGTTGTGTGCAGCCACTACGTCTTCAGTTTCACTACTTCGATATTTTTCGCCGGTATTGGAATTTTGTTTTTTGGGATAAAAAAACTGATTAATTTTTCTTAAATATAAATGTTCTAAATGAATATGCTGAAACAAAGATGTTGTACATGATCATGGTGTAATTGATCCTATATTGAAGACTATTCTTCCTAATAATTAGTAAACAAATCCGTCACTAAATCCCTTCTTGTCTCCATCCTACTGTCAAACGTTGATTATATCTAGAAGTTGTGCATGATATTCCTCAATTGATGATAATATTGATGAATAAATACTGCCAAAACAATTGAATTTGTTTGCAGAACGCGTTTCATTTCTTTTTTTGGAATCATCTTGAACTGTTTCTCATTTACCATTCACGTTCCTCTATTTATACTTCATTCTCGGCATCTGTGAATTCCGTTTCCGTATCAAACAAGTAGACCGGCCATTCGACAAACTATACAGTACTGTGCAGTGTAGTGCAAGTTTTGTTATGAAACAAACGATAACAGAGAATTACCTGTTGTTTGATAAGGCAGCAAAATTTTCTGATGCCGAGGATAGAGTGTAAATAAAGAAATGCAAATGGAAAAAGAGAATACTCTGAAGATGCTTCTATAAAAGAAGTTAAGCGGGTTCGGAAAACAAACGATCAAAAATTCAATTACTTTGGCAGTATTTATTTACCAGTTGATTATGTATGGTTCGCCATCAATATTTCAGTGTTAGTCTGAATACATTACTTGTCTGCCGGTACCAGCAATATTAAGTAAACGAGAAAGGTAAAATGGCACAATAGTTATGAAGTAACACGAGTAATGTCAAGTAATTTCGCGTTTGTCTGTTGTTTAGGGTATTACATGTACTTGGTCGTATAAGCCTGGCTACTGTACTGACTGACGATTTTTTAATGCTTCTTTCTCATTCTCAGAACAATACGTTAAGATCTGAGCATACCGACCTCACGAATTATCAGAAAGTATGAATTAATATTACCGACATCTTATTCTGATGAGTTTGATGATTAGAATAAGGAATTACAGTTTACTGAATTATCATACAAGGATTTATTTATCCGATCAGACTCTACGAGTAGCAGAGGACAGCCAACAAAACGTTTTTAGTTTAGAAATTTGTTTCTTGACACAGAAGGCGACGTTAAGTGTTGTGATTGCAAAGGCTGTGAAAGCCCATAGGGTGAGACTATCGGAGATATAGCTCAGCCATCACCATTCTCGAACCAACATTAGTATAGAAATGGTATGGAAAGCTTTTTTTATTTATTTACTTACGACTTTATGCTTTGTCAACATCGAGGTCATTAGAGGCGGGAAAGGACTGGGAGCAAGGAACGGGAAGGAATTTTACCATGGCCTTTTGAAGGAATCAACCCGGCATTCTCCTGATAATCTTAACGCGTCTTCACGGAGACCCCATTTATGCAATGTTGAATTGCAAACTCCGTGACCTGTGCAATTTCTGTAAGCCGTGGGAAATCCGGAATGGCCGTAAGGGGATTTGAAGCCTACCTAATAACAAACCCGAGCGATACCCATCGCCCACCGGGCTAAGAAAAAACATTTTCTTGATTGAATGTTTTAAGACACAGCATTGCTGACATTCAGTCAGTAAAAACGGTTCACACTTCTTATGAAAGTATATATTGCTCGGAGTCTCTTTGGGCTTCACTTTACCCTCTTTATGGACACCTCACGACATGATATTTAAAAACAACCAAGGCCAGATTTGCAAGAGTAAGACTTGCTTGCTAGCCAACATCGATGTAGTCTGTAAACAGAATTTCCACAAGATTTTTAACTCGTTTCCATTTCGTAATCAATCGCTGTATTGTTTCACGGACTGTTCCAGAGATTAAAGTGCAAAATAACAAAACATTTGATGGTTTTGCTTCATTCTTACAGTATATATCGCATATATATACCCTGGATTTTTTTTTACGGTTTTTGAAATATGTATATTATAATTTTTTCAATATTCCTTGTTTTGTAATTCTTTTATTTATTTAAAACAAATATAGAAAAAATAAATGGATTGTGTAAACATAGAGTACGCTGCAGGCTTCAACTGGTAGGGCTGTTAACTGGTCGGCCACAGTGATTTGTATGTTCTCCAGAGTTCCAAAATGACGTTCTTTTAAGATATGTTTCAATTACGGAAAAAGAAAAAGCCACAATGACTCAAATCAGATGAATAGGAGGGTTGACGAATAACTGTAATGCGTTATGAGGCTAAAAATTCACTGATGGAAAAAGCCGTGTGACATGGGGCATTGTCATGATGAAGCATCCACTTGTCTGCAATGTACAAATCGTCTGTCAAAATTTGATATAGAGTGAAAGTTCTTAAACTTAACTGTTCACTGATCATCCTTATTGTTAAACGACGGTCTGATCTCACAAGAGCCCTCACACGCTCAACGATTCGTCGGTTTTTGAAGTTGAAGGTCTCCCTGAGAGACGTTGATTTTCAACGTGTTCTCGGCCTTCCAAAAATGATTCGTGGCAGCGGAAAACTTGTGCCCTTGATAAGCAATGTTCCCCATAGGCCTGTTTCAACTTCTCAAAGATCACACTCGAGGATTCGCCCAGTTTAACACAAAACTTGATTGCACAACGTTTCTCTAAATTACGATGCTCCATTTTCGTAACACACAACAAAATCACAACTTGACTGATGGCGCTGTCAAAAATAATGTGTTGGCTGAACGGAGTTGAAACTCCGACTGAGCATATGAAAGGGATGGACAACCCGGTCTAGCGCAGACCGATAGACACAGTGTTGCCAGAGCGCTTACAGTGTTACCAATCTCATTGCTTTTCTCACAAACCTCGTATATTCTCTTTACTGTTGTATCGTTCGCGTACTGGTTAGTTTCTTATAAGCTGTGTGGCAGATCCTCTGATTCGCGCAGCACAGCTAACCGTTTGCGGACCGCTGCAGGGCGCAGAGTATGAAGGCCCGCGTAGCGCTGGCCGCTGCGTGACAGGCCGTGTCTGCCGACCCGAAATGTTGCGTGTTGCGGCGGGCGAATGAAGAGCCCATAGTGCCGTCTCGTGTCGCCATCATGGCCTCAATAATGTATCCGCATCGCTCGAATTGACATCCACCCTGACCGGGCTGCGTCCGCGCGTCTTCCCTCCCGCCACGTCCAAGTCGTGGCTTGTTCCGAGCCGCAAGGCTGTTCGCGTTAAACTGTAATTCAGGTCCCAGGTTCGAGTCCCGGCCACTGGAACCACCCCCACTTAAGACCAGGCGAAACAGGATCAGTTTCCTTCCACATTGACCACAGGAAATCAGATACAGGTTTAGGATTTTCTACGATAACCGTGGTGCCACAATTCAATCATGGTTTCTTATGTTACTCGACGAGACAAATCGAAAGTGAAGAATTAAATATTTCGCTATCTCATATAGTTGTCGAGATAAATATCAAAAATTAGTTATAAATACAGTTCAAAGTGCCTTTGGCAACGAATTTATTTTCTAATTCAGCCCGAATTTCAACCTAACTACAACCGCTTGGATGGAAATGTATATGTTCAGCGTATAGTTCCTTGTGGCTTTGGCAATAGTTATTTTTTTTATTTTTTTTGATCCAGACCGCATCGCAATCTAACCACCTCAATTTTTAGATACGATATCTCAAGAACTAAGATAGATATAAAAAAAAAATTGTTAAATTTCGATTTGTATCGTCGAGTTACGTAAGGATCCCTCATCAAATTGCGGTTCCTTGGTTATCGTAGAATCCACCAGGTTTTAAATAATCGTGACCACTTCTCAATTCGACATGTATGGAATCAGTCGCTATTTTTTCTACCCAGGACGTAACTCAGTGGCCAATGAGCCATCACGTTACCATCGTAAAAAAAAAACAAAAAAACACTTTAATCGCTAGTAGGATGCAGGTTGGTAACTGGTAACAGGAGTATTCATCGAGGCGACTGGTGAGAGAATTCTTTCATAAAATGTCAACATGCCATGTTGCCTAACTGCTCCATCCCAACAATAATATCCCAGATCCAATGGCCCCGTTATTGAGTAGTAATAAAGTTATTATTAGTACTAAACAAAAAATATGTTTCTTATACTTTGTTTCTGCTTAATGATTATTAGCCCGAATAAAACTTACATTTTAATACCGATTATCTAGATGTCAATGATAAACTATTTAAACTTGTTTACAGCTTGTGCAAACAGTAGGTATCTTATGTCTGCAAACGTCTTCCAAAGGCTCAAAAAATAAAATAAATTTTTGACATTATACAGATATCAAATTAGGAATTAGGCTCAGCGTTGTGACAAAGTATTTAAGTTGCAATAGGGGATGGCTATTGTACCCCAACAATATCGCGATTAAAAGTTGGACAAATAGGATGGTTCACTACCACACAAATAAATAAATAAACCACAAAAAAACACGTCTTCACTCTTCTACATTACCACCATGAAAAGAACGATGTTGAAATTTTTTTGTTCTAGGTTCTACGACCAGTCGACGTAGAGTTCGCTAGAAGCGGTAGAGGAAGGAGGACAAGAACCGGGAAAGAATTCGGCCATTGTATTTTGAAGGACCCACCAAGGCATTTACGTGGAGCGATTTCGAGAAACCATGGGAAAAAATTTAAATCTAAACGGTGCACCAAAATTTGAACCCATGTTCACCAGAATGACCTGCAGATAACACTTCTAAAATTCTTTTCTCGACATTGTTCTAATAATGCCCAAATACTTTCGCTTTTCTACTTAACTGCTAGTTAACATACAAATTAAACTGTCCGACTACTTGATGATAACTCATTACTTGATGAAGAGTTAATTTGATGCTCGTTAACAACCCTCTAACTCTCGAGTGCATTATATCTCTTACTTCAATTGTTACTCAAAAGTTCTCGTATACTTCTTTTCTCAGCTCATACTGTGCGTAACAACCACCAGACACAAGCATTCAAATAATATGCCACGCTGTGATAGAAGAATCTCTCTTCGAGTATCGCTGCTCCATATTCTCCACGGGTGGTCGTCTTGATAATTTTGTTAAAACACGTTGCTTAGTCAACTGCCTATATTTTTTAGGTAAAGTAATTGATATAAGACGACACCTACTATATTTGAATTGCGAAACGCATGCATAGGCTCTACAAGAAAGGCCAGTGAGCTAATAGTCTCGCTGCCTTTTTCCACAGTTTCTCAAACTGCCTTATTCGATGGATCATCTCTTATTGCAGGTCTGCTAATCTTTGGACACACGTTCAGCTCTTACAAACATAGATATTATTTACAAGTGTTAAGTTTACCGATTTAATTTAAACAAAATATCATGAAACCAGCTCAAACGCCCGACAAAAATGGCGGGTGTCACCTATGGTGGTAGTTGGAATAAGTTCTAATAAAACTTTTATGGAAAAACCAATAAAAAGAATTTTTATTAATATTTTTAGTGATATAAGTAAATTTTTTCTGATTAAATTTTCGGAATATTTGGCTACAATGTTTTTAAATAACAGTAATTGACGGAAATACTTATTGTTATGAAAAAGTTTATAACCAAACTACAATTCCAAAAATGATTAACCATTATTTATTGTCACCACGTGGTAAGAGCTTTTGATGATTGTATTGGGGTTTTTCCCTTGTTTTTGGGTCGAAACGTTTTTTGGGTTATGTAGTAAACTGGTTGAAGTAAGTGTTACAGATAATACAGCGTAAACATCGAATGATCTTTTCCTTACATAAATTTCTGCATTTAGCCATCGTAAATAAATACAAAGCAACTGGAAATTTTAAAGAAAGTTGCAATATAATTTTTTCTATTTAACAAAGTAAGTGCAAATTAAAACTGAGTTAAATCATTTGTTTGGAATTTACACTTCCTTTTATCAGTATAAGAGCGGATAAAGTCAATGCGGTTATTCGTTTGAAATTTTCTGGTTTACCAAGCAGCGCTGTGGTGGCGGCCCGGGTAACTAACAGTTCGGGTGTCATCGGCTCGCCGAAGATTTCCGAGTTATCGAGGTCACTTCCAGCCTCCAGGAAAAACGAATTTTATTCAAATGGATGATTTTTTCTCTGATCAACTGTTTTTTTTAGTTATGTAAGAAACTTAGTGCGTCAACATTAAGAATTTGAATACAACGAAAGTTCACCAAAGTATCACCATGTGTTTAGAGCTTTTGAGGATGGTCTTGGGGATTTTCACTTGTTTTTTGGGACACTGTGCCCGTAAGTAGTAGCAGCCCGCTAGCTGTCGGCCAGGCTGAAGCTCATCTCCCGATTGCCACAGCAGTCTCCTCCGCGCTCATCAATGGCAAGGAGGAAAACTTTTTTAGTATTTCCGCGGAGGGATGAGGGGAACCACTTCCGGAATGAGAGCGCCGCGGCGCACTCCCTCAGATTGGGCGCCCGCTACTGTCAGTCTCGCAGACATCGGCCCACTCTGGCGACAAGCAGACACTGCTCCATCTATTCATTGCTTCAGTATTTTCTTCTTCTGCAAAACATTCGAATAATATAAAATTTCTTACTTTTGGAAAGTATAAGATGTAATGGTCACATAACATTGACCAAACTATACTCGCCATGAATGTGATAAGATGCACCGAGGTTTTTCAGTTTGTAGATCCCGACACTAAAACCAGTTAAGTCAGGAGAGGATTTTTTGACATAAAAACACTTCGAAATTAGCCAATAGTTTGGTTTCTAATAACTATTGAAAAAAGAACCATTCAGGGATTAGTCTGGAGTGATTTTGGGAAACCATAGAAAGTCTAAATCTGGATATATGGACGGAGATTCGAACCCGCATTTTCCCAAATGCGAGAACAGAACGTTATCATTCACCCGCGATGCTCGGGGTGAAAATTCAGTTTTGCAGTTAATTTGGCAAACATGTGTTTCATTAGAAGCAGTTTGTTAACGATTCATCATCTAAATCACTCTAGTTTCGTTATAATAAACAAGTTTCCAATGAATGTTCAGTTCGACAGTTAAAAGGTGTCACTAAGTTGACCCTTAATCTGAAACTCTTACTATTGTTTATCTTTGTCAAAATGGATTCCAAATATCAGAGTGCATATCTGGATTTGAATTTTTGTACCTGCTTAACCATTATTAACGCAATTTTCTTAATCATAGTATTTTTTTAAGAAACTTTTCTTCAGGAAAGAAAAATTTTATTTATGTTTGTGACGCTTGATATAGCTATCAACCTGTAACCTGACCACGATCTATCTCCTTTAATTAACTGATTTTGTATATTAAAGTTTACAGAATATTATCAACTTAAATTTTTTAAATGTAGTTTAATTGTGATGTAAAACAGTTTTTTGATGCTTTGCATTCGATATTTTATGAAAAGGTATTTCCGAATTTTTCATGGTGGCTGTCATTTATCAACATGCTATATTTATTGCCATCTGTTGAAAAAGTACTGCAAATATTTAACGCACTAGCGTTTGAGATAATTTCGATACTATCTTGAATTTATTTGGTAACATTTGGATTGTATTAAATTACTTTCAACAATAACATGTTGCATTGATATTCACCCATAGTTTAGTTTTCAAGAATTACAGCAGATATATATAGGGAGCGCTGTGATTCACCCACTGAGTTTACAATAGTGTGTTTATGATCTGCGCTTTGGTAAACGTATGATAGGACGCTGTTTTCAAATACGAATAATAGAATACTGAGATTTAATCGATGAGTTGTTATGTAAAAGAAATATGTGTCACAAGTGCTTTAGTTTATTGATTAAATAAAACTGTAAACTTTGGCGGCAGAAAAGATTTGGAGTCAACGACGAGAACTATAAATATGCACAAAACAAACTTCCATTCTCTGGTTTTTGTACGTCTTACCACATATTGGCTCGCACCAGGATTAATTAGACCTCGATATTCACGAGTTATGCTCCCCGGATCCTCCTCACAGTATTACTTGATTAAAATTGTCATCATCTTAGTGCAGTGAGTGAGTTACGCTCCAAATTCTACCCACTTTTAAACAGTTCTTTCTGTTAAAGATCTTTGTTTCAAATAAAATTCTAAGCAAAATCATTCTCTAAATATTATTCCTACCCTGTTAGAAATATACGAAGTTTCCTTAACTAAAACTTCCTTCAGTTTTTTATCTGCTAGCCACTCACTTACGTCTTTCGGAAGTTAGCTGCACTGTTCTGTTTAGCCTCTCTTCCAAACTGCTTATCCTCACAACTGATTTTGTCCCATTAGTAGGTGGAACCTTCGAAGCGACAAACAAAACGAAAACTTATCCACAAAAAACTTCCTCGGCATCCTCGTAGTCACTTTTGCATTACACATAACAGTTTCAGCTTAGATAGTTACTTTGCGAACGGAGATATCGAGTAAAATAACTTAAAAAGCTATTAAAATATACTGACTTTACATAGTTCTCTAACAATCACAGTTCTATCAAGAAGAAACATAAGAATTTTATTTATGTTTTCCTTAAAGTTTTGGTATTGTATTGTAAAGTTTATAACAGGTTAGTTATCAGTGAGTAAAGTTTAATAACAATTATTATTTTTCGAACTATTAGTAAGATTTCTCCTCAAGTATATAGGTCGTGCAAATTGCAATGCAACTTCCATGTTTCTCCCAGATATAGCAAAAGTCAAAATATTGTCCAAATCTAATAATATCTCTCGTTACAACTGATAATTATCATCTTATTTCTTGAATTAAATATCAGTTCATTTTATCCTACATCCAAAAAAACACAGCATTCCCACAAGCAAACAACAGTAGCAAAAGGGCACATGCCGCCAATAATTAAAATGACAAAATATTGAAAACGAAATTAATCTGTAGAAGTCTTATCTGTCTACCCGTCTGGATAATTCGTAAAACAAAATTCTTTGACTAAGAGGTCATTTCACTTACTACATATGAGTTGAGTTTGGTAGTAGATAAACATTATGGACAATTTCTTGGATATTTGGTCGCATGTAAAATGGTTTAGAAACCCTGATAAAGAAATGCAATGATGGGTCAACGTGTGTTGAATGGACGATAAGCTGTCCTGCAGCTTTTTCATGGCGAGGCAGTTTCCCAGTTGTAATGAAGTAGATGTAATAACATCCGCACTTTCATCTTTTCACGCCGAAGTAATTACCTTACTTTTCAGTGGTGGAGTTACAACCGGAGGTTAGACAGCTGGAAAACGATTTGTGAAACCGGAATATATGAACTGGAAACACAATTTCTTGTGACGGTAGCTGGAAAACGTTTTCCACCATTGTCTCTTCTAGTCGTAACTAAAATGAACCGACCACCGTCGGGAAGGTAGGTACCCTATTTGTTTTATGTAAAAAAATGAACAATGATGAATAAATCCTTAGAAATAATTGATCCAGCATGGCACTGAGATCTGACGTGTTATTGGAGAAGACCAGTAGTTATTCTGTAGCCTGTGATTTGACGCTGATGTCGAACGTTCGTGGTGTAATTTTTTATCATGTTGTTCTTACTATGCTTCCATATATTATTACTGATTCAAGACAACTAGACAGCGCTTATGACTAGTTCTTTTCAGAAGTTCGCTTTCGTTCCCAATAACTCCTGAGTACGGCTAATAATGTCCTTTCTCTACTGTGAGATGGGTCTCCTATGGAACTGTACATTTCAGAAAAATTGAGAAAGTAAAAGTGACCATCCCGACAGGCTTATATATACATCGAGGAATTTTGGGGTCAGATGATTATACTCAGTACTCGCCCGGCGTCAGCTTAATTTGTCATTGATAATGACTGAGCTGTGGATGGGTCATAGAGCCCCATTTTTTTAACGAAGATTTAATACTGCCTAAACAGAAACTGCAGCAAGTGCAGTCGATCAGCCGAGTAGAAGGAACATTTCAGTGAAATGATAAGGCGCTGATAAATGTGTTAGCATAAGACTGTGAAATATAAATATACTGAAGGAATTATTAACTCTTTGTTCTCTTATACCACGATTAAAAAAAAAAGACCACTCTTTGCGTCAGTACTACTTGTAAGGATTAATCAGTTCTAGCCTTTTATAGACTATCCTATATATATTTCTGCTGTCAGAATAACTTTTTCTAAACTATTAAAAAGCCCATAGTGATGAATAAAGTATTAGTGGACTGGATTTTTTATTGGCATCCGACGTAGCATATTTAATTGAATGCTCTTCATACACTTCTTTGAGCGGCAAAATCCTCGATCTACTGCAATTTTCGACTGTCTCTCGTACATCATCAAGGGAATCATCACTGTAAACACTACGTTTCACAGCGGTTTCCCATTATTGTCTGATCTAGTGACCGACAAAATTCCTCTACCACTTATTAATCGTTACTTTCACTCCAAATATCTCAATCGGTGACGAGTGGCATTACTTGCAATTAATATGGAAATACCATCGGAAACGGAGGGACGAATGGCTCTTAGTATTACTAGGCCAGCTCCTAAGGCACCTGCAAGAGTAGTCTTTCGTCTGCCTAAGACAAAGAGGATTATTTGCTCGTGACTGCCCACTGGCGAGATAATATTTCAACAAATAAACACAGGGGCGGGATAGAAAATTACGTCGAACCTTTGCAGTTCCCACTCGCTCGTGGAGCGGGTAACAACAACCAAACATTCTGTGTCAGAAGATAGCAGACACACGCCCCTCCTTTTTTTGTTGCGTGGTCTATGTGTTGGATTATTCTAGGTGAGAGAAATTTTATAACTTTCCCCACATAGGAATGGCTGTATTTTCCAGAAAGTTGCGGGAGAAACAAATCATCACTCTACTTTCAGTCACCTCCTTGATGACAATAATCTGTTCGAAGTAGCTGGGTGCGGTTGAGACTCTCATTCCAGTCACATTGGGTATGGGAACATAGACACACGGTGCTAGGCGGTGGCAGGGGACAGTCGTAGGCAGTCTTCGTCAACCACGAAAATCACACATTCCTGGCACCATGTAATACCAACAGCAATGATGCCCAACTTTCTCAGAAAACCGCTCCACGTCTTCGAACTGACAAGAAGCAAGGATGGGTTTCCTTGTTACCGCTCTTCCAAGCGACAACCAGTACGCTGACTGCACAGTCAGTTGATCTCTGAGGCGACAACGTCACTCCCCACTAGTTCAGCGCTTGGTGAGAGTCTGATACGGATTTGCCTAACATGGCCACCTTCTGCAAAGAGGCCAGCGATATCAAAAGCGGTCTGGCGGCTCAATGCTTAAGGCGTCTGACTGGAGATCTAAAGGTCCCAAGTTCGAATCCGTGTTTCGAGGCGGATTTTCATAGGCACTTAACCCGGCCTTCACCACAGCTTGCCGTGTAATGTGAAGTACACCAGAACGCTTCCGTGGTTCGGATTCCACGTTAAACGGTAGGTCCCCTGTACCCGGTAGGGTTGCCGGGTTAGGTTAACGCGGCTACGACAGGGGCGGAATGTGCAGCCAGTAGAAACCCTGTCAGCAGGTCATTCCGACCACATACAATTATTATTATTATAGCGATATCAAACTACATAATGTTTCGTAACAACAACGTAAGAGATGAATTCAACAACGGGGCAAACCATTCAATAACACCCCCGAGAGGGAAAATTTTACAGAGCTAGCTCAACCAATAATATCTTATTACGTAATTTACATTATCTTTGTATGAATTAATTTTGTTTAAAATAAATCTGAATTTAATTATTAGTTTTGCTTTTGCATGAATCAATCAATTAAGTCTGTTTACACCAAACTAAACTTAGTCCATAACTTGAAGGTTGGTTGAATCTTACCGATTGTGTCAGAGGTAGAACGGCGGATTCCTTTCCTCTGGAACCTACAGTTTAACGTGGAATCCGAACCGTAGAACGTCCTGGCATAGCTCATATGATCAAGCACAACTCCTAAAAATTCCTGCTCTCTCCGGGATTTGAACTCGGTACTGGACCACAAAGTACTGAAAGGAAGCTCCTTAACTAGGGAGAGCTAACAGACCACTCTTTTTACGCATAACCAGTCGCTACGTTCTTGAGCTAATACCTGAAATATTTGGTGTAGAAGCTCACTTTAATATTGCTACGAGATATGCCCAGCAGTTTACGAAATTTCACCTAAATCTTATTACATTTCTATTAAGCTAGGCATACTTAATTGTAATACCCCGATGATTAGAGTTATTATAGTCCGAAACAAACTGGTCGTCGTTTATTTAATCATAGAAAAAACCTGTTTGATGCGGCCGCTAGACTCAAGGACTGGGTTCGGGAAGGATGTGTGTGATACGGACTGTAGCACGCCGTAGCTCAGAAGAGGAGGGTAATTCGGCTTGCGGCAGCTCTACTCAACCCCCCCCCCCCCACATCCCCTCCAACCCTTGCCTGTTTGCTTGCTCGCTCACAGCCTGGATGGCGCTACCACTGATAGAGTAATGGGTCTTCCATTCCCTGAAATGCTAACAAGCACGCGTCGGAGGAGGGATGGAGGGGGTAGCCGAAGAGGGGGGAGTGGCTCCCGCCATACCATTCCCAAATTGGGGCGCGTTTACAAGACCTCCGCCCGGATAATGTATTGCTCTAATCAGACTCTAGGCTGGCCCAATACTTGGGCGCCGTTTTACGCGTGATTATGTTCGTTGCCTACGGCGACCGCTCAAAAACCGCCGCCTCTTGATCCCTGTGTGCGTGCGCTAATGAAGAGAGCGCTCGCACGACCCGTTTAAATGTTGGCTGTCTTCATTAAACACACACCTTGATGCTACACACAGCCATGCGCCAGTCTTCGCTCACAGCAAATGAATGGCGCTTACAGCAAACGCGCCTCCGAATTAGGCTTCCCCGCGACTCACGTTTGAAGCGTTCCCCTAACAAGCTGCTCTTCCACTTAGCGAATAGGCCGAGGGTGCGGATCACGGCATCCGAACAAAATTCTCCGAATGAAATCGATAATGCCTTTCGACGCCGTTACCACTACTACAACATATCAATCGGTACAAACCTTCTTGAATCTCAATATAAACACTGTCCTAAGATACACAACAATTTTTTTCATCTCACATATTTTGTTTTATTTAAATATATTCCTTTTAGAAGATGTAGAGGAGCAAATAATTTTTTTAATGATAGATTTATGAGATACCATATTTCTGATATCAGTAGCAAAGCAAAACAAATACCAGTCAACTTATGGAAATTAAATATCAAGAAAGTAAGCTAGGAAATATAAGAAAAAATTTGAGATGTGTGTTAGGTGCCTTGAATGGTCCAGAAGTAGATAGAAATTTCCTTATTTTTCAGCCATTTGTTATATGGTTGCGTCCCTTCTCAATGAAAGGCTAAACCTTTATGAATTAA
The DNA here is from genome assembly GCA_031002005.1 of Vandiemenella viatica. Lineage (NCBI taxonomy): Eukaryota > Metazoa > Arthropoda > Insecta > Orthoptera > Morabidae > Vandiemenella > Vandiemenella viatica. The sequence continues at coordinate 108,996,382 of JARYHS010009186.1, read as the reverse complement.
CTATTTTTCTGCGAGTCCCATTTTCTAAGTCCTTTAACTTAGAAATTTGTTTTTCACGGTTTATTTTTGCTTAAGGCTTTACGCCTCGTCGACGCGACGGTGAGATTATTAGATACGGGAAAGAACTTTGGGTAAGGAACGGGAAGGAATTCGGCCATGGTCTTTTGAAGGAACCATCCCGTCATTTGCCTGGAGTGATTTGGGAAAATCATGGTAAACCCAAATCTAGAATGCTGGACGAGGATACGAACCCGCATTCTCCCGAATGTAATTGCCAACTGTTTTAGTTCTTTCTCTCCTTACCATGAATACAAGTTCGGAAAAAATCAGGAGGGGAAAATCATTACATGGATTAAGAGTTATGAAGATGTTGAAGAACAGTATTATTTAAAACAAACCGTAAAATTTTGTTTGTCTGTCCCATTTATATGCTAACCTATTGATCCAAAAATCCTTTCTCAATTTGTCAGTGTTTTATAGTCTTTTAAGATTTAAAAAAATCAACAGTGACCTTTCTGGTGTTTGTAGTTTTAGCAAAATAAATGAGTATAACAATTGCAAAAAAATTTCATTCTTCAGCAGATTTTTTTTTCGATAAAAATCTTTCCTTTTTTGGCTTTATGGCTCGTCGATCTCCAGGTATATCATAGGCTGGAAAGGAGTTAGAGTAAGGAACTGGAAGAAATTTGGCCATGGCCTTTTGAAGGAGCCACCCACACTCGGTGTTAAAAATCATTCGTGTCATTCGTTAGAAATCATAATGAATTGGAATATATATTTTTTTTTTCTAAGATCCACTATTTTTTATGCAAATTTGCTATATTAATACATAGCATCTGGAAGATGAAAAATGAATAATGAACTTGAATTAATGATCACCTGTTATTAATTTTTTATAAAAATTATTTCTTTACTGAATTTAATTTAAAACACAGTCTCTTTACGAGTCCCTCCGAGTGGGAAATCGCACTTACCGGAATATTTTTTGATATTAGTGATTCGCTGAGAAATGCGAAAGTCCTAAAGATAAATAAAATAGTGCATGAAGTGTACTTAGGAAGCATAAAACACAATTGTTAATAAACATTTGGTATTCAATACAATTTGACCGTAATTCGTGGTTGATGCATGAAATAATCAGAACGTTCATTAATATAGTTTCTTTGTATGATACCTCAAATGCTTGTAAGTATCATTCAAGCATCAATCTACGAATGTAATGCTGTAAGTTAGTACTAACACTTGAATATGATAGCTATATAATCATAGTGAAAGTAACTGCAGAACCCTGTGAAATGCTTCACCATTACGCATCTGTCCATCCGTAGCTCTCATTTCTTTAACGATAATTTCGTTACCTAAGAGAAAAGAAAATACCATCGCGACGCGAAGAGAGGAACGTTATAGTTAAATTACGAGTCGAACTATTTGGCAGAGGCTGTGGCGCCGTCTAAATCCGTCTCATTAGTCCGGCCCGCGGCGGAAGAAGGCGCCAAGTTTCCAATTACCATCCATCAGCGGCGGTGACGTCACAGACAGCCGTACCAGGCCCGGCTCTCTAATATATTACGTGGAATTAATACATCTTGCAGGCAGCGCCCACCGGCTGCAATAACTTAAGGTGATGCTTTTAGCCGAATTGAGTTGTCACATCGAATAAGCCTCTTTTTTACGAAATCATAACGCAGATTAATCCCAGCGATCGCGTCAGTAGTCACTGCAAACGCAGAAAAAGGGGGTGGGGGGTGGGGAACGGAGTTTATGGGGGGCGGAAGTCCACGACAACTTAGAAAATGACAACACATTCGTTACTTTCCCGTATTAGACGCTACATATTAGATGCAGGCAATTAGCTAAAGTAAGCAGCCAGACAAAAGACGACGAAATATATATGTAGGTAGCTTCCAGGGGGGACGGCAGGAATGCAAATGTTCAATTAGGTTAATTGAACATTAGGTGAAATGAACATTTTGGAACCTCCATTAGTGATGAGGTGAAAACGTGATTAATTAGAAGCTGTATGAGACTAGGCACACACACACACACAGCCCAACCCCTACACACAGCAACACGAACGACTCTGCTACTGAAAGTATTTTATAGTATTAAACACATTAGGCATTATAAATTAAATGGAAATTCGGGGTAACGTTTCTTCGACCTCTTTCTCTGGGGATAATGCAATTGGAATTAAATCACAGTTGCCGACAAGGGAGTTGGTGCAAGGGATCAAAGACTTCAACTGGACTACAAATAATGGCTCGGAAAATACAGGCCAGTGGATTTAACAGAGAAAATTTTTTAATCAAAGAATTGAGTTATATATTCCAGTCACATAAATAACCTACAGAAGCCGCAATAGAAATTACAAACAAATTATGACGTGATAGGTTTTTGTTTATTTATTTATTTATTTTCGTGTCTGGCAGGTATCACACTTTGTAAGCAAGAAAATTATTTAAAAGATCAATAACACTATATTGTAAATTTATTTCCAATTCGAAAATTATTTCTATGATGAAATTTTTTTAGTTTCCAAATATGACTCCTTTCACTGAGGTGTTTTTGTATGGTAGTCTGCCTTTGTTATAGAGATAATAACATTCAGAATTTTCCACTGAACTCAAATCACATCTACTGAACTTTGTCATATATTCTAAACTTTTTAATACCACATCTTATTTTTATGCAATATGTCTAATAGTACATGGAAGGGAAAAGATGACCGTGAGTAAATAAGGGATTGGGAAAATGTTCATTTTGTAGATAAGAAATTCAGAGATTGAAATAAATTACAACGGAATTGATGAATGATTTACTAAAAACACCGAAAGAATTTGAAGTAATAAATCGTTAAGGAAAAAAATAGATGGGTGAGAGAATTTACACAAAAAGTATATAACAAAATAAAAAAAAAAATAATAACAAGGAGAAAAAAGAGGGGTAAATAGATGATTAGGGAAATTGCCGTGGAGTATGCGATCCATTGCAATTAAATGAAATTAAAATATTTGTGCTATCTAAAAGCGGCTGATAACTACAACCGACTCTCCAGTATAGTTTCGTGCTTTATAATTCGTTTCAGGGATATTATGTCAGCTTAGCGAAAACCCAAAAAAGTTATAGCTATAGGTAGGCTGGGAAAGAGGTGAAGCGAAACATAATATTGTAGTGTCAGTCGCAAAACATTAGAACCAAAGTGTATAACGGCTATACATTTCGTTAAATTAAAAGTGCGTTCAGTATAATTATCATTCACAATCCGACTGTCATTGACTAATGCACTGTGAAGGAGTGAAAAATGTAATCCACCTCTTCGCCAGATAACAGTGTCAAACCTTAGAAACATTTATTCTTCCACATCTTCATGATTTATAGATTTCAGTATCTTCACAACTCCTTATTTAATAACTGAATCGTTTATATTCCTCTATCAAACACTCATCACATCTGAACTCTTAAACATAGAAATTTGTAATTGCAAATTTCAGTTTTTACAAACCCAAATACGACTACAACGTAAAATTTGTAAAATTATTACTATGACAATAATTTTAGGTGGGTTTAGTAGGAAGTAGTAGGACGATATTTTTTTTTTACACAATCTTCAAGTATATCAAATTAATTCCGGCAACCCGCCAACGTGAAAATGTTTGAATTTTTTTGTTCCACGATTTTTTTAATTTATGCTGCCATAAAACATAAGTCTATTTGCTCCTTTATTTCCGAAACTGCAGATCATAAAATTCTTTACTAATTTCAAGTGATGTGTAATCTCAAAGAACGCTGCAAAACTATAATTTTCAAGAGTTTGTATCCAGGATAGATATAATCAAACAATTTTAAGTGAAATATAAGGTGATGCAAGATTGCAATCGAGACAGCGATCGACATAATTCAAGTTAACTACAGTTACCCACTGCCGCTTATATAATGCGACCGTCCCATATTTATTTAACCGGGTGGAAACCAATAGGGCGCGCACGTACAATTTAACATAGATGTATCGCAAAATTTGTTTGTTGTTATACCAGTAAATTCGGCTTCCCCGACAGCCAACAGGAACAGTTTAAGCCAACCTGACTGATAGTACGCCCGCGCCCTTTTCCTTTTTTTTACAAAAATAAAATAAAATAAAACGTAAACCAGACCTGTAAGCGCTGTTCTCACGTCGAACATGCCGCTTCGGGAGGCTGTCGGCTCCGAATTTTTCCCACGTAATGCACGCCCGCGAGCAGAGCCGAACCTGTTCGTCCATTTGAAGAATTTATTAGTTTTCAATTTATCGGAAGACAGCGCCGGCACACCGCTGGTCTCGCGTAATAAAATATTCTGCGCAGGACTGTTCATTTACATTAACGGCAGCCGTCCCTCTCTCGTCGTGCAAAAACGAATTTTTTTCCCTCCGATGCGGCCAGTACTGTGTCCGCCAATACGAAAAATAACGGGCTAGGGACGGGGGTGGGAGGAGGGGGTGTAGGTACAATGCCTGCCTACAAGCTGCCACCCCAAATTCCCGACCACAATTTTCGCACTTAACTTCGTTCGTAACTAAAGAAAAACGCAAAACAACGCTCAGAGTATAAATAAGGATAGATTAAATACACCTGCAGGAAAGTGGTGTGCTTAACTCACCATAAACGATGGGACACTAGAAGGTGTTTCCACTGTGAATTCCTACATCATAACGTTGATAATACTGTTGGTAGGTACATCATTAAAGACCGGAGGCCACTTAATCCTCACAAATTACTTAAAGGCAGAGATGGAGAATGAGAATTGTATCAAACCAGTCGCGAGACTGATGATGCGGGAAAAAAGATAGTAGACGAATATTTATACTGCAATTAGCAAAACTATAGGTGCTGTTCTCTGTTTGGACAATGCATATACTCATGGCACGAAGAAATAAAGAATTTTGGGAATCTACCTGCTCAAACTCACTGTGATCCAAATATCTTAGCATCAGAAGGATTTCGATACCATTCTGCATAATAATAGGTGACTACAAATTATCAACAAATCTATTAGAACATACGTCATCAGTCTGCCGAATTATTCCATTAAATTCTTCTACGTACCTTTCAGAAGAGCTGCGGAAACTCGTAATAATCTCTGTCAACACTGGTACCAATAGCTGAATTATTTCAGTACAGAGCACCTCAAGATTATAAGGAAATCTATTCCAATTCTATGTATCACAGAACGAACTTTGCAATTGAAAAAGTCTCACATTACGAGGCAGGTATAGCTTTTCAGTGAATGGAATTTGACATTTAACGTATGTAGTTGATTTTTTTTTTTTTTTTTGCTGTCGTCAGTCTTTAGACTGGTTTGATGCAATCCTCCATCCATTCCTATCCTGTGCTAATCTTTTCGTTTCTACATAACCCTTACAACCCACGTCCTCATATATCTGCTTCATATATTCTAATCTCTGTCTCCCTCTACAGTTCTTACCTTCGACTGTTCCCTCCACTAACAAATTAACCAATCCAGAATGTCTCAAAATATGACCTAAAAGCCTGTCTCTTCTTCCTGTAAGCTTCTTCCATAAACTTCTTTTCTCGCCCATCATTTCCAAAACACGTTCATTTCTTACTTTGTCTGTCCACCTAATTTTTAGCATTCTTCTGTAGCACCACATTTCAAATTTCTTTTCAAGTTTCTTTCTTTCCGGTATTCCTAAAGTCCATGTTTCGCAACCGTAAAGTGCTGTGCTCCACACATAGAGTTTTAAAAAGTTCTTTCTAATTCCTAGATCAATATTTGAAACTAAAAGGTTTCTCTTTTTCATGAAGGCTCTTTTTGCTAGTGCTGTTCTGAATGTAGTTGATATATGTTGCATAAAAAGTACAAAGAAGTTCCTATCGATCAATTAATCAACGATTAACTTCTTAAATTTTTGCATCCACATTCGCAAACGTGTATAAAATGCTGTGTCCTGATACAGCAAATACTTTTTAATGGATTACCTTATATACAATCTCTGTAAACATTCACCATACGTGATCTAGATTCTTTCCACTGCATATTGATAACAGCGCAACATTTTCAACAAACAATGTAACAAAAGCTTGTGTAAAAACTTTTCTCGGTTATCATTGAAAGCTTGGTACCATTTTCAAATGGTTAGGCTGTACATTTCCGAACCAAAGTGTAGAAGGAAGAGAACGTCTTCCATGAAACTAATTTATAATCACAGTGACTAATTACAAGAGAGAAGGATATGACGTGAGTAAGCTATCCTGTTTCCCTTACCTATGTTATCATACAGACCGCAATACATTTTTAGTTGAAGAAGAACTTTAGATTCTGTCTACTATACAACCCCAAACCTTGTATATTAAGCGCGTGGCACTTACGTAAGCAGCGCTTCACTGTATTTGGGGATATTATTAATAAAGCAATATTTTGCTACGCGGAATTCAACAAGCACAACGGTATTTATGAAGACGTACAAACATTTCGTACGCTACTGCATATATATATATATGTATCCGTAAGCCATAACCGATTCCTTCCGAATATGGTACACATATTTGAATCCCAATACAGGTGAAGTAGCAATATAGCGACGACTGGCCTTTTACGAAGCCGTAGCTGTTAGTAAATATTATAATCAGGTTCTTATCTACTTTATATACTCACGTCAAATACCTGAGGACAATTATTGTTGAATGGAGCTTGGGAGCGCTTTGATAAGCTGGCCTGACAGAAACGATTTCTGTGATATAGTCTACTACCGTATCTCAGCCGAAACTTTGCATCAGCTAAGAGATCTTCGTGAGAACATAGCGAGCGACCACAAAGGTGCTGCATTTTTCTGCACTCTTTCGATATTAGAAGCGGGCTGGTGGCTCAGTGGTTAAGAAATGCGAATGGATCTCGAATGCTCCCCGGTTCGAATCCCTGTCTCGGGGATATTCAAAGGCCCTTAACCCGACCTTCACCTCTGGCATAGTTTGCTGTGTGATGTGAAGTACGCCAGAACGCTTCAGTGGTTCCCCTCTACCTGGCAGAATTACCGGGTTAGATTGGGTAAGGAGGAAAGGAACAGGCCGCCCTATCTCTGGTACCAGACTTAATATGCCTCCTTCGGGAGTATCCAATCAACCTTCGGTTTCAGGATCAAGCTTAGCTTAGTTTTTCCGACAATACAAACTAATAACTTTCGAAACGGATAGCGTACACTACGACAGTATTCTAGATAAGGACGAGGAAAACTTTTATTCACTATCTGATTTTTATAAATACTCGTACATCACCCTCGCAGAACATTTGTTACATCCATTGTAATCTTATGCTCTCTATTTACATTAAATATCCGAGAACAGTTGCCAGGGAACTGTTGGTATTCCAAGTGATACATAGTCGACCACCTTCATACGGAGGTCTGGCTTTCTGTGGTTCACAACCCGGTAATGACTAGGCTCAGCAACCGTGCGTGATAGTGCCGCAGGGTGGGAGGAACCGGAATTGGGGGGGGGGGCGGATTCAGTGGGATAGGACGAGTCAGGCCTGCTTAATTGCTTGTTATATTATAGACCGAATTATTGACATTACAAGGCATTACTCGAACAAACAGGACTGCAGTAATTGCGTCGTTTATACACTAATGATGTTTGTGATTGGAATAGCCCGGTTGCGTCTGTATTTGCATCCCTTTAATCATTGTGTTTATCGGCGAGCGGTTGGCAACGCCGTCTTTAAACGCGCCCGCTGCCGAGTTCTGGCCCTGTTTGACCCGAGTTAATGGATTGCCTCAGGTGCTTCCCCAACCGACGTGTCTTTACAAAATCTTGTGAACTGAGACTTGTTTATTTTCTGCTCTTTTCAATGACAGAAGCTGGATAGTCGTTCGAGTTATACGTCGCAATTCATTACTCTACAATAGTCAGAGATGTGTGTTCAAAACGATTCATATACCATATAAAATGAGGAGGGAGTTTATTTGTAACGTTGCTGAAGTACACATTATCATAATTAATCTCACAGTTTACTAGTCGCTGTAACAAATAAATTTACTCAAGAAACAATGAAATTCTGGAAGGTGCAAAGACACGGATTTTGTGATACGTATTATGGAAATCAGGTGCGAATCGAGTATGATCATGCTGTAGTAAAATTTGTCATGTAAAAGTATTTTCTGACATGTCTTTATTTTATAAATGAATGCAATTTTTCTCAGCGTTGTTTGTTGATAAATGTTTCTCGGGAAACAAACCGAGTAATATTACTATTGATGCACAATATTTCGGCGACACATAACTCCGTCGCCATGTTCATGTGCTTTGAAATCTGCCTTGAGCGCGTTGTTTGAAAACTGGCATGGCAACGACAGACGTTGTTATGTTGCCTAGCAGCATCTCAGACGTCATTAGACGTCCGCGGGACACAAAAAGCAGAGCGTTGGTGACGAGCAGCCTCAATAACAGGAATCCATGCATCACTTATCTGGAACCCACAGTCCCTGTTAACCAAATCAGACGCGAGGCGAATTTCAAACGCTTCTTTAATGACGCTGTCCCAGAAGCCTCTCGCATGTGTCAGCACCTTAAGTTGCTTCGAAATCGAATCCATGTACTTCTGCCAAACTATGTTCCGCCACCGCGGATTTGTCTTTTGCCCCAGGCGAACATGTCGGGCGTGTTCCAAACAACGTTGTTTAATACACCGTATCGTCTGGCCGATGTACTTCTTTCCACATTCACACGGAATGCAATACACTCCCGGTGTACGAAGCGCAAGGTCATATTTTGGAGAGCGCAAAATGTTTCTCAATTTTGGTGGTGGTAGGATAATGGTCTTAATGCCATTTCTTGCCAGGACTCTTCCGACCCTAGATGTTGTGGCGCCAGAGTACGGCAAGAAAGCTAAGTTTTCGTGTGGACCATTATCGTTGTTATTAAGCCTGCGTTTGATTTCCCGGAATGCCAACTGTATCTGATGTTCACTGTAACCATTATTTCCGAATGTATCACGTAGATGTTTTAACTCACTGGGAAGGCTATCTGTATCACATATTTTCCATAGTAAACAGACCTTTCTACGAGCGGTGTACGTTGGCGTCGGTAGGTCACGTAACAGATAATTCTGGAAAGACCTTGAGTTGCATAGTTCATAAATCTAATTCCCCCTTTTTTCTTATGAATTTATGCCTAATCGACGTCGAGGTGACTGAACAATTCCAGCCATCGTAAGTCACACCTCGATTGAGTAAGAGATAGCAATGATCACAGCCCATCTAATAACGTAAGGTTTGTTTTTTTTTCTAAATCACACATCAATTCTAACAAATTTGTGATGAGGGCCGTCATAAAGATACAAAAGGCAGTGTAACATAGTGCATTAAAGGGATAAGAGGTAAAATTTCATTACGATGTCTTAATTACTCCGGAAATCATATTTTTCCAGTCGGACCCCATGAAGACTACTGTTCAGGAAGAGGTAATTACGAAGACATTAAGAGTATGTGAGACATGTAAATGAAAAATTGGTTAGTGGAGGCTCTCGAGATCAGCTCAGGATGGTAGAGTACTTCTTTTAACAATACCCTCATAACTGGTTACGTTAAAATCGTTCCGAAATATCGTTTTGAATTATCAGTGGCATGAGCACCTACATTGCATCCAATTAACCCTTCTCTTGTCTTCCTGCATAAGGCCCTCCAACCAAGTGTGAACAATCCGAACGTCCTGGGATTCGCACTTAGGAAATTTCGCTTCATTTGCTGTTAATCCAATTCTTACGTCAGGAAAATAATAATATAGTTTTTCTTTTAGACACTCTTGTGTTCCTACAACACCTAAGTGAACGCTAGCAAACAACCAATCGTTTGAATTGATAGTCGGGGTCATTCCCTTCCGTCGCATATGCCGAGATGGTAGAATTGGCATGAAAGAGGTGAACCACGGAAGTTTCTGGCTTTTGTTTAGACAGTTCTAGCGCCTTCACAACTACGGTTGACTAGTCTCTCGTTATGCTACTGTGACCTCAGTTCCAGGGACTTGCATCGCAGTGAATTCCTCTGTTGCGACGTCCGTCACATCTGGGCTAATTAGAAGGACCTCCACATACACGACCACATGCACAAGTTCTGCCCAGTGCAGAGGATACACCAGCGGCATCCTTCCTGTCAAAGGGACCACATGTGCAATGCCAAACGAGAGCAGCAACGTTTCAAGAATATAGCGTATGTGAAGAGAGGCGTATCCGGAGTCTCGGTTGCATGGTGGGAAACTCTTTCGACAGACGAGAGAAAAAGATTTCACTGCCACGGAAAATGCTGTAAACTACAAAAAAAACTGCCGAAAATGTAGTGATAGAGGTATAGAGGAGCTCATTGAATGGAAGAGAAAATTGAACATAGTTTACCCAATCTTTCAGCAGTCAATCAGTACCACATGATGAGAACAGAATAAGTCCGTACATACAGGATACTGCACCATTCCTGCGAATAATATGTCTGTAGTGCAAGTATTCTCCTTTATCAGAGTATTTGTTGCACAATTGTTGACATAAATTACGGTCTAACGAAGGTGAAGAAGAAAGAAGTTTCGCCGCATCTGCACGAATGGTGTAACCGGTCAACAATTTTTGCTTTGTTATTCTGTTTCTGAATCAGGTACTAGTTGTGTCGAAAAATAGTCGTACCTTAATATTTTCTGCCGAAGTAAATGATTCATGAGAAATATCCTCAAGTGAAAGGTGAAAAAGGAACTTAATTAGCTTGCTCACATTTTTCCGCTCCCTGGAAAAATATGAGTTACTAACGGTGAGCTGTGAGTACATGACCTTAAGAAAAAGGATTTTTATATTGAGCAACATTGCAGAAGCAAAAAATCCATCTTACGTGGCACAGAATTACTTTGTGTTCATTTGGTCTGTTAACACTCCTCTACATAAAGAGTTATTGATTAAAGTTGAAATGGTACAAAATAGTGCAGATGTCATCCGGATTTCAGTAACAGCTGTTGATCTGTGCCCCATTTTCCAATAGGAGCTGCTGAATGGCCTCCAACGATGGTGGGGTTCATGGGAGAAGTATGTGCAGTATAAATGAGGATACTTTGATTGGGATTGGAATTCCCGATCACCATCTGAGTAGCTTATTTTTCCTACCAATGGTCTGATACGTTTTGAACACTGTTCCCTTCTCTCATTTTTCCCCTCCAGCAACCGTATATACCGAACACCATAATAAATGACCTTTAACCATGTGTGGTAGCAGTAAATATTTGTCGGAGGCAGCTGATTTTAGAAGGATTATTGCTGGACTACTATTGCATGCATGAATGCATGTGTAGTGAATGTTTGCTGGCTGCTGAGTAGTTCAGGGAAGACCAAAGTACTCTAGGTAAGGAACGACCCTAGCATTTGCATATTCTCTGCTAAGAAGAACGTGCACATAGTAATTAAAATAAATACAATTTTTCTGCAATCTGGTCTCATCCAGATTAGTTATTAGCTTTGGGAGCTGTCTGACTCCATCCAGTCAAGAAAACCAATCGCTCTTCATTTTCTTTGGTCGGGGATAAATTTTGACTGATGTAGTAAGAAGAGTTTTTTAATTGCGTAATGAAGAAAGTTAGTGATCTGAATGCACAAAATAATGAAGGAAAATTTTGGAGTTAACATAAATAAAAGCAAAACAAAAGTGAAAAAGTGTAGTAGAAATGATAGCAATAGTAGTAGATCAAGTATAGAATTAGGATCGGATGGGATAGGAGAAGTACGTGAATTCTGCTACTTGGGAAGTAAATTTACGACCGATGACCGAAGTATGATTGATGTTAAAATCAGAATAGCACTAGCAAAACGAGCCTTCATGAAAAAGAGAAATCCTTTAGATTCAAATATAGAATTGGGGCCAAGAAAGGTGTTTTTAAAACACTATGTGTGAAGCACAGTTTTTAAAAGTAGCGAAGCGTAAACTTCAGGAATACCAGAAAGAAGGAAAATTAAAGCATTTAAAATACGGTGCTGTAGAAGAATGCTGAAAATAAAGTGGATAGATAAGGTGTGAAATGAAAGTGTTTTGGAGAGGATAGGTGAGGGGAGAAGAGTGTGGAAGAGTCTTACACAAAGAAGAAACATGATGGTAGGTCACATTTTAAGACATGCGAGATTGGTTAATTTGTTATTGGACGGAGCAATCAGGTAAGAAATGTCGAGGTAGACAAATATTAGAATATGTGAAACAGGTAATTGAAGATATAGGTTGTAAAGGGTATGCTGTGATGAAGAGATTAGTACAAGATGAGAGGGATGGAGGATTGTATCAAACTAGTCAAAAATAAAAACCTAATGAAGAAAGTTGATCTCCTCAGTGAATCTTAATACCAATGCAAAAGTTACGATGTTCATTGAATATGCTTACCTACGTCCCGGTCTGTGAACACCTGTCTAGGCGGAAGCCTGTCTATGGGTAGCGGTACGCAGCACTGAATTATAGCGCTTGTAAGATTAATCACCACGCCGTAATTATTCCTGTGCACCGTGTGTAATTTGCTGGCTACAGTTATCACGCCGCGCGGTGGGACATGATTCTTTTTTTTCCCCCACGTCGTACTTGCCCTCATTAACATAATGACTGGAAAACTGGAAGTCCCTCTGATAGATCCATTAAGCAGCATCGTAACAAGTGGCTGCTCTAGTCTGTAACACGGCTCAGTGGTCGTAGGAGAGAAAACCGAACTTTCAATCCACGTTTCCTCACGACGGGAATGAATTGAGTATAGACTGAAACTACACGTTGAGCTCACGTGCGAATGTTTTATAGTTAACATAAAGACATGACTGACGAATCTTCTTCTTAAATTAGGTATTAAAATTAAAATTTTAAAACATCATTAATAGTGACAATATATATAGCAGTGTTGAAGACTAAATACATAAGCAGATCTCTCGTTGCAGAGAAGACATGTTATCTCTGTTGTTCGGGTGCACCCGTGTCAACTTTTAGAAACCTGAGCCATGATTCTGTGATTTTCATCTCAGTCCTCTGATGAAAGCCACAGAATAATGGCGTCAATTAAAAAATTGACGCAGTTTCCCGCACAACCAAAGTAACATTCACAACAATAGCAGAAGTCTAGTCAGTCAAGAGAATACATATTCATGCAAAAAAATCGACTGGAAGTGCTGAACACATTCAGACCAGAAGTCTATTTACGTAAAAAAAAGTAACAATTTTATGTAATAATTTTACTGAATTTCGATTGTAATTTTGATTATCGCGATTGCAAGTTGTGAAGTATTTGTTATTATATAGTAAATGTGAATGAAAGGGTATTTATAAAATTGAGAATAAACGAAATTATACAAACTAAGAGGCCAAATTTTGTAACAGAAAAATGGATGTATATTTAATTGAGAAATAAAAAAGAATAAGTATTATTTTAGAATTTGGATCATAAAAGTATTATTAATTGAAGAAAAATTTGTTTAATATGGCATATTTTAAATGCAGTTTCGGTTACCAAACAGTAATATGACAAATTTAATTGCGAAAACTAGTATTTAAGGAGCAAGTACGCAGGAAGATGGTGGAAACTTATATCTGATAAAAAAATTTAAGTAATATTTCGTGATAAGAGAAACTGATAACTGTATTCAACGAGAAAAGGGAAATTACATAGTCCATGTGTGCACGGGAAGAATACGAAAATCTTCTCTCAGCACGAAATATTTTCATCACATAAATTGTATTTATCTGCGGAAATGATAACATTAAGAAAAACTATTATGGTCTTCAAATTGGTTTGCTTCTCTCTTACCAAGGAACAGTACTTTTTCGTAGAATATCTATTTGTGTAAAACCGTTTTGTTTATAAATACGTCTTCCGTAATGGTACATTGAAGACAAGACTTTACTGCATCTGTAAAAGTGCAGCTACGTATCCTGCCCCTACGTCCCATTTATTTTAAATCTCACCTTGAAATATACTGGTCTAACCGATCAGAACAGAGTAATATGGAACCTCCAGTACACCTGCTGTGATTCCTAAAATTTCAGACCTTCACGCATATTTACGGAAAATACCTTCACAGTGAAATAGAATTCACGCAAGTATATACTTTTAGAATATTCAGGACGAATATTGGAAGAAAAAAAATGGACAAGAGAACATTCGAATACCAACACCAATGAATTGTATTCAAATCATCGTCCACTACCACGACGGATGTTAAATACATTTTAATGTCAACCGTTCATGAAGCATTATTCTTGAGACAAAACATATTAATTTGTTGACTACATACGTAATACACAAAAATATGAATTTTATTATTCTTTCGATTACCCACGGTCAGGAAACGATCCAATACTAAGTCTTGTACCCTGATTTTCCCTAAAAGTGAGAGGCTCAGTTTCCAGTAGTACTCGACTTTCCTACCAAAATTCGTCTAAATAAGTGGAGAGCAAGTTATATACTTCCTTTGTAAGTTTATGGTGTTTATCAGGAAGCAACAACAGCATAACAGGTACTGTATACACACGTTTCTTGTTCCATTGCCTGAATTAAAAGCGTATTTCACGAGCACTTTTAATTGCACCGTAAATAACTCAGAAAAACATGCGTCAGTTAAATGCGGTAAATAATTAGATAAAAGTTGGCTTGCGTCGCCTACGTACATACTTTAATTCAGTTTATTGTTGTCACCACATTCGACTCAGGGAAAAGTAGCACGTGAAAAAAAGGGAAAAATCTAACAATATGTTCTTAAAGCAACATTTTTAAATTATCAAACTTCTCATTAATAAGGAGTGATTGAATAATGAATAATTTATACATTTGGAGTTCCAAAATGAGTAACGATACAACTGCTAATAAAGTGCAAAAATTTAATACCAGGTCCCGTTCTGCTCTAGTATGCTTTGGTACTGAGACTTTTTTTTTGTCATAATAAGGTCTCTTGATATGGTAGCGTCTTGGCTAGAAATTCCTGTCAATCTCGGTTAGGCGTTCAACTGATAGTAATTGCGTTTGCTGAAAATTATTGCCAACAAGCTTCAAAAATTAAACAGCATAACTTAAGCTCCAACTCTTATTAATATTGGCAGAAAATGGTAGTGACATCAAATTCATAGCAATTTAAAAGAAACCACGATTTTAAGTTTTGTTATTATTTTCTAAGAAATTTAGCTTATTTCTAAAATGTTAGTATCTTTGATTTCTTTATTTCACTTCCCATACTACTCATTCGCCAATATATTAGAGTGTTAAGTTTTGTATAATCATCTCTACAGGTATTAAATACAAAATATACACCTTTTGTGGAAGAGAAACCCACAAACCTGTAAACTACATGCAACATGAAATTGTTATTCAACCAGAGTCAACAATTTTGAAAGGCGAAAGAATCCAGTGTGTTTTCATCAGTTTTTAAGAAATAAACACGAACGGATGAAAAATTATAATTTCATTCTGTTTAAAAAGTACTGGGGCAATTAAGTTTTTAAGTACTATTTTTTGCAGTTTCTCTTTAAATGAACATACATCCTTAAATTAATTAAAATAAGACTTCTTAGATATATTACACAATTCAATAAACAAAAATAAAGAAGAAAAAATGCTTGTGTTGACTGAAATGCGTCACTGAAATTAAAAAAAGAAATACATAAACTAATCGCTTTGCAGTGGAACCTAATATTAAAATACATAATATTTTTTAAAAGTGCTTCTTAAATAAAAACGTCACTTTTAATTTGGGTAAAAAATAAAGCTACAAATATTCTAGATGTCAAATTGGCAGTAACATTCAACTGTATAATATCATTCCAGACTTGCTGCTTTAGTATGTAATACGTTATCAAAGATAAAGTACCACGAATTTTAGCATTCAAATATGAATTATTCTGCCGTCAATAAAGACATCCTTTCCCCTTCCATTCACCTTCAGCTCTCCACATTTCTGAATATCAAGTGGGATATTTTTGTGCAAACTCTTTTGAAATGTTTCAACTGAAAAAAATAAAACTATTGAATTACTTGACTGAGCACGTCAACAAATTTCACTAAACCGTAAATAATTTGGTTGCCGAAAAACATGTAATGATCGCACACGATAACACTTAGCAGATACTTGTTTCCCGAAATTTGCAGGATTCAGCGACAAGAGTTTTGTGTATCCGGATGTTACAAAAAGGCTGCAAATTTTTTTTCTTCTCAGTACATCCCAATTTCCCTAAACGCCTAACATTTGAAAATTATTCTAGGTATAAGAATACGTCCCCGATTAGAAATTATTCCAAAACACCAGTTACTCTTGTAATTTTAAATAAGTTTACAGATGTCGCTGATCATTAATATTTTTTCATATGTAGTAATTATTGTTATGTCATAATACCACATCCTATAACACTCGACAAGTGTGCGCTTAGCTTGCGTTGTGCGCAGCCAGGGTAACAGTACTGCTGGGCGGTACAGCGGTGAGTCACCGCGCAGGCGCAGCCAGGGGCTGCTTGCCTCGGTCTCCGGTTTATTTCTGAGCGACGCTCTGCGTTGCTCGCTTGTTAGTGTCCGGCGGCCGGCGGTGCCTCTAATTAGCCGCAGCTGGCCATAAATTCCGCTCGCAGCCAATTTATACATCTCACGACTACCAAACAGACGCGAACGCACAAAACGCTTTTTACTCCCCCCTTCTGATTTGCGCCTCTTAAATAAGGTTTTTTTTCCCCTCTCTTCTCTTCCATCCACCTCGGGCGAAAATTAAATATAAGGGGTTGAAAATCTTTTTAATTAACGTTAATAAGATGGGACGGTTGATTGAATGTAACTATGAGGACAAGCACGTGGCCGGAAATTAAAACAAAGTATTTAATTATGAGAAGTTGGGGAGGTTTGCATCGTTGCTGTGTGTCAAAGCTTTTCTTCAGCTGGCCATCTTGGATAAACCGTCGTCTAAATCGTAACGTCTCGTACTCAGCGCCAATTAAACATTCTTCGTCGCTTTAGCTTCGACTCGTCTTATTACGTCGCTCGTCTGCGCCACAACTTTTAATAACGTCTACCTTCTTTAAGTGCGTCGATATGGCGCAGCCCAGAATTTCGTTCAAATATAAATCGTAGTACACAGCGAATGATTTTACGGGGATCCCTTATTTACAACGGGAAGATAGAAATGTAACAACTAAAGACGCTGATGCTCTGTTTTTATGAACGGTATTTTACAACTTCGTCTGCATGCTTACACTTGGAACTTTTATGGCTCTGAAGGGAATATCTCCTACAATCTTTAATCAGTAAAACCAGCACTTTCTCTTGCAGAGTAAAACATCTGTAATAAGATAGCTCCTGTCTACAAATAACTATAAAACGACGTTTCATTACATAGTCCTACTTTAACCATGTAGTTTGCTTCTCTTCCAGTACTGTTCATATTTATACAAGTTTTAATACTGTGTTGTTTAAATACAGTAAAATAAAGTTTCGTAGTCAGATACCTAATGTATGTTTTATGGAAGAAGAAGTTGCATCACGGCTTCAAAACGGAAGGAAATATTTCTTTTATTCGAATCGCATGAATTAAATTCAGTCGCTCGTTGTTGTTTCGGACGGATAATGTGCAGAAGTTTACTTGGGCTAACACGTCTTCAATATCATTCACACTGCGCACCATATGTTTGTACCGTTGCAAGTACCACTATCTACCTATGAACATTTTCATCGAAAATTTATCTACTTCTGCTTGTCTTCTCTAACATACGCAAACTTATAGAGAGATTACAGACATTAATTAATGAATCAATATTCTAAAATATGTCTCCGTATCCCATTATTGTGTAATCACTACCTAATATATTCCTTTTACTCACATTACAATGTTTGAGTGATCTGTATTGCATAATATACCTTTATCAGATTCTAGTTGCAGTTTTCCAATCTTACTTTTTTAAACCTTTTAAGTTACTAATAACTTCGAAATTAACATAACATTAAAATAAAATTTAAAAAAATGGTAATCATCACTTTCGTCAAAAAAGTTTTTTAAGACAACTTGTAAACTTATATGCCATTTAATAAATTATTTAACGACAGGCAAAAATACATATCGAATTATTACGAATTACATAGTAAACTTATGTGTAATCGTAGGCTTACAAGTCCTGTTCGGAGAAGACTACGAATTGGTTGGGTAAATTCCAGACTTTCGCTTGACAAACAACATTCATCTCCAAATCTTGCCCTGATAAATGATGTCATCCAATACGAGTGATTGTTAGAAAATATAACAGTGCCATCAGGATAGCGTAGGAACGAAATAAGGGACTAATTTATAAGCAAAGTTCAAAATCATCATAATGTTATTTCTAAAAGGTGCTTTTTTGACGAGCCATCTTTACCTCTTTATAAAAAATCGATAAAAGAGGTATAATTTTCAAGATTAAGTTCTCCACTTTAGTAACATTAATTACGACAAGAATTTTTACGAAATTCAACCCTTAAATGGCAAAATTATGAACAGTCAGGATCATCGATATGCGATAGTTAGGAATCAGGCTGCCGGACTTAGCTGGCCTCGATAAGGGGCGATTGCAGTACCATTAGACAGCAATACGACATATCACAGAAATATTGATTTTTTTTGTTTTGCTTGGGCTTTACGCCTAGTCGACGGTGAGGTCATTAGAGGCGGGATGGGATTTGGGCAACGAATGGGAAGGAATTTGGCGATGGCCTTTTGAATGAAGCATCCCGGCATTCGCCTGGAGTGATTTGGAGAAACCATGTAAAGCCCAAATCTGGATCCCAGGACGGGGAATCGAACCGACGACCTCCCTAATGCGAGGCCAGAACGTTATCAATTCACCCACCACGCTAGGTAAACATATTGATAAACTGTGGTTGTTTTCTGGAATAAGTAGCTTTTCCCATTTTTTTATCTTTCTTATAGGGAAACATAACATCATTTCGCAAGACGTTGTAAGTCTTTTGCTACCTACTTTTTTCAGTCGACAAATAATTGCTACAAATGAGCCGTTCCTTCTTTCGACCTACTGAAAACCACCAACCTTGTTAATCATTAACCCAGAAATTAGATTGCAATAAGTATTTATTGTACTTTTGTTATAGAAATTTTCCCAGTGAACTGCATTTGCTGAGTGTATGCGTTGTGCGCAATGTTCAGCAGTTTGACATAATTAAAAACTAACGTAACCTTCCCTTCGTGAGTGGTATGGTGGCTCAGTGGTTAAGACGCCAGACTTTAGATTGAAAGGTACCCGGTTCGAATCCCTGTCTTGTCGAGGGTTTTTAAAGGTCCTTAATCCGAATTCCACCTCTGACACAGATTCCTATATAATGTGAAGTACGCCAGAACACTTAAGTGGTTCGGTTTCCGCGTTAAAACTGAGTGTGGTGGGTGAACGGTTAACGTTCTGGCCTCGCACTCGAGAGGACACTGGTTCCAATCCCCGTTCGAGCATCCAGATTTGGGTTTTCCATGATTTTCCCTAAATCACTTCAGGTGAATGCCGGGATGCTTCCTTCAAACGGGCATGGCCGAATTCCTTCCAGATCCTTGCCCCCAGTCCCATTCCACCTCTAATGACCTCGATGGCAACCATGCGTAAAACCATAAGGAAAAAAAATCCACGTTAAACTGTAGGTCCCCTGTACCCGGTACGATTGACGGGCTAAGTTAAGGCGGCTACGACTGTGGCGGAATGCGCAGCCGATAGAAACCCTGTCATCATGTCGTTACGATCACACGGAATCATTATTATTATATCTTCTCTTCGCGATTTCATTTCTGATACTAATTCCTATGCACTTTGCTAGTTCTAAGCAACAGTGGCAGTAATTGTTCGACTACCATGCCACATATTTTGGGTGAAACATACTCAAAAGCGAGGAGGTAGAACGAATTCACAGTATGGGGGTATCCATAAATTACGTGAGGTGTTTTTCCGGATTTCCAGACCCCCCCTCCTCTGGCGACACTTCGTGAGATCTGGTCCGACCCCTCCTTCTCTGGTGTGAAGTGATCCGTGAACCCCCCCCCCCCCCCAGAAACCACCCTCGCCACTTTTTTGAGACACTTTTTTATTTTTTAGGTCTCACCCTTCCAAATCCAGTTTCACCACAACTATTCGACGAAAACCCCCCCTGAAATCGTCTTTCATGTCATTTGTAGACCTTATTTTTTTTTTAAGCTCTACAGTCCAACATAAATTTCCCAAAACCTAACGTGAAATTTCCGTTGACCCCCCTCCCCACTTTGTTAGATTTGGCCAGAACCCCCACCCACCCCTATTTCACCTCACGTAATTTATGGACGCCCCCTATGCGCATTTCAAGAAACCGCTTGAGTTGAAACGGATTTAACGTATCAGTTCCTCTCCGTTGCAAGTCCGTGTAGTTTTACTACTACTTTGTCTGCGCTGGGATTAGAGCGGAGACTCCTTGCTTGGCGTGGACAGGTTTGGCCGGCTGGGTGGAGTGAGCGGGGTGGAGCCAGCAGACAGGGGCACTCAAACTAATGAAACGGGTAATCCGTCCACCCCCACCCGCCGCACAGCAGCCACCCTATTACGTTTTAATATTCATTTAAAACCCTTTCCGAGTTCGATGGTGGGAGGAAACAGAAAGTACAGTCGTTCCCGCGCGGCAGCTTTCTCGCCGGATTCTCTGCCGGCGGACAAAATCTGGTACTCATTGTCCTTTACTCATTGTGTACTGTAGTTGAGTCATGAAATTTTCTCAGCACTGTGGAGCATTCTTACGATTAGTGAAAACTTTGGGTACCTGAAATATTGTATTAAACCACCAACTTGCTGGACACGGATACATAATGGAATTGGTTCAGATATCGTTTCTGGTGCATTGACAAAACTGATTACAAGTTTTAGACAATTTCCTTAGTTTTTTAAACGATTAGTAGAAATTGTTCCCATTTTTCGTCTCTAACACGATTTCCTTCACAAACTCCATAATTTGTACAAAGCTTATACAGTCCGTAGACAAATGACAACATTCGCGAATCTCTATTAAATTATGTACTGTAGTTCTTACTGATCCTAGTTGTGGTCAGGATTTTAGAGCTATATAATCTTACAGAATTTTTTTTTGGAAATAACAGTTGAATGGAATAACATAATAATGAATGTACATTCTGATTCGCGTAGCTGTTAACAATATCCGTTAATTTGTTCAGTACACCGATAGTAAAATAATTGTAGTAAAAAGTGAAAATATATGCAAATTCTGACCAATATTACACGCGATGAGCAGAAGAAGTATGTGCTAATCGGCAGATATACTCGATTTCTACAATGCTTTTAAGATTAAAGTAGCAGAAACCATTTTAAAATTTCAGTTTCAATATGTTCAGTAGTTGATGGATTAAAATTTGGTTGCCTTTGAAGCCGATAATACCATTGCAACTTTCTAAATAAAAAATTTAGCACACTAGCAACTATTTGTTGACACCGACATTAGTATGTAATTTATGTTCTATTGTTATATAAATGTATGGAAATATATCTCTTTGTAGGTAGTAATTAAGATTAAATTTCGAAATGACGTCATGCTCTGTAGAAACCCAACAGAACCGCCATCTACGATGTACTTTTCAAACGACCTAATTCAGTAAAGCTATAGCTACTAAATGAGCACTATTATTCATGATTCTTATGGAAGAAATTGCTAATAATAGAATCATATTCTGATTAACTTACTTCTCAGCAAAGTCTCAAAAAATGAAATAACTGAAAAATATTTCTAAATCTATTTCGCAATACAAAATTTAATGCCAGGTTACCAACGCTCAGGTAAACAAATACATCTGTTATCTCATACTGAATACTGTTAAACAGTGATAAAAGTACTATGTACTAAACCATGTCACCAATAACTTGGACAAAATTTCCGTAGCCGCTTCCATTTCTTAAGCATTTAAAACGTTTGTTACTAACATTCGGTCATAAGTCGTAAATGCAGAGCAGTTCTCTTCTGTCGTATCTTTCAATACGATATGCCCTAAAATTGAACGCCTTTATTATTACAGTGTGTGTATATTATCAGTGTCAGTAAATCTTAGAAAACAGCAAGCTATATCAATCAGAAGGTTGAATTGGAAGTATAATTTTAGTGCCGTGGGACATGCGAGCAATGTTTTCGACGGATACGATCGTCTGTAGAGTTTCATTTTTACATATATAGCACAAATTATTTGATGTAAAATATATGAACGAAAATGAGTAGTAAATTAGAAAATTAAAGAACCATATAAATGGTAGACTCTTACTACGTAAAAAATGTCAGATGGTATATTAACATGAAAGGTCATTACAATTGATTGTAACTCATTGTAAAAGCAATTACGGAAAGGTTACCATCTGCTGTTAACCAACAATACCCGTAATCAAAATAATTTGGGTACAGTTTATAAGAATTATTAATTAAACTTGTGAAACAATATTAACTGAACAGAATAACTTTTTATCAAATGAAAACGCCAAAATACTTTCAAAACGACTTCATGGAAGTTCGACAACATAGAAAGTGGTTCAAATGTCCCAGCGAGTTTGTCTAATGGACGTCAACGTTTAGGCTAGGAATTCAGAAGGGGGGAAGGGAGTGCAGGTCCAATCACTGACTCGGCCATCAGGCTTTTGGTTTAGCACTGTTTCCTAACATCGGAACAAGTGAATGCTGAAATGATTGCCTCAAAAGGCCATTGCTTATTTCTTGTACGCATTCTAATAACCTCTACGACACACAGTAATAACTGAACTCTTCAATTCAAAAATTTGCAAGATTATAACATTATCTAATGATCTGTAAAATGAACATAAAGATTGTGTAAGGTACAAACGTGGTGTATTAGTCTAATACTCTCTTCATTAACTACGGAAGAAAGCAATCTCTAATAATTATACTTATAACAATTTGAATTTTTTTGATTAAATGACAAATGCTACATTACAAAAGTATGACTCACAAAACGTAAGTGAGAATCCTTTTTTATTTTTAAATATTTGTGAGATTCTTTAAAAAAAACATTAACATCAAAGCGTTTTACTGCTTAATAATGCTTGCTGCTAATAAATATTAGTTTTACTGTTCAAATAGAACACAAATCAACATAATGTCGATTTATTACATCGTCCATGATTTTACATAATAACATTCTGGGGACGACCTTAAGAAAGCAATCCATACGTTTTTTGAGACAGTGAGTACATCAGTTTCTTATACAACAATCTTTTAATGCCAAATATTAATTAAAATAAGCCTAAATTATTTTGATACTTCACAATTCTGGATATCTGATAAAAGAACTATGAATTAAATAATACCAATAACATTAAATATCTCTCTAGATATTTCGCAAACTTACTGAAGTTATAATAAATGAATCCAAAATAGTTTCGTCCAAAATCAGTGTCATTCATGTCTCGAATGGGCGACAAAGTTCTTATCTGATTGGGAATAAAACGCTATGTAGGCAATCAAGCATTTTGTTTCATGAATTGCACAACGGCGAAGAATACTTGCAGACCTCCAGCGGGGCCTACATAATGCAGCCAGCAATTTAATTTACACGCTAATGAAATAAATCACAACAAAACGACCGCTTATTCGGCACACAGCAAATAATTACGAGTATGCCACATGACGTAATTGCAGTCGCGGTGATGACAGCAGATGATGCTGATGATGACGGCGATAATGACACAAAAGTAATTGCGACGGCAGATTCATCATGCATTACATGATTAGTTCCGAGTCGGGCGTTTGTAGCTCGGCTGTGAAGGACATTACAACTGCCTCTCCATTAGATAGTAGATTTAATTAATGTAGGTGCCGGCATGCACATTCAATTACACAGCACGGCAGAGCATACCCGGAGGCCAGTTCGCCGCTAAACTCTTAATACCGACACAGCACAGAACGTCTTTCCGCAGCCGCTAAACATTTAATACAACTATGCCGTAATAACAGAGGACGCCTTTTCTGCCAAATTGACCCCGAGGCAATTAATTATACCTTTGGCCGCCACGGCGGCCTACAAAAGGGCTCGGCTGGAGGTCTCGCTATTACTGAGGGGCTAACTTAATAAACAGGATTTGTTCAACTCGTGTGTGGACGTTCTGTGGCGGACGGCCTCTGGCCTAACACAACACACAAGATCGGCGCTTTGCCGGTACGGCGGGTGGGCTATGATACTCTGGCCTCTGACAAAGTCAGCACGGGAGAGCCCTTTGGTTCCCTGGCCGGAGAAAACCAGCCTGGGGCCGTCTGCGCGGACCAACCGCTTTGTGTGCGCCAGATTAAAGACGGCGAGGCCCCGGGCGTACCACTACCCTGTACCGCGTGATTTTAGGGCGTTCAGAGTATCCAGGATATATACACTCCAGCGCCTGACCCGGGAATAGCACTTCCACTACCAAGCTCTTTTCTTTTTTAACGAAAAAAAAACAACATGCATTACATTTCATCCGAAGTTGAAAAATCATAGTATACCTACCTACTTACTACTCGTGTTGGGAAACAGTGATGAATTTAAAAGAAATACACAATTTATTTAGTTTGGTTTTTTAATTCTGTCACCAATCTCTTAGAGTGGCCTGGTGCCTCAGTGGTTAAGGCGGCTTACAGGAGATCGAAAGATCGCTGGTTCGATTCTCTGTCCCGGCGCGGGTTTTGAAAGGCTCTTAACCCGACCTACATCTCCGTCACAGCTTGCTGTGTAATGTGAAGTTCGCTAGAACGCTTCCGTGGTTCCCCTTCACCCGGTAGGAGTACCGGGTTAGGTTAAAGATAGCCACAACAGAGGCTCATGCGAAGCAAATGGAAACTCGGTGGGCAATGATACCATACGCCACTTCTTTTACCAGTCTCTTGATAGGTTTGATGCAATCCTCCATTTCTTCCTGTCTTGAGCAAACATCTTCATCTCAGCATACTCCTTACAACATTGTCTGATTCAAATATTCTAATCTTCGTGCACTTGCAAAAAATTTTCCTTCGAATGTTCCCTCCAGTAACAAAGTAACCAATCCGGCATGCCATAGAATGTGAGCCACCATCCCATTCCTTCTTTCTGTGAGACTCTTTCACTAACTTCTTTCCTCACCCATCATTTCTAAAATACGTATCAAAATTTATATATCTTCTTAATTTTCAATATATTTCTATGGTATCATATTTCAAACACCAATTTTTTTCGACTGTTTTGATGCAATCATCCATTCTTTCCTATCTGCGCAGTCCCTTTATTATGCAAATGAATATTCATTGAAAATGAGTTATAAGTATCAAAGATGAAATTAAACATTACGCCATTTGAGTGTACACAGCAATTTACATACGTCGATCAGGTGTTATCATTCAGCAACTATATGCGTTTGGAAACTGGTTCAAAAATCTAACTGTACGTTCACGTATGGCTAGCAAATCAAACAATAATAGCGAACAAATACTATAACTAAATAGCGCCAGCAGAGGTATGGGAAGAAACGTGCTGAATGTCTTAAAGTCGTGGAGAATTACACAAACAATCAACTGTAAAACACATTTTAGTTAAAGCTGGGTTACTGAATTTTAATTTGACGGAACATGTCGGTACATGGCCAGATGACAGCTCGAACAAATAAGCTAAAGAACTAATGCATCTGTAAGGGAAAGTAAAAAAGGCAGAGAAATGGGATGATGCGCAGGACAAAAAGGCCTTTGCCCAGCCGAGGGACAGTAATGTCTATAAGAACAATAATAATACTTCTCGTTACGATGCTGTGGCTGTTATTTTATAGATAAAGCATTTCAACGCAGTGATTGAAAATGCTATACAGCTAACTAACGCAGTTTTCACTTTTTGCAATAGCCAGAATACCTAGCCGTTGCTGACATTTGGAGATGAAGTCGGCAAGAGTGCTGTCTCGGACGTTCTGTGCTGTGTGAACTACCTTGTACGAGGAATTCGTGATACCATAATACAGACGCTAGTACAATCGAATGAATATAGTATCTTGCTGCATGGCCTTGCACTCCAATTGCAGTAAAATAAAAAATATTACAACAACAATAAACAAGTAGCCAATTTGACGATGTGCAGAATACCTGTGAGGTTCATTCTCTTACCATTGCAACTCTATGAATGTAGATATACGCGTTTACTCTATTCTTGAATTAATTTCCTGCTCATAAATTTGAACGGCACATTTCTTTAATAACCTGCGAGTCACAACCTCTTAGGATATTTCGTATGTGATATCTCAGGCGGCCGCCTCTTGTTACAGAAGTCAGTGCTAGAACATATTGACACGGTTAGAACGCCACGCTTCTACAATACAGCCCCAGGATGCACTAGCGCCACCAATACACTCAAGTAACAAAATTTATTACAGGTTCATAAGGATACAATGTACTTTGAATCAGAAGCACTTTAATTCAAACAATGTTAATATATGGCTAAAGAATTTCAGTATGAAGACTAGCATGTTTCACTAGCAACTTACGAACTATATTAGAGGTATATATTGAAACCATCGAAAACCGAAATCTGGATGTCTGGATAGGAATTCGAACCCGTGTTCTACCGAATGTGAATCCAGAGCGTTGTCTCTAACACACCACGCATGGTAAGTATTTTGAGTATTTCCCGTTTGGATAAAGTATATGACCTATATACAAAAAAAAAAAAAAAAAAACCAGATTCTTAGATAATATTGTTTTTTAGACAGACATAATAACGAATCGTAAGTAGGCATGAAGAGAACTTGCAACAAGGACAAGAGCTTCATAGCAATTAATAATAATAGATGATAAAAATAATAAAAAGTTGACTAAAACTGATAATTTTTGCAAAAATTTACGTATTTATTTTTCAGAGGAAAGAAAAATGATAGAAAAAAATATTTTGTTCCACTACTTGAGGAATTCTAAACATGGATACGATATACGCTTTAGCAAAAAAAATTAATAATAATAATAAAATAAAACCCACCTATTTTGCTCCTAAGTAAACCCTCTGGAATAAATTGAAAATATAATTTTCAGTTTGAGATCGAAGAAAATCATAATACGTGAATATTTTAAGTCTCGGCGTACTGTTTAAAATACTTCTGGTTCCTCCACCTCCTTTCCTAGTTTTGGTGTCAGTTTCAGTGCATCGGGTCTCCCTACTGTGGACAGTTCCGCCAACCCCTCCACGTACGGACCGCCATCCGCAGCGCTGTTGTTGTTACAGCAGACGGCTGCTGCTGGCCCTTTGTGTTGGCCCCACTGTGGCAGGTAGACCAGGGCATCTCTTTGCTGGTCTCTAGCAGAGGAAACACTGTCCTCTCGCTACACCTGTGTCTGGCGGCAGACTGCTCCAGTAAAGGTGACCTAACCACCCACAGCCAACCATGAAAGGCAAGGATTTTTCAACCATCAAATATCAGGGTGAAACAGTTGCTCATGCAAGAAAAATCAGTCCTGTTTAAATAGTTTGACAATCACATCATTTTTCCAGCAAGTGTTTCGAATTAAACCATTCGCTACCTCCCTGTCCTTTTTGTGTCTCTGTCCCCTCTACCAACCATTGCTTCACAACACATTCTACTGTCCAAAAAAAAAAAAAAAAAAAAAAAAAAAAAAAAAAAAAAATAGTTTTTGAAAACTAGAGAGAACTGACGACATGGTACAGGTTATGTTTTAGGAAAACGGAAAGTGAAACGTATTAGTAATGACTGATTATCGCATGATTGGTTCTGATGTTTACATTACATGTTATAAATTTTCTAGTACGCTGCTTCAAGTTTATTCCTGGTTACCCAGAAAACGAGGTAACAAAAATGATACGGAAGTTGAAACAGATCCTGGTTATCTACCAGTAATCTTCAACCGTTCGTTCAGTACGTTCTTGTTTATCGCCGATTAAATAAAACCTTTTATTTATTAAAACACGGTTATTAGGATTTCCAGCATTTTTTTTCCTGAGTGGCCATTATTTTTTCTCTCCGTTTTGTATATGAACGATGTAAAAACTACAATTTCACTTGATTTTTTCTTTAGATCTTTAGAGATAGTACAGTTATTATTTTTCTGGAAAGTGGAGGGAATATTGAGGTGCTACCGATATCTGCGTATATTATTATGAAGGAATTAGAACAGCTCAATTTCAGTATATAATGAAGTAATGAAACGATGTCTGGAATCATTTACTGTGTTCGTTTGTTTCGTGAAAATCAACACTGGATGAAGGACCGAATTTGGATATTGGGATCTTCACAGCCATGCAACACAACGTCTCAACGTCTGATGGTTTTACAGCCCATCAATGATGTCGGCATCAGAGGCGAATAAAACTTTAAGGTTTATTGGAAATTTTTTGCCAAAAATTATAGGTTACATGCAGGGGCGAATCCAGAGGGGGAGGGGCTAGGGGGCTCAAGCCCCCCCCCCAACCGTATCTAGGTATCTAGGTCCACCCCTGACATTGTAGTTTTGAGACTTTTTTTTTTTTTTTTTTTTTTTTTTTTTTTTTTTTTTAGCTTTACGGATTTGAGGCCCCTTTTTCTCGACTCAAGCCCCCCCCCCAAATCCACTGAACGCAAGCCCCTCTGAACCAAAATTCACTCAAGCCAAGCCCCCCCCAAACCAAAGTCCGCTCAAGCCCCCCCCCCCAAAAAAAACCAAATCCTGGATCCGCCCCTGGTTACATGCTTAATGAAAAGCCTGGACTTGTAAATCAATAAGCAAATGACCTAACGGCAGACGATTCCCAAGACTTCCCTCGCAGCCGAAAGTCGTGAAATTTCCACCATGCCTAGTAATAGTACAAAGTGTCAGCGAATACTCTTTTCCACAGACTCGCTTAACGTCGATTCGAGTCTCAAGATCACAAATCAAGAAAATCAGCTTTTGGCACCATTCAAGCATTCATTTTGATTTTTTTGCGAAACAGGGGTGAGTGCGATTTGAATCCTAATTCTTCAGAATGCCAGTCATGAATGTTTATCACCGACACAAAAAATTTATTGTTGCCGCTATCTCCAGTATTTATTTCAATTTTATTTTTTGCTTATGGCCTATCGTCTGGTTGACGCCGTTGTGATTATAGGTGAGAGAGTATTGGGGGCAAGAAACGGGAACAAATTCGGCCATGCACTTTTAAGAAATCATCCCAGCAATCTTCTGGAGTGACATCGAGAAACCAAATAAACCGAAATCTTGATGGATGGGCGGGGATTTGAACCCACATCCTATTGAATACCAGGCCCGAGAATTACTGATCACTAAGGTTCGGACCTTTATGACCAAAAATAATTAAATATGCATGTAATTATGACCTTAACAACGGATAAATATGACCTAAAAATACAAAATATGGCCAAACGTTAAAATTTGCTACATATCAAAGCATGATCAGTTATACATCATATATTTTTTCTAGTAGTGTCGCTTTCATGTAGACGGAATTATTTGCTTCTGTGCACTCACTGCACCATTGTGAAATTAAATTTCAAAAATTGCATTGTTGAAGACAAATTAATTTCACAAAATTTACAGAAAAAACTCTTTCGTCTCTACCAAAATACTCCACTCCAAATTCCTTTACGTAATTCCGTAACATGACATTTTCAGAAATTTTGATTTCGAAATGGTGGTACTCACTAATCCACTGTAGATTTACCACTGACTAAGGATTATTTTCAAAGTATTGGTGACAGTGAGACATTGATTGACGCTGCTCGACTGAGCACGCTGCTGTTAAATGTCGATATTAAAAGGCGGGCGGAACATTAATGTTTAGAGTGTGACTATAATGTATAACTTTAGTCTGATCGATTCAGTGACAATTAGTTTTTTTCCCGTCCAATGTATAATGGTAGTACAGTTCTGTGAATAATTACCTTATTTTTTTCTCATATATAACTTCTTGGGAATGCTCGGTACTATTAACAAATATGACTATATGACCAAAAATATTATCGTAATATGACCCAAACTAGGAAAATGGCCTGATTATGCATTTATGTGATATATAAAACACATTTAAATTCAATCAGAAACGTTTAGTGTGAGCAATACAGGTCAAAAAGAAGACAGAAAAAAAATATGAATTGTCATAAAGATCCGAATATTACTGTTCACCTAGCAGGCTTGGTATTTATTTGGAGGAAGGTATAGGTTTCGAAGCATGTAAGGAAGGGAACGCATAAACTGTAGGTACCCTTTATCCATAGAAGAATATATATTTTCAGTGGCAGAGAGAGTCAACAGTATTGGGAGGCACTGGATGTTACACAGAGAAGTCATTTTTGTGACTAGCTGTTTCGGTCTGCAGCCTAGGGCAAGACAGAGAGTTAGAGAAATGATTGGTTGAAGGACGGTGCGACAGAAACAGTAAAACAGTATATAGCAAGTTTTATGCAAAGGCAATCTATAGTGAGTTGTAAGCGAGGACAGTTTACTTAATAAGATAACTCAGCTTTGAGTGTGAAAAGGCAACCGCTGGCCAAAACAGTAAACGTGACGGTGGAAATTTCAGTTTCTTTAGGGAGGACCTGGTGTACAATAGAAAGAGCTCGGCAGTTAAGCGTCAGGAGACAGTTTAATAAATGACCGAAATATAAAGTTTCTGAAATTATTCAAGTTATCAATATCTTCCCAATAAACCAGTGGTTCAAAAAGAAAGTTAAAAGACTCCACTAAATAATCTGACCCGCCGATACGTGACACACTGATAAATGGATCAGAACCTGGACCACAAGTGAATCGACATGGCGACCGTGACAGGACACATCACACAAAAAGACTTATGTTTAGCAGCATATGATATCGGAAAGATTCACAAAGGATATTAACAAAATGGTAAGACGTCGGAGTGTGTGAGGTGTTTTTAAGCAATTTAGAGCTGCTGCTATTAATACTCGCGAGCTGGTCGCCCGTAATAAGCGCTCGCCGGCCACGTAACAGAGTTAGCCGTCTGCCGTGCGTTGCGCCGGGGGCGGGCCGCCAGTTCTCATTGTGAACCTAACACGGCCAGCTAGCCGCCTGCCCGCCCCTCCACCTAAAACCGCTTTGATGTTACGTGCGGCCGCCAGATAATTAACCGGCTCGAGTTTTCCTAACTGTGTTGTTGCACAGTGTCTCTTTCCCGGGGCCCGCACGGCCGGCTCTCCTAGCCACCTGCTATTGACAGCGGCATTATGCCTCCGCGCCCATCCGCCTATATCGCGTTACAGAATTATACCCTCTAAACACTCTACAGGCACAGTCGGCGAGGCTTTACCAACAGAGTGACGGTCAAAGAATTATGTTACAACGATTTTTTTGGTATATATATACATATATATTATTTCCAAAAAACAAATTTTTGACGAGCCCTCTTTCTCCCTTCATGCTTAACTAAAATCATTAAATAAGTTATCATTTTTAAGTTATTTGCTTCGGTAACATTGTTAGTAAAGAAAGGAATTTTTTGAAATTCAAACCTCAAATGGCGAAAATATAAAAAACATGGTCACCGATACTTCAGAGTCAAGGTGCTAGGCTTGACGGGCGTCAATAAGGAGTTATAGCAATACCACTAGATAGATACACCACATATTATAGAGATATTAATAAATAGTGTATATTATCGGATATTTTTGTTTCTATTTGGGTAGCATTTCATTATTTGTAATTTAGCCGGTTCTTTTATCGTACTACAAACCACTTAAATCACTGTTCATCGTATATCATTTACGAAATTTTTGAAAGGGCCACCAAGTATATATATATATATATATTATTATTATATTATTATTAATCATTATTGCCCTTGAGGACAGTGTTTAAACTCAAATTATTCATGATTATTCAGTTTTTGTTTGTATTTGTCTTCTTCCTCTTCTCTTCCCAAAACCTCTTCATACGCTCACTGTGTTCCTGTTTCCTTTGTTCAGTCCATTTTGTTCCTGTTTTCTTCTGTATTTTAAATTTTGAGTTCATAATTTTGTTCCTGAATTGTCCCCTTTCCCGTGTCATGTCCTTGCTGATCCCTGCGTGATTCAAGTCCTCTTCTATTTCCTGGAACCAATTGGTTTTCCTGAGTGAACCATTTACCACATCAAAGATCCTCTTTGTGAGTCTAGTGCTGTTCATTCGCTGTAAATGTCCATAAAATTGTAATCTACGTCTTCTGATCATGTCTGTCAATCTATCTGTATGTTCGTATAGTTCTTTCGTTGGTCTTTTCATCCATATACCGTCTTTATATATAGCTCCAAAAAATTTTCTAAGGATTTTGCCTTCAACTTTTTCCGCTTCTGTTATGCCTGAAGCCCCAATCGTTGTTGTTTCTGATGCATATAATGCTTCTGGCAGTACCACTGTTTTGTAATGTCTGAGTTTGGCCTGTCTTGATATATTTCTTTTGTTATAATATGACCATGTGAGTCTATAAGCCTTCTGAAGCTTTTCTGATCTTTCTGAATTTGATAGCTTGTTAGATCCTCCTACTTGTATGTATTCCCCTAGATATTTGAATTTCTCAACTCTTTTTATGTTTCCAAATTTTGTGTATATTGTTTGTACATTGTTGTTTTGTTTCTCCATGTACTGCGTTTTCTCATACGAAATTTGTAGCCCTGTTTTGGCGGCAATTTGATGTAGCTGTTCCAATGCATCTTGTGCTTCCTGCCTATTGTTGCTGAGAATTGCCAGGTCATCCGCAAATGCCAGGCATCTGATGATTGTTTTGGTATGTCGTGTTCTTCCTAGCTGTATTCCTTTGACCTGCGTTTCCCATTGTTTTATAACTTTGTCCAATACCATGTTGAATAAAATTGGTGATAATCCATCTCCTTGCCTGACACCAGTGCAAATTTTGAATGGTTCTGATGTTTCTCCCATAAATTTCACTTTAGACATGGTATCCGTGAGTGTTTGTTGTATCAGAGCCCTTGTCTTCTTGTCTATGCCGTATTCTCTCATTATGTCAAAGAGCGTCTGTCTGTCTATGGAATCATATGCCTTCCTGAAATCCACAAATGTTACTACGGTATTGTTTGTTTGTCTTATCTTCAGGAGTATATAGTAGGGACAAAAGTCTTCAAATATTGTTTTTCTATTAAGAAATAAAAATTATAAATCCTGGTTGCTACTATCGAGTACTGAGAAGATGATTATCTTATTAACCTCACATTACACAACACAATTTTATTTATTATTTCTCTTGAAAGTATTAAGAACGTTCTTTATTCCTTGAACTTGCTTTTGTTCGTCACGTCGTTCATGTACGCTGACCATCTTGCGATTACAATACAACGAAGAAGCATGGACGAGTGTGAGGAGGTACTGACGGAGTACTTAGGTACCTTCCACATTTACTTCACTATATGGCGCCTCAGACCACAACTTCCGAAAACAAAAGCGGGTAGCTTTCATTTATCAAGCCAACAGCTGTCTTCTCGCTTCGGTACTGGGACATTTTCTTTCAACGCCATTCTCAAATACCTTGGCGTAACGATTAGTAGACCTCTCTCGTACCGCAATCATTTCGCAAATGTTACTGGGTAAATCAACACTCGAGTAAATCTAGTGACGAAATTTGCAGGCACCTCTTGAGGGGCTCAAATCGAAATACTTAGGGTCTTATTTATTCTGCTGCCGAATATTGCGCCCCGATGTGACTGTACTTTGCAAATACTGACAAGATTGACGTCCATTTAATCGTTACTATGAGGATTGAGGATGGTACACAGCGATCCACCCAACTGCCTTTGTCCCCCGAGGGATTGTGAATTTTAATGATATGGGAATGTGCAAAAAATAATAACATAAAAATTATAAACATCTTTGTACACGTGGACCAGAGAATATCTTGGTCATACTGTCATAGATTTTTAAATTTGCATTTCCTCCTTCACCTTTAGTATTCTATATCTCTGCCATTACTGCCTTGAGGCTTGAAGAATGATGGATGCTTATGGGAACAACCGATGGATGGCAAGAAGACAGTTAAACATGTATTTCTTTCTTAATGCTTCGATCAGAATTTAATTTTCTGCTCCATTCCCAGTTAACATAGTCACTGTAAAGAAGAGCTTAAAATCTGAGATTTTTGGCTACGAAAATCTCGTAAAATCTGTTTTGCAGTTTTTAAGATATGTTAAATTGTAGGTAAAAACGTTGAAACCAGATTTTAATTTTTTATTCTAGAATCTTGTCACAAAATACATCGAGACATTTCTCAAATTTTTAGGCAAAATTTATGGTTTAAAACTGTGAAAATCACGTCAAAATCGGTTTGGTAGTTTTCAAATTATGCCAGATTGATAAAGTTGACACGTGCTTTACCTTGGACCCGTCTCCACATTGGAGGGAGTAACTTGCTATAATCTATGGATTTCACAATTCCACTGTAGTAAAAAAAGTGCATGGTTGGTGAGAGGTACTGCTCGTGCCTTTCACGTGGAAGGAGGTGGGTTCATATCCCTCCCGTGATCCATATTACGGTTTCCTATGATCTCCCGAAATCAATACAGGCGTAAGCTGAGATGGTTCTTACAAAACGGATTGACGTAATTCCTTCCCGATCCTAGTTCCCTATTATCTCCGGACTTAATGACCTGGACGTCAACGAAATGAAGCAAAATATTAAAAATCGATGCTGGTAAGTTCAATTATAAAATAACTTCAAAATGTTGAAATTAAATTGTTCAGCTTGTCAACATCAGAATAAATATAACAAGAAAGTAAAACAAAAGAGTCTATGCAAGCTAAAGAGTGTACGGAATATCAAGGATACTATTTGTATTATTTCCGTTGTTCGTACACTCTTTAGAGAAATGCTATGCTAATTAGTTGTTACGATGTCCTGTGGATCCTAAGACACCTGTTTAATTGCCTGGAGCAGGCGCAACGTCATTAAAAATCATTTCCGTTCGTGCCAGATACATCAGAGCCTATCGCGACATTAGTGGAAGCAGTGTGTGTACACGCTGTGAGAAAAAGTCGTTAATTTAACAGTGTGGCAAACATATCTATTCAGCGGTATAAATTGCCACTCCATTGGCACGCGCATTTATTAGTAATGGTCCGAGAGATATACTACTGTAATTACGGTGCTCGATAAATTAGGGGAGTCGCCCACGAAAATTACATCCCTGTGTATACAGCCAAACAAATGGCTCTAATAGATATAATATGCTACACATGGAACAAACGTTGACACAAAGCGGGACAAAATCTTTCTCGAACCCCAAGGCTGCCAACGTAGTCCAGATGAAATTATTGCCCGGTTTAGACAATAATCTAAGCGTGGTTGTACATATTATACACGATTATGGCAGAACATAGGACAAAAACAACCACGTCTCACCACCTTCCCCTAGGACAATGTGTGTGGGCGATTATTTTACGCCAAGACAGGCCTGACAAACCATCAACGGCGCTGACGTAAAACAAGTAACTACAAGCAAGAAACATAAACTAAGAAATGAGTGTCGGCCGTTGATGAAGTCAGTAATAACCGAATGCATTTATTTTCTTGAAACAACAAAGCAATTTTGTTAATAACAGTGTTCCTAGTCTCTCGTTTCTACTAGCAGTAAGTTTCTTGAAATATGAGGGGTTGAGACGGGTATGTTTGTTGATATATTACGATCAACACACAGAGAATGAATTGCAGAGGAATGGTGTGTTCACGATATTACTAAATAGCCTCTTCTGTATTCTCGCTTCTCAGTATATTTGTAACACTGAATTGTCATGTGATCAATACACCGATTCACGTCCCACACTTTTTAAGGTTCCATATCCAAAACGGTAACACAGTAAAATGGAATCTTTGTAATTAGGTCATGCTTGTCCGTATGTATATCAGATCCTTGTACGCCCGTTCGTATCCTCATCCGGGCATCCAGATTTGGGTTTTCCATGGTTTCCACAAATCACTCCAGGCGAACACCAGGATGCTTCCTTCAAAAAGGCCATAGCCAAATTCCTTCCCGTTCCTTGTCCCCAATCGCATCCCCCCTCTAGACGTCGACGGGGCAAAAAGCATTAAGTAAAAAAAAAAAAAAAAATCAGAGCCTTGTAAATCAGCTCCCTTCGCATCGGCTGTTTCGATATTTTATACCAAAACATGTTTCACTGGTCTCAAGAACAGATTAGGCGCTAAATAAATTAGGGTACCTCCCAAAATGTGTCTCCACATATAAAATGTGTCTCCACTCTTTTAATTTTTGGAACATACGACTTAAAAATCTGAACAAAACGCAATATTATAGCACTTAATAAGGAAAATAAGAACTCTAACAAGTTTGTATCTTTTTTATATTTCAACATTATTTTATCGCTACCAACAAATACTGTCGTAATTCCGTAGCCATTGCATCATTAGTGATGAAATATCGCAGGAAGATCGTTTCATTTACCAAAAAACAAATACTCACAGATTTTTTGGGGAGTAAATCACCATACATGGAACAGAGATATGAAAAGTTATAATATTAATGTCGAACACGCAATATCCTGTCTTTATTTTGATTTGTAGAGGTCTTGTTGATATTGACATTGCAATTCACTAAAGGCGATCTATGATTAGGAAGTAAAGCAAGATCTCCATTTGCGAGAGAAAGGTATATTGTCTGTATTAAGCTAGTATACTGTCTTAATCTTTGTAAAACCTATGTTTCTATGAAACAAAATCGTTTACCAGTCAAAAGGTAGCCTGGATGATTATCAAAAACCTATTAGAAACAATAACTAATAGATACACTAGGGCGGCAGATATTTGGAATACGTACCTCATCAGCTGGCATGATGAAACTGAGGTCCAATACATAAAATTTGTGTAGCCAATATTCAGATCCTCACAACGTTTAAACTGTCTTAAATGCAAGTAGTAGAAATTTATGTTTTATCTGTATGCATCTTTATTACTTTACGGTTTCTAATTAAATATGGGACGAATAGATATCATCATTTAGTGATTCACGTAACAAAATTTCACAGTTGCATGTACACGTATACTAACCTCATTAATTGCATTTCGACTTAACATAAAGCAACTCAGGCTGGCGATCCGCGCAAGATTCATTTTCACGGGTAACTTACTTTGAAAAGCCTGTAGCCGTACACTAAAGTAACAACAGTTTACTGCTACCAGTCACTAGAGATCTGCATTGGCACCACGTGTACTAAAAACACGTTCTCATCACCACGTGTTGGCTTCCATTCTTCTGCACTGCGCAGAAAATAAAAACAAAAAATTCCTAGGTATTGTAATATTTGACGAATGCAAATGACGTATAGATTATTGGATGGCTTAAGAAAAACAGTTAGAGTTGCTAAAATCTTTGTCTCTCTGCGTGTGTTTGGAGGCAAGCTATAATAAAACGATTGTTTGGATACATTTTGGTATTGCTTGGATTTGTTAGTTTCCATTAATGAGGTTTTGTGTACATAAAATGGAATTATTACCTAATCAAAAAGAGTAAATGCAACCCAGGTATCAGCAGTTGATTTGCAAAGAGTAAAGGTAGTTTTATTAATCCTTTGGAAAGTCGTATCAAGTGGTTTAGCCTCGAATTTCTAAGAAAGTTATTTTAAAAATATACAGTATTCTAGGTATTGTATGTTTAATTAAAATCACATATGCACGAGAACAGAATCGAATTTTCACCCTACAATTACAAATTTGTAGCTCGTGCACGCCACTTTTTGTACTAAAGGAAACAGGTATATTCACAAGATTTATCGGGGTCTTATAATTACGAGGTACTTAATGATGGAGGTTCATTACCGTTTATCGTCAAATATTTCCCTTACTCCTACTTTCATCTCTATTTTTTCATTTTTTAATTAAATACTATTTTGCTGTTTCAGATTAATTTTTTCCACCCCTAACTGCTGACGAGAGATATTTAAACCTAAAGAGGGACTGAGCTTGTTCGGAATGCATGTTTAACCTGTGTCTAAGCCAACGGATTTGTTTTGTCCCGAAACCATAAAACACTCCTAGCTGATGCCAGGAAAGAAAATTTATCAATGTATCAAATTATTTCTGTGGGTTTGGAAGATTTATTTTATTGGAATAACCATCTGAAGCCGGTATAAGAAAAAAAATCTGGTTACAGGCCATATTTTGCAGTTGCTGAGCAACAATTTTTATAAATAAAATGCCTTCTACAAACTATTATTAAGGTGAATGTTTTATTATTTCCCAAATTCGGTTCGCCCTTATGGTGTAGGGCATCATCAGTAGAGATATGGTGAAAATCTTCGCATTGCGGTCTGTAACAGCATTTTACGCAATTTTAGCACTTTTACAAGCCTGTTTGCACCTGTAGAACTTTCATCACTTTTAGCGACTAGTGTTTTTGATATTGCAGTCGAATATTTTGCCAAGAATTTATTTTCCAGCTTTACACTTTAATTTAATTAACGTGGGATGCAGCGCTTGTTTTCTGGCAATTTCCCCAGACACTCATTTTCCCCCTTCTTTTGCCCTTTACGAAATTTTACGTTAAATTCTTCATTTCCTTTGGTACTTTTTTCCAATCCCTGACCACCTTACCTACGAAAGAAAATATTCCAACACCCTTATGCCCGAAGTGGAGTGCCAGCATGTGGTCATGGTCATCTTCTCCCTTTCATAAACCTCTCTTAATTCTTCCACCAATAGAATAGTCAACTGCAACATCAAAAACAAAAGTCGTATAAAGTGATACAAGGCGAAAGGTGAGTGATGTCTATCAATGGAAGTTCGCAGTGTGGAGCCCAACACGTGGTGAGGGGAGCGCGTGTGCCGCCCGCATGGTGCCCGTGCAGAGGCCCGGCGCAGTGGCAGCAGAGTGGCCCGCCGCGGATACCGACCTGCTCAGTCTCGGCTACGCCGCGGCCTGCCGACCTTGCCCTTGCGCGCGGGCGTGCCAGCACCTCCCGCACCTGCTGCCGCCGCCGCAGCCGCCGCTGCCGCCGCCGCCGCCGCAGACGCCACCGCCGACCCCTTGAGCAGCTTGTGCCAGTCCTGCTCGCAGACGAGGCTGCCCGCCAGCAGGCAGTAGCGGTCGCCCGGCACCAGCTGCGCGCCGCACTTGCTGCACGCGAAGCACTTGAGGTGGAACACGTGGTGCTGCGGGCCCGCGCGCATCACGAACTCGCTGGCCGGGATCGTCTGGCCGCACGCCGAGCACGCGCCGCTGCTGCCGAACAACCTGCAACACCAGCGCCCCCGCCCGACCGTCAGCATCGCAAGTAGACATACAGAGAACAGTTCCTGTCATTAGACAAACTATAGTGCGTTCACATAACACAGGCGGCTCAATGTCACCGTACTTACCCCTACAAGCCAAAGGGGAAGAGTGCTCGCTGACAAATTTGCCGCTCGATTACGAGACACAGTGGTCTGTTTGGAGGTGTAAGTAGCGGGATGAGGAGTTGAGGAGTTGAGGAGAGGGGAATGGAAAACATGACCTTCAGCCGCCTGTCGTGGGTGAACAGGGTACATGTGTAGGGTGAAACCAAGAACTTCTTCAGACAACTCTCAGACAAGCTCAATATTCTTACAATAACTTCTCAGTATATATATTCTCTCAGGCGCTTTCTCAAAGAACATTTTAACCTGTTTCCATCTAATCTACTGTATACAATTTCAATACAAGAAACAGAAATGACTTGCACAAAACAAAAACATCACTGTCGTTAGTATAAAGACGAATTACTTATCTGGGACACATATTTTTAATAAACTCTCTAAATGTATAAAACAGTTTGTAGATATTAAAGATATTAAAATCTTGAGCATAGCTGCGTGTCAGCAACGGTAAAAAAAATTATATTAGGATAAAACCACGAAAACGCCACCAGTTGCTTAAAAGTTTTTATTCTTTAAAACTTTACTGCAGTTTCGACAAATACATGTTTGTCTTCTTCAGAAGTACACGTTAAAATTGCATAGGCGGAAGCATTATCACTAATCAGTCCTTTCGTGCGAAGTTGCACATCGTCACTGTTCTTCCTTGGCGGAAGTCATCCGCCTCGTACAGATGTTGTCCGGTAGCAACTGGTGGCGTTTTCGTGGTTTTACCCTAATATAAAAATATTAAAGATATGTTTAAAGAAAAACTGAGAGTTTGTCTTACTGTCAACTCCTACTCCTTTCAGGAAAAGAATCAATTTACGACTTCAGCAAAATTCATTTGCGAAATTTAAAATTTATTTTTATTTCATATACTTTTATTTATGTAACGTGTTACTATTCATATTGTGTGTGTATTATTAACCATGACATATATCACATCCTAGAGGTCCTTCCTCAGCAGGGATCCAAGGAACAAGAGTAACAAATAAATAAATAAGTAAATAAATATGCATTTACCGATACGTCTGCTCAATTTTTTAAGTGAAGCGTGAGCCGCTGAAGCAATGTATCTAAAAACAACTTGCAAAATGAAATATCTCAACCAAACAAAAGGTAAAAATTAGAACGAAATACACTGCGCATACAGCGTTAGAAATAGCAGAGGGTCAGCCATGTTGCTCAGATGAAAGACGAAAAAAAGCTGTTTTGGAGATCATAGTTTATAGTGAGGAAAGCCACCAGACCGATGGACACTGACATACGCAGGTTTGTTAACTGGTAAAGGATCACCCAAGTTAGTTCGACATGGAGAAGGCTGCTCCAGCCTCAAGCTCTGCCTGAACTCATAACTCTAAGAGGCCACATCATTTAATGACTGAACTGGTAGATGATTATTTCTCATAACTCTAAGAGGCCACATCATTTAATGACTGAACTGGTAGATGATTATTTCTAAAAGGTGTTATTTGTGATCAGCCACTGATCTTCGTTCATAACTAAATTAAATCTATAAACGAAGTATCATTTTAAAGACTAA
This sequence comes from Vandiemenella viatica, assembly GCA_031002005.1. Lineage (NCBI taxonomy): Eukaryota > Metazoa > Arthropoda > Insecta > Orthoptera > Morabidae > Vandiemenella > Vandiemenella viatica. The sequence continues at coordinate 108,955,548 of JARYHS010009186.1, read as the reverse complement.
GGTCTCCACTATGGGAACGTATACTGCATTATGAAAGGATTGTAAATGAATTCAACCCGTAAACGGTAAAAGTAACAACTATCAACGTCACGTGTAAGAGAAAGTTCAGAGCCTAGCCGCTAGGCTTCGCTGCCGTCCATAAGGATTGATAGCGCTACCGTTAGATGTGTGTTTACTACAACAGGGAGCTTTTCGGATATTTTTTTCTGTTAAGAAAACATTTGTGTTTTGCTATCCAATTCCTGTGTAAACACTTTATCCATGAAATTTTCGCAACTGCTGCGATCATGTTACCGCTCTATAGAAGCACAACATATCACAGAGATATGGATATACTGTGAGTGTTTTGCTCAGCTTAGTAGTATTCCGGTTCGTAATTCACTGTATGTTATTTGCGAAATTTTTCTTACGGCACCTTTAGTCGATCTAAAAGAAAAGAGTCGGTGCTCAAATTACCATTGCCTACAGTACAAGGTAGATGCGTCAGAAAGAACATACACAGAAGATAATATTTTCTTTAAAATGATTTTTGGAGTTTTTTATAAATAATATTGTGATTAGCTGATGGCTTTTCTACTTACTATTTACAGTAGTGTTAGTAGGTTTTGCTGTTTCTGGTTTTTTCACAACCAGACATCTGTCAAACTAATATCAGTTTTGTGTAACACAGTTCCATTTTCCATTATTTTTATGTCTGCCATGTAACATAATCACTACCCACCAGTCATTTTTGTATTATTAATTTATTGTTGTTATTATTATTGATATTTTTTTTTACTTGTGGCTTTACGCCTCGTCGACGTCGAGGTCATTAGAAGCGGGCTTGGAGTGGTGATAAGGAACGGGAAGGAATTCGGCCATGGACTTTTGATGGAAGCATCCCGGCATTCGGCTGGAGTGATTTGGGGAAACTATGGGAAACCCAAATCTGGATGCCCGAACGGGGATTCGAACCGGCCTCCTTCCGAATGCGAGTCCAGAACGTTAATCACTCAACCACCACGCTCGGTATATTTATATTGAAGGATATTGCAATTATTAACTATATGTATCCTTAATAATTGTATTAATGTTTGTAACATGATATGTAATATTGTTGGGTTTATACAGACTATTTTTTTAAAAAAGTAAATGGGGTAGCATAGTGTTGTTATATTTAAGTAACAATCTTTGACGCCGTGCGGGCTGTGATTTTTGATTGGGCGCCTGCATCGTAGCATGACAGGTCGCGGGTCAGTGTGTGTGTGGTGGAGAATGTTGTATGCCGCGAGTTATACTCTTTGTACACAAGCTAATACAGCCTGTGAAATGTACATGAAACTTGTTTGGATGTAACATAAGTTTTTCAAAAGTTGTTTCAAATAACGGTAATAATTAAAATCAGTAGCACTTCAACCAGAACAGTGAGATTTTTCATTTATGGAGGTTGTAATAATACCTCTCAATTTGTTTGGCGATTATATGCCAGAAAATATTAGTTAAAACTGATCGAACTAACAGCTTGCATGTGTTGAGAGGGGAGAATTGGGCCGTCCTTGTCTAAGTAACACGCCGTCATCCACTAACAGAGTGGTTAACACGTAAATGACGACCATTTCCAGGACGATTGGTAGCTCATGTTTGGCGACAAATGCAGGGTCAGCTTGCAGCCATTAGAATTGTTTATTTCACGCCAGCATGTATCGTTACGAATGTATCATACTGAAAACAGCACGACAGTTAAAACTTCCCATGCCCGTATGACAGTTCCAACCAGTGATCCTTGCTATGAGAGACCTGAGCTCCGGTTGCTACAATACCGCGGAATGCACTTTGCACATCACCGATCTGGTGGAACCTGGAAAATAGACTATCCGGAATTTATTAATATAACAATGGAGGAGCATGACGAATTTCGAACTGTCAGATTCAGGGGTCATAATCCGTAACGGTGCCACTTCCAAATTAGCAGAATACGCCTGGCGCTCTGCTTCCATGCACCCACGTCATCCTGCCCCCCCCCCCCTCTCCTCCCTCCATTCACCCAGCCCGTTACGCGAATACTTAATATTATACACGTCAATCATTCCAACCAATTTTAAAATTAAAAATTATCCCCACGCCATCAAATATATTGAAAGCATCAAAGTGTAACGCGGTATAATTTAATTGGTAGTCGATTTAATTAGTACAGATAGGCGGCAGCACGAGCGCAGCGCAGCGCTCCGCCATGGCTGATGGAATCCAAATAATAAGTGATCTATACATTGTACAACAAAATGCCGTAATAAATTTGGGGCCCGTTTAATATTGTAGTCAAAAGGCAGCTCTGCCAGCGACGGTGGCGACGTGCTGCGAGATTGTAGCGAAACACAATACAATCTCCCCTCCCCGCTCCCCAACCCACGACCTAACATAGCGCCATCTTGAATTAACGACGATAAAATTAATTTTGTCGGTTATTATAATAAACGTGAAATTAATATCGGGGGTGAGTCCCACTTCCGATATATATATGTATATACGTATGTGTGTGTGTGTGTGTTGCTGACTAATAAATTCATACCGGTGGAGGAAATTCCTTATGAGCCATAAATATACCGACACAATGGAATCAGCTTACACGCTCCACGCCCCGTGTTGAAGTATGCAGCCAAAGTGCGTGACGCCCGTTATATTAAATAGCCATTATTTCGCTGTAACATATTGCGAACAAACTTCACGTATTACCTCCATCAACGATTGAACACTGAAGGAATTGTTTGAAAGACTTTGCACACAATGTTTCTGTTGAATATTTTTCTTTGAGGTAGGAAGCTGTTTTAACTTTGGTTGACGTGTAGCAGAAGATCAATTGAGCAATTCAGAGATTATATGACATTGCTGAAACAGCTAAAATCATCCGGACTGCAGTTTTATAACAACGAAAGATAGCCTACTAATATTATGCGTGAGAAAAGTCAGGAATAAGGACATTAATCTATTAATGTTAATGTATGAAGTGCATATATAAATTGTTAAAACTATAGGAATTGGGAATTGTGTTGGTTATCCTGTTAACACTAAATGTCTCAATACAAAGAGCAGAAGCATTTGAGTTGATACTAATAAAAATGGCAATGCTACTTTAAATATGGGTAATAATAATTAGAAATTGTGTAAATTCTTATTTTTCAAGCTTGTATCTTAAGTCCTTAAACTATATTTTTAGGTCACATCGTAAAACTTAAACAGAATTCCAGTAGAAAGACTTGTCTGACTTGATACCTTCTACCAAGTGGTTAACACTATAGCCTCAAGATAACTGTGAAGTTATTTAAGCCATTTTAAAACTGATATATGATAACTAATAATTAGCAGCATTGTTTTTGATCCGATGTTTCTAACATTGCAAAAATATATATTTCTACACAACTTATCCTCAGAACTTGCAAAGCAACGATTTTTTGTATCAGTAACTTCTCTTGGTTTTTTTGTTATTTTTCTTAATCCTGTAGTGAGATTAATACAATCAACAAAATGGATGACCCAGAACGAACTTACCTTAGGCGATAAGTAAAAAAATTATATTTTCGTAGATGTATAATCACTTCCTGTGAGATGTTTTATGGCCAACAGGCGCGTCTTTTCAAATATTTCAACCAATTTGGGACGGATAACTTTGTCAAACAGCTTTTATGTACTGATTTGTGCTACAGGAATGCTGATTTTCACCACTTTAAAACTGTCTGTGATATTATTCAAGTGGCTTGGCGGAAATTATTAACACAAATAAGGTTTTACGGGCCCATTATAATATGCTCACATCTAAAATAGCCCTTATTTTATTTTCCTTGCAGGCGAAATAATCTCATTCCTTTGTTCGCGCTTCAATCGATTCGTTGCCTGCCCCCTCTTTCGCTAGCGTTATTCAAGGCACGTTTACCTCCAATCATCGTCCTATTCGAATTTTTTTAGATAAAAAATCATATTTAGTCTTTAAATTCCGGTACTCTTTTCGAATACTGACGAGTCGAAGCCGAAGCTCCCGATTAGCGAATCTCACCAAGTTGCGCCAGATTTGTAGCCAATTCTCTTTGGCTGTTGCCTCAAGAAACATCGGAAGAATTTCTCTAATAGGATGTCCGCAAGACTGTGCCGTGTATAAATTGAAGTTCAGTTTAAAAAACCAGTTTACTGGGACGCGCGATATATCATCTCAAGAATCTCCGTTTAGACTCATGTCTACGATTTACAATAATAATCTCTCATAAAGTGGTGAACAGAAACTACAGTATTGGAATTTTGGAGCTTTCGAAACTATTATGAAGATTTCGGTTTTTTCCAAAACTTGCTAAATCCTCTACAGGAAAATGACGCGATGGTTCCTCCAAAATAAGCAATATCAGAGATCCTTCTAAAATCTAACATCCCCCAGCTAATAAGTTGCATAAGGCATCAGTGAAAATCAATTTTTGTATTGTTAAAGACGCATAACAGCCTTGAAACTTATGATACATTGTATTATCTCTTAATACTGAATACACTCAGTTCTCGGACACGTGTTCGAGTCAATTTAAGGACTCACATGACCCATATGATTTGTGTAGCTTTATCTTATCGATGCTACATATTTGGCTACTTACGCTAGACAAACATCAAGTGTCAGTAGTAAAATCTTACGACTGAACTAACAGAAATCGATTTCCGTAAAACAGCTGTCGTCACTGACAAATATGACATCGCATCCCTCGTTGAAGAGAGGTAGGAAAAACACTGTGCAGCTGATGAAGGGATTTTTTGTGTGTTTATTATAATACGTACACAAATTATTGGCCTATTTAAAAATTTGCTGAATCGTATGGATAAGACAGTTTCAATAATCACTCATTACGTAGGCGAGGCCGCTAATATGTAATAACTGTACATGGCATTCGAGACGAAATTGGTTATAACGACCCCCAGTGATAGAAATGTTGTTTTCATTGAATACTTGACCAGTAGGATAATACTCAAGTCCTTATGACCAGATTCTCTACCTAAAACTCTCCACAGTGCGTTTGGAGCAAGGGCAAAGAACACCGTCGGCAGTAGTTCATCTGACAGACGGGGAAGTTAAACTGGGCTGCCTCCATGGAGAATTTTGGACGAACAGACCTGAAAGCCCCGTCATAAAACTTCACTTCCTCCTATGCTTTATCTCCCACCTATGACGTAATCACCACACTAAAAAAAAGAAAAACATTCAAGCTCACATTCGTCCATGCAAACGGCAACAACCCCAACTGAATTTCTCTTGGACACTCTACAATAGGAGACCGAATGTAGTGCAAACTAAATTTTGTTTAGTAACCACGGCAAGTAAACTGTTTCAGACAAATTGGATACACGCACTACTTAAAACTGTATCAATTCCAAAGGCATGAAAAAAACAATATCCACTCTTCCTTTATGAAAAACTACAAATCACTGATGATTTTGATTAGATCTAACGTCTTAAACATTAAAATATGTTGTGCTTCATAACAACTTTACTGTACCGTACGAAAAGATAACTCTGAAAATGTGTGTGTCTTATGTGGTGAGACATAGAACCACATTAAAATGAGGGTATGTGGGTAACGAAACAAGGCTCGCATTACGCTGGCTTAGAAGGACATTCTCCAGGACAGGGGTCAGCGAATTCAAGTGCATTACGGCGAATTCTCCATTCAGGCTGGAAGAAAGACGAAACACAAGGGGACTTGCCAGTTTGTAAAGGCAGATTTACGACCTTTCACTGCTCAGTATGGGGTCGGCCGCAGTTCGGTGCATGGACAGCGGTGCAGGGTCAGATATATATCGCGTGACCAATGCAGATACGTGATAACGTCAAGACACGCCAAATTAGAGATTCTGTGAGTGCTCACTGCGTGAAAATAGTAAAACCGAGTGGACACAAAAGAAATACGACAGTTTCCGAAGAAATTCTCCAACCCCGTCATAGGACTTATGTGTTAAACCAGAGAGTGCTTGGAGGGGCGAATGTTTTGCCAATAGTATTTTAGTTTTTTTTTTGTATAATCTTGTTTCATGTCCGCCAATGAGGAGAGAGGCAGGAACGTCTACATCGACGATAGGACCAGAAAAAATCGGCGGAGTAGGAGAAGCAACCTTCCGAGGTTTTAAAAAGGTGGCGCGAGATGCTCTTGGAGGTCTTTCTGGTCGTCTTTCGGGTCGTCTTTTGGGTTACGCTGGTTGATCTACTCTTGTGCCTCCGCACAAGAACGACCCAGAAAGCCGACAGCATATCATGCGATCGGTTGTGTCTGCATTTTGAGTCACAAGGTGACAAATAAATTCAGTGTGGGTTCGGAGTTTGCTGACTTCGCCAATGCCGGACAGACGGTAAAAGACAAACATTGCAGCAGTTAGTAATATTGTGTTTGCACTCTACCCAACATAACGCCCTGAGCGGAGAAGTCCGCACGATAAGAATCTCACTCCCGATAGATAAACTGAGATATTAGCCGTGGCATTTTTTTTTAACTTGATTCAGTAGTTTCTGTGATTGAAACGGACATTAGCTTTTATCAAATAGTCTCATTACGTGTCTTGCCGATGACTGTAAACTGTTATTTTATATATGAAAATCTGAACGGATATTTTGTCGTTTTGTATTGCTTAATTTAGTGGCCATTAATGTAGGGCAAAGGTGTTGTTTGTAAATAATTTTGCTTGTGTATAATTATTAAATTTAAATTCACCTTATGTCTGTTGGCCTTCATTCAGAGATATATGGTCAGGTTATGACTTTTTCATTCTTATTAGTGATTATAAATCATTTTGAGAACCCTTTTCAGTCCACCATATAAATACTCATATGCTTTTGGTAAAATTAAAATAAATATTAATTATCATCCAGTACAGCGGTATAACGTACCCGCTTTCCTTACGGTATTTGAATTTTTGAGCAAGATTAGATGACTGCCCACAATTAGAACAACATAAAACAACATAAAAAGTGCTATTACGACTTCCAGTATGTACAAATATTTTTCCCTGATTTAAACGGGCCTTCTCAGTATTTTAGCACGTTAAGTGCTGACGCAATATGTTCCGAGTGTGCAGCTGATTATCCAATGCCAAGGACACAACTATTGCTATCAATAATACCACTTGCTACAAAAAAAAACTCATTTCCTGTTATGGAGATGATTAAATATGCTATTAAGCTTGGTATTCAACCAGAAGGTTGGTTTGACGCTCTAGAAGGAGGTATACTTAGCCTGGTATTGGAGGAAGGTTGCCCAGTACCTTTCCTATTTACCTAACTAAACCCGGTATTCCTACCGCTTAAATGGGACCTACTGTTCAATGTGCAATCCAAACCCAGGAAGCTTTATGGCGTAATTCACATTGCACAGCAAGCTATGCCAAAGGAGAAGGTCGGGTTAAGTGCCTATGGATATCACCGCCGAGACAGGAATTCAAACCGAGGACCTTTATATCTCCAGTCAGACACCTTAACAACTCGGCCACCAGGGCACTAAAACCTATTTTGTCAGTTTAATAGTAAATGAAGCTTATTTGTGAATTATATTCAGCAACTGCAAAATACTGGACAGAAAATGTTGCCCTATTTTCTGCAGTTTTCAGTCAATCCTCAGCTATCAGGTTTCAACCTTGAAGTTTAGCCTTTGTCTGTATTAGTTTGACACTGCGATTACTTGTAAGTAACAATCCTAGAGTCGATACTAGCAGTATTCTACAGGCGTTCGATTTTCTTTGAATATTAATTTTTCATGTTTCAAGGATATTTCCTTAAATTATACGGCCATTAAGTGGTGATATGGGGTGGGGGCAATATTATTGTGATGCTGAGCAAATATAGCATCGCTTTAGGTTTAATGGGATCTCTCTAAGCAGAAACAATGTTTATATAGATAATTAAACCGTGCTTTGAATCTGAATAATCTTTTTTAAGACACTTTTATAATTCGTTCCTGCCCTATATATTTTAGACGTGTACCTTGATCAGGTACAAAATAAATTGTTCCAAATGTAGTTTTGCAGTTTACCAAGAGGCTCAATAAAAACTTGCCGTTGTGCGAGAATGGACTTGGTGTATTGATTTTTCTGAAAAGCAGCAGTAATGAGCAGTGATGCCCGTCATCCTGGAAGCTGGCCATTTGGAGCTGCTGTGCTCCCTTCATTAAGGACGTGACCCTCGCCAGCATGGCGTCGGCCCGTGACGTCATTGAGCAATGCGATTGCATCTGACTAGACGCATGAAGGTCATAATACTCTCACATCGAAGTGATACGGCTTGTTCCTTTCTGGGATAGTAGTATATCAATAACCAAGCAGCACGCTGAAAAAAAGATTGGGTTTTGTATTCTTGTAAGCATATCTACAAAATTTAGTTGGAAAAGTGTATAATATGATATTCTTTATCATCAATCTGACGCCGCATGTCGTGATAATTGTATCTGTAGAATCAATATAACAAAAGGCAGCATAATTGGTCCCGGAAAGAAAATGCGACACGGTACTGCCCATTCGGACAAATTGGTTTTTGTCCTTAATACACTTCCCAAATTAAATTTTAATTATTTAAACGTTATTTTTATAAAGTAAAAGTTATTAGGAACGGACGAAACTACTAAATAAAATTGAAATTCTGATATTAAAGATAATGAACTGTGGTAAAAACACACATACAAACTGACGCACACACAAACAAACACAAAAACACAAACAAACACACACAAAAATACTAACATCCTCGCACACAAACTTACACACAACACAAATCCAAATAACTTCACACAGAAACAAACACATAAGTTGAATATATTTAATAACAAGATCGTTATCTATATGTCGTTCCAGTATAATGCAGACTTTTAAATATAATTGTGCTAATGGCCCAGTAAGAAAACAGGCACGTGTTTTCAAGAGGCATTTATGAAACGGAGCTCGAAACGACAAGTTTAAATAAATTATTTTTATCGGCATCTCAGACCGTTTTATTAAAAGAAACCGCTTACAACAAAGATCGCCTGTTTCCCTTTACGGGCGTACTGCTCTCACAAAAGAAAGTAAAATTCCCCCTCAGACCAGACCAATTTCCGACAGTACGTCAAGTGCGGGAAAAAACAGGATCTCCTTTCTTTGGTCGTCGCACTCGCAAACTGCAGGACACGGAGCGATAAAATTAAGACACGAGACATCAGTTATTTTTTAATGTAGCGGTGCGAGATGAAAGGCGTCGCGGCGCCGGTGAGCGCCGCCATCGATTGCGCGCGGCTTCGCCTTGCCCCGGCCCGCTACAGCCGCCTAATGAGGCTTCGTTACGGCGACGACGTAAATTGTTTCTGCCTGCGGATTAAGATTACACGCCGGGGCCCTAATGGACGTTTCCTTTTCAGATGGCACCAGACTACACAATCACGCTCACTAATTGCTCGGCCCTGCCCGTTAGTTCGGCCCTCGACGCGAGTCCCATTCACCGTGTGCTCTACGGTACCGACTGTGTCACCTCGGCGGCCCCTCTTGTTAGGCAACCGCCACAGCACGCGCCTCACGTCCCTGCGGTTCTCTCAGATTGGCCGCTCACCGCTTGCGCAGCCACCGATTTAGCATTGGTAAACAGACCCAGGTACTTTTAACGCATAATACATCAAACGTCTGGAAACCATCGTGCTATGCTTAATTGGCATGTGGCAGGGAAAACTTAAATCACGAAAAATTTATATAATTATTTAATGACTTTTAGCCCTGTCGACAATATCATATCCACCAAAACTTTCCATTGATGTGTAAAATAGAATTTTCAATTAATTACTTGCGTAATAATATGAATTATAACAATTCGAGAAAACGCTTATGAACTAGTTACCAATCACACGTTAAAATTAATCATTGCTACAATTGAAAATAAACATACATGTAGATTCACAGTAGGTCTACACAACGAGAAATGTACATGTGTTAAAAGAGAAGATTTAAAGAAGTTTAAATGTGCCAGTTTTAAAGTATGTATAAGAAAAAGTCAATTAAATATATTTCCATCTTTAAAATATGTCATTAAAGTCCCGAAAATGTTTTTGCCGTCAGAAGATAGCAAAATTGTCACGTCTTTCAGCATTTTGTCTTGCGGTATTCTATACTTTAGGCAGGAAAAAGGAATGTAGTTTAAGTCACCCAGGTGTCAAAATGGGGACTTTCTCTAAGCCGTATTCGATTTAAATGACTGGAGAAGTTACCATGATGGAATCGCCTTCTGGTAGCGCATATGATGTAATGCCTGTTAACATTCCAGTTACAGTGCTAAGGCTTCGCGGTTGTATACAACCGTAGTGTGAACATTTTTGCTATAACGAAATGCTTCATTCTATTTTAATTCCTTTGCTAGCTATTTAATGGGTTGGTTGAGTTCTAACGAAGGGAGTTTTAAGTTTTCTCTACGTCCCCGCTTGACAACTACCTTCGCCAGTTTGTCGACGTATGTTTTAATTTGATTCTCTTGTGTGGTGGAACCCACATGAAACTTGTTGTAATGACCTTTTTGTTATTACTGTATATCTCAAGGAGAATGTCTATTATTATAGTTGTCATCACTTTGTTCCAACTAGGCTTCTCGAAACTCTTCATTAAGATGAGGGAATCGATGATAATTACTACTTCAGTTTGTCCACAGTTTCGGCTATATTTCACTGCCCGAATATCGCTTTTACTTCTGCTAAGAAAATTGATGCTTGATTCTATCGCTAATATAGTGCGTGATACTGTTATAGTGGGCAGTATAAACACGAAATATCTGCGCTGTTACATATATTTGGAACGAGGAAGTGCGTTTGTTCCAGCATAACACAAAAACTATTGAAGATATTTTGGTGCGGTTTTCACAGTTCGGATCTAAAGGTCTGGCTTAAATCCTGAGCTATGTCACATGGACTCGGCAAAGAACTGAAAGTTGTGCTGAATGTTAATTTTTTACCTATAAGTTAAAAATACTAAATTTTTCAGCAACTTTTTCCCTAGTATTGTGTGAAATTGAATTCTTTCAACGGTGTAAAACCAAATTATTTCTTATTTGTGACATACTCTACACTATCTCGGAAACATATCCATCCAAATTTTTTAAGTGCAACTTCTTTCACAGTGTCCGCTGTCACTTAAGCTCATCTTAAGTAGTGTATCGTATTAAATAAGAAACATGTATTTTCTACTTCAGCATCCATGAATCTTCCATTACGAAAGTAATGATAAAAATCCACCAAATACAACGGAATAGAACAACAATAAATCGCGGTAGAAATTAATAGTAACACTAATAATTATTATCGACATTCTATCCGTAAATATCTATATACTAAAATTGTTTTTAATTTTTCCAAATAAAAATTTTATTTTGGAGGTCACTAGAGACCGGATTATATGCATTTGCATATTAAGCCCATTTTCACCGGTAATTGCATATTTTACCTAAAACCTAATGATGATGCATATTTTCGCTATAAGTACAATATTTTTCGGTAGTGCACCCAGTTAATAAATTAGATCTTACGTTGTAGCCGGCAAAACTTACTAGCAGCACAGCTCTTAGTCTACGATGACTCGCTGAAGAAATACGATTCACGTTTTGGAATTTAAATAAACTCATTTTATCAACAAATAAAGCATTCTTTAATAATACCTATTAAAAAAATTGCCAAATGTGCCTTTACCTCCGGAACCAGTGGTAACTCGATGGGTGACGTGGGTTGAAGCTGTACTGTTTTACAATGAACATTTCGAGGCTATTAAAGGTGAAGTAAACGACTTTAATAGTAGAGAGGCTACGACAGTTGGTCAGTACAAGGAAACATTTACAATTCTAGTATTAAAACCGTAGCTGTGATTACCATTGGTTTTTCCCTCATACTTGCGAGTATTAAAAAGCTTGAAACTCAAGGTTTGGCGTTCACTGAATCTATTCAGTGAATAAATAAAATCCACATTGCTAGAGGTATTCCTGTGTAAACTTAAAGAGAAGTTTGGAAATATTGTGAACAATAACCCGGGTTTGCAACCTTTGTATTGAATTGATAGTTTTACTAATGGGACGGGTGAACGTTATACACAAACAATGATTGCTAACGCAACACCCAATTTCAAATGCTGCCCAGTTACATTAGCGAATGTGGAACGGTTCATACCCACTTCTAAAAATATTTAGAGGGATAGAATAAACCACATTACTATTGAATATTTAGAACAGTACCAGATTGTTTACAAAGTAAAAAAAAACTTAAATAATTGTTAATTATCGAATTTCTAAATATTTTATTCAACTACTTACCAATTGCATGTTGATTTTGAAATAAAAAATCTAAATATAACTACTTTTATATTGTATAATTTTGCATATTTTGACACTTTTCATGCATATTTTAATCATTTTTCTTGCATATTTGCATGTATATTTCTAGCATTTTGTGTGGCACATATTCCAGTCTCTAGGGATCACTTAATTTTTTCCAAGTTGTTTTCCGATATAAAAGCTCGAAACGCAAAATACAAACTAAGCGTCGATGCAATACTCAACAATGTACCGAAGTGTGCTTTAACGTTTTGATAATGTTCATTTGTTTTCGGGAATTACTTGAAAAAGTTCCTATTTATTGTACAAATGTAACAAAGATGGTATCGTTCCTACAATCGAGCATAAAACAAACACGAAAAAAAACAAGGAAAAAAAAAAACAAGGAAAAATTTTAATGAATCATATGAATGATGTTAGGACAGAAGTATTATGTTCGCCCATCATGTAAGCGTGCAAAGCGTGTTGTAGTTTATGAACTGATCTGTAAGTGCTGTATATAAATGTGTAGAATTAGGGGAAATATAATAATCTGATTATGTATATTGAAGTATCGTTAACACATATGGAGAATGCGTGGAGAAAATAACTTCAAAAAACTGGAGGAAAATTTTTTTGCCTACAGTCTCTCGATTGGTTTTATTTAATTTAATCCCTTCATCTCAGCATAACCATTACAACAGAGGTCCTGCTTCATATAATCTGATCTCTGTTTACTCAATAGGACAGCAACTATCAATAAATGTGGCCACTCTTTCAGCGACAAGGAAGTAGAAATTTTTTGCTGCATTTATCCAATCGTGCGATAAATCATATATATTATTTCTATAAGGTATTTTTTTGTCACAAGCCTATATCTTCCTTCATACTTAAGCGAAATCAATGAATGAGGTGTCATTTTAAAGCTTATGGTCTCCACATTGGTTAAATCGTTTTTTAAGCAAGAAAGTTTTCGGAATTCGACCCTTAAAGGGCAAAAATGTAAATCTTTCTAAAATGCTGTTATCTGTGATACGAGTCAGTTATCTCCCTGGATACCAATCTGAAACCGTTTTATGAAGTATCGTTTTAAAGATTAAGATCTCCGCTTTAGTGACGTCATATATTAAGCCAGAAATTTTTCGGAATTCGACCCTTAAAGCGCAAAAGTATCAATATTTTTGCAATGCGTTTTTGTGTCACGAGCGATTTATCTACCTTAATATCTAACTGATATAGATAAATGAGGTATCATATTAAAGAATAAGGTCTCCGCCATGGTAACATTATATTTTAAGAAAGGAATTTTTCGTAATTCGACCCTTATAGGGCAAAAATGTCACTTTTTCTAAAATGCGTTTTTTGTATCTCGAGCCATTTATCTCCCTGGATATCTAACCAAAATCGATAAATGAGGTAGGATTAATAGGAGCAATGTCTCAGATTTGTGACATCATATTTTAAGAAAGAATTTTTTTTTGGAATTCAACCCTTAAAGGGGAAAAGTATAAATTTTTCTATTATGGATTTTTGTGTCACGAGCGATGTATCTCCCTTAATATCTAACCGATATAGATAAAAGAGGTATCATATTAAATAATAAGGTCTCCGCCATGGTAACATTATATTTTAAGAAAGGAATTTTTTGTAATTCGACCCTTATAGGGCAAAAGTGACAATTTTTCTAAAATGCGTTTTTTATATCTTGAGCCATTTATCTCTCTGGATATCTAACCAAAATTGATAAATGAAGTAGTATTATGAGGAGTAATGACTCAGCTTTGTGACATCATATTATAAGAAAGAATGTTTTTGTAATTCAACCCTTAAAGGGAAAAAGAATAAATTTTTCTATAACGCAATTTTGTGTCACGAGCGATTTATCTCCCTTAATATCTAACCGATATAGATAAATAAGGTATCATATTAAAGAATAAGGTCTCCGCCATGGTAACATTATATTTTAAGAAAGGAATTTTTCGTAATTCGACCCTTATAGGGCAAAAATGTCACTTTTTCTAAAATGCGTTTTTTGTGTTTCGAGCCATTTATCTCCCTGGATATCTAACCAAAATCGATAAATGAGGTATAATTATGAGGAGTAATGTCTCAGCTTTGTGACATCATATTTTAAGACAGAATATTTTTGTAATTCAACCCTTAAAGGGAAAAAGAATAAATTTTTTTATAACGCATTTTTGTGTCACGAGCGATTTATCTCTCTTAATATCTAACCGATATAGATAAATAAGGTATCATATTAAAGAATAAGGTCTCCGCCATGGTAACATTATATTTTAAGAAAGGAATTTTTCGTAATTCGACCCTTATAGGGCAAAAATGTCACTTTTTCTAAAATGCGTTTTTTGTATCTCGAGCCATTTATCTCCCTGAATATCTAACCAAAATCGATAAATGAGGTAGGATTAATAGGAGCAATGTCTCAGATTTGTGACATTATATTTGAAGAAAGAATTTTTTTGGAATTCAACCCTTAAAGGGGAAAAGTATAAATTTTTATATTATGGATTTTTGTGTCACGAGCGATTTATCTCCCTTAATATCTAACCGATATAGGTAAAAGAGTTATCATATTAAATAATAAGGTTTCCGCCATGGTAACATTATATTTTAAGAAAGGAATTTTTCGTAATTCGACCCTTATAGGGCAAAAGTGACAATTTTTCTAAAATGCGTTTTTTATATCTTGAGCCATTTATCTCTCTGGATATCTAACCAAAATTGATAAATGAAGTAGTATTATGAGGAGTAATGACTCAGCTTTGTGACATCATATTATAAGAAAGAATGTTTTTGTAATTCAACCCTTAAAAGGAAAAAGAATAAATTTTTCTATAACGCATTTTTGTGTCACGAGCGATTTATCTTCCTTATTATCTAACCGATATAGATAAATGAGGTATCATATTAAAGACTAAGGTCTCTGCCGTGGTAACACTATATTTTAACAAAGGAATGTTTCGTAATTCAACCCTTAAAGGGCAAAAATGTCAATTTTTATAAAATACGTTTTTTGTGTTTCGAGCTATTTATCTCCCTGGATTTCTAAACAAAATCGACAAATGAAGTAGGAGTATGAAGAGTAATGACTCAGCTTTGGTAACATCATATTCAAGCTCACTACTCATCCCATTTTATTCGCGAAATTTTCGCACGGGTCGTCTAGTTAAATTAAAATTGTAAACGGGATAGCAATTATAACATAGAAGTTTTGTAGTTTCATAATATGCTATGTATAAGAATAACTTGATAACGCCTAATTACCCCGAAAGGCTTATGGTAAATTAATAAAATAAAAACAAGATATATCCACATGTCTTAAAATGTGACTGGCCCACAATCCTGCCTCTTCTTTCTGTAAGACTCTTCTACAAGCTAATGTAAATAAAACTGAAGCATACGGAAAGCGGTGGATGGTACTTCTGGTACAGTATGACGATGCTATAACGCACACAATAATTTGCAATACATGGATAATAAATGTTGTATCATCTCGTCAGAAATAGTCAAAGTGTCCAGGACTACAGAATAAAAATACTGAAATTTGGTATAACCGAATGCTTTAGAACAATGTCTAGCATTGTATGTGAAGAAGTAAATGCATTATACGCTGTATACATTGCTTTCTTCGTTAGCTTGACTCTTGCACTGCAATTACTCGGTTTATTGAGGCAGTCTATGATAATACTATAGCAAGATACTTTTTAATAAATGTGCCTTCCAACACTAACTCAAATTAAAATCGTCTGAAAGATTGTACTCTCGAATATGAGCCATCCGTGTAGCATATTCCCGAAAAGCACAGTGAAAGTTCCCTTTGGAGCTGCCACAAGTGCATCTAATGGAAATAATTTTTCCATGAAAAAGGAGAAGCAACCTTGCTCCGCAATACTCATTTCTAACGCTGGAGCTGTAGTTCCCATGAATTTTAAAATCACTTTGTACGAAACATGAGCACTGAAGGATGTTAACACGTTTGTTCGAGTAAACAGCACTGAAGGGGGGTTAAAAAAAGAAGTGAGTTGGGAGGGGGAAGGGGAGAGTCCACCTCGCATTCGTCAGCTGCATTTTTGATGAGGGGGACCTGGTATGAGAGAGGAAGAATTCGCTTTTTGGTAACAGCATTCGAGGCGGCCCGGTAGTTAACAAGTGAGGGAGCGAAAACGCGTTCGTATTCGAAGTTGGCTGCTTCATAACAAAGATGTGTATTACCGTCGATACAACAAACAACGTCCTAGTAGTCAGAATTAGGCATGACAACACACACGACAGAAAAACTTCCCCTAGAGTGGTGAAAAATGTCTCGTTTCCAACAAATACTCTTCACTCCACAATTGGATCAGCAGTAAGTTAAGCATAGCGTAATTTTCAGAATGTTTTACTCGTATGGCAACTTAGCAGTCTGGCAGCTCAGTATTTAAGATGTCTGACTGGAGAAGTACGCCAGAACTATTTCGCGGTTCGGATTCCACGTTTCGCTATAGGCCCTCTTTAACCGGTAGCATATTCGAGTTATGTTAGGTATGGAGTTAAGGAACTGACCTTCCCACCTCTGACATTAGGCTTAGTATGCCTTCTTCGGAGGGTCAACCAACCTTTGTGTTGAGCACAACCCTTAGCTTTAGATGGTTACTTAACATTTTTGCAATGCTTGATAATATGCCTGTGGATATTGAAACAGACTTTGTTATTCAATTACTAGCGAAATAGAGCAAGAGACACTAAGGCGTTTGTATCACTGAAGTCAACTGTAAATATTTAGTATATTTTGCAGAATTACGACACAGCTTGCAAGGACATTAAGCCTAGCTGATCGATTGTTTTTCCCAAGTACTGAAGACCATGAGTAGCTGAAGAAGTTTGTACCTCTCTTTTCATAATGTCATGGGTCTTTATTAGGAAAAAAGTGATTTCACAATACCATATTAAACTCAGCCTGTTAGGAAGTGAATGAAATGGTTATGATAGTCATTTAGAATAGGGCTCTACGCCTCTTCGACATCGCGGTAGTGTGTGCAAGCAGATAACCTCTAAGGGAAAGGAATGAGAAGGAATTCAACCACGACTTTTTGAAGACATAATCCCAGCATTATCCTGAAACGAAAAATTGAAGGGAGAATTGAAACCACGTCCTTCCAACTGCCAGGCAAGAGCTTTACCACTCACACACAAGAATCGGCGAAACTTTCGAAACAAATTTATTGAGCGTGTGCCTCATAGCAATTTAAAAAGAGGATGTAGCTCTCATCTGGACAGGTCATATCTGACTACTGTTGCCGAAAGAGACAGCTGAAGGGTTTAGCTCAGCTAAGTGGCTAGGTAATACGGAACTACAGGTGTGTTACTGCTTTAAAGCACGTCAAGGTCTAGGTTATTAGCGGGAGCTATAGGTATTATAACATGAAGTATGGTGTACCTTTAAGAGGTGATGGCTTTAAAGCCACACACGCCTAGACTGTAATACATTTTTACTATAATGCAGGATATATTAGATAACAGATTCATTTCATGGGAGTACGTATTGTATGCGACGTATTTTTCCCAATGCCATAGAATACCATGAATTCGACCGGAAGCATTTGCTACTGTGATCAAATTGTTTGGTATGACAACATCACACCCCACTAATCATATTTTTTACTTTAATAAATTGAATATATTTATAAAAAAATACACTGATATATGTATTTCAATTGATTGTATATTAGGATTCCACATTGAGTAGTGTGTGTAATCTTGGGGCTAGGTTAAATTGGAAGCTTTAATAAGTGTTAAGCCCTTTTATTGTTCAGAGCGAGTGTAAGAGAGTCGTGTGCTGTACCTCGAAATGTACACATATGCGAGGCGGAGTCCTCTTTATTACGGGGGAATCAGTAGTATTGTAATTTGTGAATATTACCAAGTATATAATAATAATTCCGCGTGGTCGTAATGATCTGGTGACAGAATTTCTATTGGCTGCGTATTCCGCCCCTGTCGTAGCTGCTTTAACCTAACCCGGCAATCCTGCCGGGAACAGGGGACCTGCAGATTAACGTCAAATCCTAACCATGGAATTACCAAGTAATTACGTCAAGTACAGTGAAGTTTAATGTTAATTATTGTGGAGTATTAATTAGATGCTTGAGTCAGTTTTACGGAATAAATTGACAGTTTTAGAACAGTGCCTAAAATTAACCAATAACAAAATCTCCTTTCATACATCGATTAACTATGTTTTATATTCGGATTTCAATGCATGGCAGCTAAAATGTGTTCGTAATAAATTGGATTTTTCGTCCATAACACGCTGGTATTGCCTCTGGAGTTAGAATACTGAAATATATTTCTTAGAGGCGATTCTTCGTGGGCTGACACTGCTAATTAATTACGATAATTAGCCATTATTAAGACTAATCATCCATACTAGGAAGTTTTGTCTTACACTTCGCATAAATACTGCGTATCTACAGTATAAAATAACACGAATGATCTTGGTAAGTAGATATCAATGTCTCCGAAAACCACTTCTTATCTAGCGCCACACGAAGACTGACTTCGGGACTTGCAGCTGTGCCCGACACCCACTCGGGCTAATTGTGAACCTGCCGCAATTACTTCCCCCCGTCCATCACGGGGGATTGACGGACACATGTGTCGATGCCTGTAATCTACGGATCAACGATTTAATTAACTATCGATATCCGCGGGCGAAGCTGGCATCGATCGGAGGTGAGTCCGCCCTGACGCGGAAATCCTGCGCCTATGGTTTCTGTGTATGGAACTCCAAGGGAAGAGTGATCTCCTTCCTCCTTAACATCGGTCAATACGAGATTCAGGTATTTAGTTCAAAGAGAAGTCGCTGCATATTTTTTTAGTTACAGTTATTATTTTCATATTTTTCGATGTATGGTTCACGTAGACTTCAGTAATTGTGGTTAAACCCTCTGTTGCTTTTAATTATCAATACTATTTCGGCTTAACTTTTTTAATTTTTTCAAATTTAAAAAGAAGGGTACAGATAAGAGATGATAAGTCATATTGTAATAAGTAGAGTCAATGCTATCAAATAGCTATGATTACCTATGCCGTTTAAATAAATTTTTTATTTCGTCATTGTATTTGACTATATAGACGTAGTATAAAATTTTTAATCAGCTTTTTAGTGTATATACGTCTTTTATGTTAATTTTGACTCGTATTGTTTCTGTGTATGTTATTAGAAATGAGCGACAGAGATGTTAAAGTTTCGAAAAGGTAAGCTAGAGGAGATAGAGAAGATGGAAAACCATAGAAATAGCAACGATTTTGAAAGGATTAATCAAAGGAAAAAATCCTCGATCGGGGAGGGGGGGGGGGTCAGTACTTGAAATTAGATCCTTCTTCATTGTATTTGGAAAATTTTGCCCGTTTCATTATTTTGACGCTCACTGGAAGAACAAGAGTAGCGAACGGACAGTCAGACTTCTAATTTTTTATATAAATTTTATTATTTCGGTGCTCTAGTATTTTACAGAACTTCCCTTGAGTAATATCTCAAATCACTTATTTCAATAGTGCTTACAAGAATTTCGTATATTTGTTCCATTCTATATCGTATTTGAGAGATATTTTTACTAGCAGGATATCAAAAATGTCAGATATCCAGCCATGGTTTGTCAGTTCAGTCGTTTTTTCCACATATGATTTTGTAGAGTATTTCTGCAAAAGAGTTACAGAAGTCAGTCAAAATGGCAGTGGTGGGCAAAATTTACCTGCTCACCATTTTGTGTGTGTAAAAAACAGCAATATCTTAGGATCAAAATCGTAACATGCATTTTATTTAAGAACACGAACAAATTGACAGAAATCCGGTTTAAGTACTTAAATCAATCAAGTTAGTATTACAATCAAGTAGGCAAAAAATAAATTCTGAATCGTTAGCAAAAATACTAAACAAAATAAAATCTAAAAACAAAATGAAGAAGACAAATTTTTCGCCATTCTTGGCTATGCATCTACACTCAATATTTCAATTTATTCCATCAATTTCTACACACTATTGACACATTAGGGACAAACTCAAGCAACTGTTAGTAAAAACTGCGGATGCCTTAAACCATCATAGGGGTCGTTGGTGAGTTCACAAGTTTAATATTTACTGTGGATGGCTAATAGTTACTCATTATTGAGCTTTAGTGCTCGTAGGACGTTCTTCCCATATTTTTCCTCATACAGAATTCTCATTTCCACAATGACAGCGTATCGATATATTTTGTACACGTCACACCTATCCTGCACTTCATGGCATTTCTCTGTCCGAGCCCGCTACCCGCTCATCCGGTACCGCCATGTTGGAAATAATAAGACCCAAATTCCGGCGGACTCTGCCGGTTGGCTCAGAAGTTATTAGGGAACCAGACAAAAGAGCCTCCCAGACACACAAATGGACGTGCTGATTGCATAATCCCGCACACACTTTTTCCCCCTCCCTCCAGCAACTCCACCCCCCTCTCTCATCCACTCGCCCCCGTTGCTGTGAAAAGGAAAAGTAGGCTAAGACAGGAAAGATGCCCAAAACAAATATTTAACAATGGCAGCAGCGTGAAGGGAAGGCGAGGAGAACGGTATGAAAAGGGAGAAGTTATATAGCTATAACAGAGAAAGGGGACGGCCGGTCTGGTGTGGTAAATGAGTCTGCCGGCTGGTAGCCACTGTGGCGACAATCGGGAGGCGCGGAAGAATGAGGACGAGGCAGACACTGTGCGCTGCCTCCGCGGTCCAATCTGCCTCCGCGCGCTCGCCAGGCTCCAATCTGCCACCGCCCCGCCGCCAGGGCCCAAACTAAACAGTAATTCCATCGGCGCCGTCCTAATTAGCCCGTGTTAGTTCACAATGTTAACTAATTACAACTCTTCGGCGGACGGCAACACCGCGAATGCCCAGTAGGAGAGGAGAGGGAACCTAGTCTGGGGAGCCAAACCGGAAGCTTCCTGCTGTTGTCTTCGCTACCGCTTTCACGATAAAGACTCACGACTAGAATGACAGGATTTTTTTGTCTGAAACGTTTTAGAAGACTACGAAAAATGTGCCTAGTGACACACAATCACAAATACAGACACGCAAACAAACATGCATACAAAAACATACCAACAAAAAACATACACACACATACACATAAACATACACAAAGAAACAAACACACACACAAACAAAAATACAAACAAACAAACATGATCACACACATGCACAAACGAACACATGCTCTCACAAATGCACAAAAAACAAAAAACAAAAAGGGAACAAAAATACCTCACACTCAGACAAACATACAAACCAACAAACATATACACACAAACATGTCATAATTAGAAATATATTAAAATTTTGGGGAGAAGCCCTTGGACAGGAGGAATGGTTACAGGTCTTCATCATTGTAATATTTTACACCTGTAACCTTCATTGCTGCTTAAGAAGTGCTTATCCCGTAAATTATATACGTGTGTGTGTTTTGCTCATGTGCCGCCACACTCCTTGTTTTGGTGCATGTAGTTCATCCTCAACCGTATTAACGCTTTATTTCCAAGCATGAAAAAAAAAAAAAAAAAATGGCTTAGTTTCCCTTCAGTTACATTTAACAACAAATCATTATCAGTTAAATAAACGACAATCAAGTTTCAGAAACTTAGTTGCGAATTTTCAGAAGCGTATATTAATAAATGATCGATTACCAATGCGTTAATACGTTGCCCTCGAACAAAGAATAAAAACAGTTAGGAGTAATTTTAGTATTTAAAGTGTGAGTATGATTAGATTGGAACGTCAAATACAGCTGAAATCAGAAGGTTAGTTTAGCAATCGATCTATTCCCAAAAATTCTAGTTTTACTACGAAGCCTTAGAACAGAAAACTCAGCATACAAAGAGCAAATAACTTTCTCCACAAAATTTAGTGTGATTATCTGAAGCTATGAGCGTCCTAGTGGCTCGGTTGTTTAAGACGTCCCACAGGAGATCGAAAGGACCCCGGTTCGAAGCCTTGTATCGGTGGGGATTTTCAGAGGCTCTTTACCAGACCTTTGCCTCTATCACAGCATGCTGTCTAATGTAAAGTACGCCAAAACTTTTCCGTCACTCAAATTTCAGGTTAAACTGTAGGTACCCTTTGTCCGGCAGGATTACCGGGTTTATATGACGCTATCACACGTCAATAACTCAGACCGTAGTATCATACATCAAGTGAACGTGGTATTATAACAAAACATTTTATTTGGAAGATGTGATAACCTCCCTCTTAAATAGATATTCATAAAAACATTGAAAAATGACGGAAAAGTTAATTTTACAGAGGATAAATTACATTTATAAGACTGAACTGAATGTACTTAAACATATCAAAGGAAAGTAGACATTGTTACTGAGTATTATATTTTTCCCACTGATTAATAATGACAAAAACTTTTTAGAAACATGGGTTATAGTATATGCCAGATAGAATTCTGTATTTCGAATCGCAAAAGAAAAGCAATATTTAATCTTAAGGCATGCTTTTTCTTTCCTGGAATATTTGTAGCAGAACATGGATTACATTATGTAAAAGTAGCTAGTGAAACATTTAATACATTTGACTACACCTAGTTATTGATTTTGACACACGTTATTTACTGCATTGTATGACTATTAAAAAGACGGATTAAGTTTTACAGCTTCCTTCATATTTAATTATTACTATTCATAGCTACACAAAAACGATGTATGTTTACCCGAAAACCAAACCAATTTACTGTTAAACATGGACGAAATATATTTTTTTAAAAAACAATGTTTTAATTTGAACTCCATTTCTAGTCAAGAGAGTTTGCTATATGACGGTTGTCTAAATAATATACCATAAGTGACGATGCTATTGGAAGATTACGAAGCAAAAATTCTAATTATATTTTTAAAATTAACACTTTTCCATAAACTTATGCATGATTACGATGTAGAGCTTCCCCATCAATCGGATTAATGACGAGAAATTTTCTGTTCAACCTGATAGGTGGTTGAAACTTCGACGTACATATCTAACAAAGCTTCGAAGTGTAAAAAGGAAGTTAAAACCGAGCGAGAAACGTAAGCCTGTGTAGTTGTAGTCTAATCCGCTAAGGAGCGCTCCTTAGAAAGCTGTGAGGGCTATGTTATTGCGCCAGGCTGCCCGGGCTCTCTCACACAAGAGCCCGTCTGCTCAGGAATTCAAGTAATTAGTCTCCCGACCGCCAATTAACGCTGCAAGCTGACTCTCCAAGACTTGCCGACGCGGGCACAAATTACCTGCTGTTTAATCTTTCCCAACACTGATTATATATCTACCTTAGACGTTATACATATCCCATGAATGTTATTTACAATCCCGTACGACGCTGCCTGGAAAATACGCGACACGTATCCGCAGTCGCAAAAGCGGCAATGCGACAGCTACAATTAATCAAATATTTGACAGCTGGTTGAATTGATGAACAGCAGTTCGAGCCGAACAAATAGGGGGAGGTTGAGGGGGGGGGGGGTAATACTGGCGTACAGCCAAAAACTTCTCCCCACCTTGCCACCCCCTTCCAGTTCTGTCCACCCCCGATGATTTATTGATTAAATAATCTCGTAATGGAAAACGATAATTATATTAGTGCTAGGGTCAAACAGATTGGATTCCACTGGTTAGCATTTAGAAAGTGTTAGTTCTGAAGATAGTGTGAAATATGGGGAACTGGCAGAAATTTATAATGCTTATCAACCATAAGCGTTTGCTATTATGGTCATTTAACAATTATTTCTGTGTATCAGCTAGTAAGTACTCTTTCAACTATTTATGTGTGTTTTTTAAGTCCAATATTTATAATTAAATTTTCTTGATTGGCTTTTTTTTAAAATTCTTATACTCAGTGTATGAAATTTTACATATGATTATCCAATATTGCTAATTACACTTTTTATGTATGCCAGGGCCAGAAAATTCTATTTTCACCAAAATTTTCCTTTACATTAACTCACTTCAGTGATACCTCAAACCATTATTCTAGTCTTAAAATTTAAAATATAATTGTCTGTTGCTCCTATCTTTACGCTTGGTTAAAAACATTTCCCAGTTGACCTGATTTTCAAAGGTTGTAACAGTTGTGGATCTGAACTGCCCTTAGAGAGGATGCATATTACTAATTACTTTAGAAGGTAACCTGTTCGTATGAATGTTAAATCTTCAACATCATTTTAACTATCCGCATACAAGAAAGACATGTAACTAAATGACAAAATGTACTATTAAATAAGTTTATTAGTTTATGTGTAATCTTGTTAACAAATTATATATCTGGAATGTGAAACAGCTTCCTAAACATAGTTTTCATGAGACTTGTTTTAATAAACAATTTTCGTAAGATATTACTAATATATTTGTTTATGTTTAATTTTAAAATGTCATAGTAAATATAAACAGTTTTTATGTAAAAGTAAATTATGAGAGCCTTTAGGTATTTTTTAGTAATATCTTTAGCATTTAAAACTACTTTGTCTCTACGTTTAATTCACCATATAATCTCTCTTTGACTTAAACATTTCCACTCTAATCTCATGTGTGTTCTATAATTATATAATATTATTTCTTATATAGACAATTATCAAAAATTCTGAAACAGGAAACTTATAACGGAACCGACAAGAAGATCCATCTTTTAATTGTTTGCTTACACACTTTTATTTAAATTTGTGAGTGAATGGATACATCGTTTAGCATTAATGTATGCTGCCTGACACGAAGAAAAGTCAAGCACCCATAAAGAGAGCAGGAAACAAAATGAAACTTCACGGGTTGAAAGGATGTGTGATGTTGTTTCAGTAATAATAAAACAGAGTCAAATTTACAAAGAACTTGACAGTATGAGCCTACTTATCAATAAGACGTTGCGCCCCTCTGTCTTTGATGCATGCACTGATTTGGTCAGGAAGGTTGTCATAAGTCCGTTGTATCCTCTTCTGGGGCAAGCTGGTCTACGACTGTTGTAAGAGGTCCTTGACATCCTAGATACTGGGACGGAGTTAACGTCCTAGCTGGTCCCGGGCATGTTCTATCGGGGACGGATCAGGGAATCTTGCTGGCCACGGGAGTACCTCAACATCACGCATATAGTGCACAGAGAGACGTGCCTTGCGTGGACGAGCACTGTCTTGTTGAAAAATGGCATCACTATACAGTCGCGTGAGTGGTAACACATGAGGACGCAAGATAACCGTGACATACTGTTGTACAGTCAGAGTGCTCTTAATCACAACCAACAGTGACCTGACGTCATAGTTCTTTTATAAATTTGACTATTTTTTCAATAGTCAACCCTCTCAACCCTCAACCGAAATCTTACGTGGGTTTTTGAAATTCTATTAGAATTGTAGAGCCATAAAAAATGATCTACAAATGACGCGAAAGTCGAGACCTAAAAACAAGGTCTCAAAATGTTGCGAGGTCGATTGGTAGTGGGGGAGGGGGAGGGGAGTCCGACCAAATCTTACGAAGTCTCACCAGAAAGAGGGGGGGAGGGGGTCCAGATGAAAGTACAATCGCCTATCTATAATGTGTGTTTTGTATGTTACAGTTGTGTGAAGTATTGAAGTATGGAATGTAAATTGCATACGGCCTGGATCATTAAGAGTCCTTTTTAACCAATCACGAGGGCCTCTATGCTAGAACCGAAATATGAACTTGTCCCTTTCTGTGCCTTCCCTAGTCTAGGATTTCGGCGCATTAAATCTTATGCCAGATCCGTCGAGTCGAGGACTACAAGGCAAGCGTAACAGTACCCAAGAAGCGGTCGAACAGGCGCTGATCAGATACAAACGGGACTCTGGGAATAAAACTGGTTCGGAGAAACGGCGGCCACAGGGTGCTCGGAACAGAAAAAGAAACACAGATCCGAGTTCAGGAATAGCGCCTCCATGTTTACAAGAGACGAGCGGCTATCAGTCTGCCCTCGGGGCGTGTGCGGAGACAGCTAATGCGGTCGACAGCCGGACTTAACGACCAATGAACGTCACCTCCATTCAGCTGACGTACGACTTGGTGAAGGCGTTCTCTTGGCACGGCCCGAGCTCTCCCGTGGGCCGAGTTCGTCCGCACAGCTCACGAACACTGTGCGGATGATCGCTGACCCGAAATTTCAAACTACTAGGAAACGAATGCAGAGCGCTCTGGTGGCAGCTATCCTTTACTTTATGTTACAAGCTCATGTCAGTGTTTTTTGTGGATTTGTATGAACGTGGGTTATCGGCGTATGGAGACAAAAATGTAATCGCAGTCGTTCCTGGAACTCTGAATTTACCTGACAACCTGCAGCAGATGCCGTTTGTTCTTGAAACTAAAACATGCTTTGAGAGGTTACTGTGTAGAATCCACTGACGCGACCGAGGTAACTTCATTTGAAGAAATATTTACCTTCCAAAAGAATCGTTACACGAATATTTCCTTTCCAATACAATAACTTTAGATGGAACTACAGTGTATAGAAACTAACAGGATTACTTACCGGTAATGAATAAAAAAATTTGTGATTCTAGTGAGATCTCTAATTAATAAGAATTTCACTATCAAATAATGCATTTTTTTCACCATTGCTTTCTCTAAGTCTTGTATTCAATCAGAAATTCGTTAAAGAAAACAAATCCGAAAGACTCTATACTTACTGGTAACTAACTCGCAGTTCCTATGTCAATAATATGTAGGTAAATTTCATGATTTTTCCTTATTTTTTTCCACTGGCGGAGCCTAAGTGGAAAAGGTACTATTGGCACCTTAAGTAGTAAAACGGCAGTGATAAATGGATCAAAGCCAGGTGACGCTGCTTCTTTTGCACATTTACTCTTAGCACCGCCACTCTCTATGCCCTCCTTGCATTATCACCTACTTGTGAGTTTGCCGTTTTTTGAGTCTTTGGTTGTCTGTGTTTATTATTGCTCCCGAAGTAACTACTGTATTCTTAACAGTACTGACGCATTATCCAAGCACCTTATGTGTTATCGTATAATTACTCTTAATGTCAGTAATGCCAGCCAAATTTGACGGCCTTATTTTTTCACCAAGTTCACTACTTTTTTCAATTAAAAACTCTTTCATTAGTAGTTTGAACTGATGAATGTGAATTTGTATGTGTCCGCTGTCAACCTGTGTATTGTGCAAGCAATAAAATGTGATGTTTATAATTATTGCTATCTGCCCTATGGTCATTACACAGTCTGATATGCTAAGGTCGAACCAATTGACCATCTACTAACTCAACAAATGAATAATACTAATATCAGTAACAAAATATTGTTTCCCGCCATATCGTGGCATCACTTACATCTTAAAGAGAAACAGCACTACCATTGATATAGGAATGATAAAGAATCTGCTGTAGCCTGCTGAAACACCCCAGCACTGGGAAACAAAAATATTAACAGTCCAACTAGGAATCGAACCCAAATACTCCAGAAAACCAGACCAATTAAAGTAATATCACAAGCTAGAATCGGCAAAGCGTTACAAGAGGATTACACGCATGTAATGCAAAGTCGAGTGAAATTTAGTTTAGAGACAGCCAAGATACAAACTCATGGGTATTCTGACATAGTCCTCATAAAAATGCCAAGCCATCCGCATCTCTCTGCGATTTCTGGGATAACAAACAGACTATGCTTCACCGACTAACAGAAGCTTTAGTAACAACAGCGTCTATAGCGGTTAAATTTAATCGAGAAAAGAGACTAAATTTCTTGTTCAACGGCATTTTTGGAGCATTCTGAAACCTCCGAGACATTTTGCTAGTCACAGATGAAAAAACGGTCGTGAAGACTGTAAAATGTATAAAATAAATATGCTTAGACATCAAAGGAAGAACTGAAATATACTTAGAAATAATTACCCATTTCAAAATACATTAAACCAAAAAAATTACTAGGTTAGGAGAAGACTCTGTGTTTAATTTTTGTCACCATTGCAATTTCTGTGACTGAGACAAACAAGTTTACAGCCAAGGCAGAGCACCGACAAAGGAGCAGCTGTCGGAAGACCTGTTATTAAAATTTAACATTTGCCGAGAATCTTTCCCGCAGCCGGTGTTTCTTTTTAAGGCCACCGCCGAGAGAGAGGTGTCAAGCGTATTTGATAAAAGTAATCCCGGCAAGGGAAGTAAGCGCGCGAATAAAGCCTGAAACTTCGTAAAAACTTTTCTTGCCCTTCTTAAGGCAAGTTGTAAAGGTAAACGAGTACGGTGAAAACACGAGCATCACTTTGTTTACTTAGTCTTCAACCGCGAACATGGCGCACCTCTTGAAGAGAGCAGAACGACCTAACGGTGAGAGAACCGAGGAAACTACCTTCTTCTTATCACACTACCAGTCAATTCCATGAGCAATGGTAAGATAATTAAGGTAAAACAAGATAATCACTATCCTGGCACTGAGGCTTACACGTGGTATGTAAAGGCCTCGGCGCTATAATGAAGTTGTGATCAACACCACTTAAAAATACAAGGGACTTTGTTTTTCTTATGCCCTCGTCGATGTCGTAGTCATAAGGGGTGGTAATGGACTCTGGTATGGAGCGGGAAGGAATTCGGCGATGGCCTTTTGAAGGAATCATCTCGGAATTCGCCTAGAGTGATTTGGGGAAACCAGGGAAAACCCAAAACTGGATGGGGATTCGAACCCGCGTCGTCCTGAATGTGAGACAACAGCGTTATTGCTAGCCCACCACGCTCGGTACTCGAAGGGAAACACGCGCTGCCGCCGAGGTCGAAGCGGTCATCGATTCTTTTTGTCTCTCTCTCGTCGCCCGCTGAGCTACGGCCTTGTCGAGCGATGTAAACCCCTGCGACAAGTTGATCATGTGACCCCCACGGCCCGCGACATGACGCGACATACTGGGAAGAGCGTGACATTGGCGCAGTTCTGCGTTTACATGTAGTATGGGCACCGAACGGGCGTGACACAAGTAACAAGTAGAGGGGGAACAAATGGACTTATTTGATGCGTAAGTGTCTCGAATTCTTTAATTTCTCACCTCTAACTGTGCGTTCTTTTAAAAAAAATTATGAAAATTGTAATCCAATCATACCAACTCTACCTTTGTCAACAATCCTGCACATATACCATTATTTCCAGAATCAATTCCTTACTGAATACACTTCTGTCGAACTTCTTTTTAAAATTTACACCTTGTTGACGTCGAGGTCGTTAGAGTTGGAAGAAGATTGGTGCCAGTGAACTGGAAGAAATTCGCTCAAGACCGTTCGAAGAAACCATCCTGGCATTAAGCAGGAGTGATACCGGGAAACTCGATATTCGAATGCCCAGACGAGGCCCTATCTTTCTCCCTTAGCCCTTAGGTTAAGGGATTCTTGTCGGAAGTACTTGCATTCTTGGCATTGCCTTCTTTTATTTGCTGTTTCCGTATAAGTGTTTGTTTTACTTTAATATTTTTCATTTCTGTAGATCCCTTTTTTTATTTTTATTTTAAATTATTTGAATGGCCAGGTCATGGATCGGTCTCTCGAATTCCAGGACCGAAAGTTATTTTAAACGCAGTTTTTTCTTAATTTTATTTGTGATGTTAATTTAATAATTTATGTCATTATGATGTTGTTGATTTACTCGCTTTCAAGATTGTCTGTAGATAATTAAGGTTTTGTATCATTGAGTATAATTGAAGAACGAGGTGAAATAATTGATTAGATAAAGAGAAATGCCGCAAAAACCTTGGTATCAGGGTGTCCAATTTGTGAACGTAATGATGCTGTGACATATGAGAGCTGAAGAAAAATTTTTAGAACTTAAAGAAACGGAATCGGGTGAGTTTACGTATTTAATAACAACAAGTGGCGGTGGAACTGACAAATACTTTATGTAGACTGGTACGATTGGGTACCCTTACGCTACTATAGTCAATTTAGTTTCTAATTGCTAACCTATTTCTTTAAAATAATAATAATAATAATAATAAAATAGGAAATCAAATTGCCTACAACAGCACAATTTTATCGGAGGAACTACTTGGTATTTCTCGGCGTTTATTTACAACTGTGAGACTTTAACACTCAATGAATTTAGAAACAGAAACATAAAACAGCGCAAAAAGTTATGAAAATTCAAAATTGATTTCACCAACAAAGACAAGAAAAGAACAACCTACATCAGCTGAGTTACAAGGGTGTTCTTTATTTGCTTATGGCTTTCCGCCTCTTCAATTTTAAGACCATTAGAGGAGGGAAAAGGAGCGGGAGCAAGGAGCAGGAAGGAATTCGACCATTACCTTGTGAAGAATCCTGAATGAAGAATGAAGAATCTGAAATGATATCGGGAAACCAAGTAAAACTAAAATGTGGACGACCGAATGAGGAATCGAGCTAGTACCCAGGTCAAAGACATTTTGGCTGTCATGTTGCTAACATAAATGATGAAAGATGGACAAAAACAATGTTGGAGTGTGTGAGATAACAACCATAGAATTAGTTAACTTTCGTAAGTAATAGATAAAATAATATAATGGGATGTTTAAGTTGGCTAGCGTGTAAACCAAAGATTTATGCAATGAACATCTCTGACTGTATCATGGTTTTGTTTTACTCGTTGTTATAGTAGACTGGCTTAAAAAATTGTTGGATTGAGTTTTTTGTTAAGCTTGTGAAAGTTTTAAACACTGAGAGTACAATAAAAAAAATCAATGCTGAACAAAAGAAACCGAAGGAGAATTATTTTTAATGACTGATGAAAACATTTATCAAGATAATGGTTTGTACTAAACAGCAGCGAGGCGGCTAACGTTTGACATTTTTGGTTAAAATCAAAAGTGCATAACGGGCCCTATTAAACGACAGAAAGCAAGTATAAACCTCGCAAGTGGAGTCCTAGATATCTTCCGAGAAAGACATATGCAAGGTTGCTGGCAGAGAACATAAGATCATTCTTCCTGGAGAAGTACTATCTAGATTTGTGACGCTAAGGGGCTCCAACATTTCATGACTTTAATGGCTGATGATGATGGTGACTATTTAGCTTCCTACAGCAACGAAAGGCGTTGGGACGTTATTGCAGACGGTATGGGATTTTTGAGAATAAATAGTTTGAATATAGGCCATAGCCTTGTGGCAGGGTATCATTCCAGCATTCCTCTGGAGTAATTTCAAAACATCATGAAAACCGAAGTCTGGTTAGCTGCACCGAGAATCGAGTTCAGTTGCTACTCAATGCAATGATAATGATTGATTCGGGCTATGACTAATTCTACATCGGGAACAATCAAAGTGGAGAATTTACCAAGTGCCGGAGCTATCATTAATACACTTAATGATGTTAGGAGTCTTGGATTCTTCTGCATACCTCATAACTCGGCGTATTAGAGAGCGTTGATAAATCACGTAGCTCCATTTTAGACTCCTGCGAACACCCCTCCCCCCCCCCCCACCCCACGTAGCCCTACGTGGGTTTTGCCTCTAACCCCCCCTCCCCCCATGTAGCACGTAGCTTTTTTCCCATTTGATTCCAGAAGACATTTTGTATCATTTTCTCTTGTCAGACGATTGTAAATTACATACGCAGATAATTAATTGAGGGAAATAAATATACACATGCTGTTGTGTGTTCTGTTCCTCATTTTATCTGTGAAAAATGTTATGAAAGAAAAGCTACGTGGCCTGGCTCGGAAACCCCCCCTCCCCCCACGTAGCCCAGCGTAGCCTTCCAGCCAATCCCTCCCCCCTCCCCCCCTGGACAGAGCCACGTAGTTTGTGCACGCTCCCTTATGGAGTAGAAAATGAGCAGCAAGACATAAGACCGGAATAATGATAAATTGTCTGCCAGATCGAAGAGTAGCAAACCGGCAAGAAGAGGGTTTCCGATAATTGGAAAAATCGTACAGATATACATTGCGAATTTGCGTGTGGTAATTAAAACTCTTCAATGGTTATATGACGCAGTTAGTAAGTGAGCGCTGCAGGAATCTCATAGTAGTAGTTTGAAGAAGAAGCTATTGGTGAATCAAGTGATTTCTTGTAGTTCCACTCTCCCTTTAGTCTATTCATAATCAAATAATCACCGTGGAGTGCATTACTGTATACAGTTTGTTACTTTGAATAATGCTTAGCTCTGTTCTGTTTCTAATTACGATTTTTTTCTGTTTTCTGTTGATGCTACCCTTGCCCAAAGCATTGCCAGTAATACGAAGTGTCTGCCCAGTCTTAATTATAATGATATGGTCGCGGTAGTATCGTATATATATTAAAGAAGTTCCTAGAACAAGGGAAAATGGAAGATGCTGTATGATCCAATGAACTCGCCTTTCCTCGAACATGTTCAGTTTCCTGTACAATGCGATATTTCATCGACAAACGCACTAATTTTACGTTTCTACTTTCATTGCATCTATGTAGACATAACACAGAGACGCCGTTATTTACTTCTAAAATATCGTGCACAAATCAATTTAACAATGTCATTTTAGAGTATTGAAAATATTTTGAGATGACATCAAACACACTGTAGATGAATTTTTTTCACTTTTCTCTGAAATATATCAGCAAAAGAAGTCTGCTAAGAATATTTTCGCCAAGATCGTTTGTAAAGATTAATAAGATTTGTGACCTTAATATACTATCCTGCGGATATGCAAATGTATCACTACAATTTATCGCTCGCTAACAAATTATGTGTACAATATTTTCTCTGAAAATCTGTAGGCCTTTAATTCCGCAGAAAGGAGGAAATATGGCACTACGTAATATCTTTTATGAAAGGTGTTATCTCAATTCTGCTACTTTACTAATTACTTTTATAGCGAAGAATGAATGGTGCAGTAGCTGATAGTATTAAAAGGAAAGCTTCACGTCTTGTCAGGAGAGTGCATGGTGAAATCTCCTGTATTAACGAATGATTCTGGTATTCTGCTGAAGTGATAGCGGAAAGAATAAAACTCTAGAAAATGTATGACTATACCAGAATACCAAATCAGAAGGAAACCATTCATCCTCTAAGCAGCGCAAAGAAACATGTTTGACGTTATAAAATATCAGAGCAATGAATATCCTTCTCTATCCATTACAAGTTTACAATGCCCCTATTTTCCTTTGATTTAGACAAATTTTGAATAGCCAGAACATTTCGGGATGTTGTAGTTATCATGTACGATGAATATTTGAAACCGTTCCTCGAATAAATGACTAAAATTTGTTCCTTTTTAGGAACAAATTTGTTACACAAAGGTAGAAATATAAATGAGGTGAGATGAGGTCATGAAACGAGACAGTTCCCTACGCGGTTGGGAATATTGGCATGAATGAGGCTGATCAAGTTTTCCCATCTTTATTTCATTCATAAAACACACTACAATTAACAACAGCGATCAGAGCTAATTACCAAGATAAGAATGCTTAAACACGCAGAAAAAATGTTTTTCCTACCTCTGTACCCAGGCCTAAAAAGATTCCATTTAACAGCAAGACGATACCAGAATTAAATAGACTTTCCCCTGTTTCTTCAATAATAAAAAAGTCATGGAACTTATTTCAGTTTCCAACGTTTAATTTACAACTTAATTTTAAATAAAAACAATTGCTATTGCTATTTAACTATTTAATTAATTAATATCGTGCTGGATCAATGTGGAAAATAGACACAAAAACAATTTGATTACGATTACTCTTGGGAAAACTAGCGAATGGCTGAAATATTGAACGAGTGATTGCTGAACAAAACGGTTTGAAAATGATGATAAATTATTTATTTACAGGTTGTTTATAATGCGTTGATTTTAATCGAATTAATTTTATAGAGCATTTAATTAAGAACTTGAGCACACAGTAAAGCAAGCAATTAGTTAAATTACCCTGACACTGTGTTTACTCATAACTTTAGCGTCAAGTGTGTTAATACGAGTAAACTCGTGTGACCACTCCGAGGTATAAAAAAGTATCTCACTATACGGAATTAACTTAATGTCTGACACAGGGAATGCAAGCTCAGAAGGTGGTGGGGCGATGGTTGACCAAAAGTGGTCCTGATTCTACAAAGGTAAAACAATTTACGCAAGGTATTTTCACATAGTTAACATTATTACAAGTGAAAGGTAACAACTATTTCTGAAGCCGTCGTAACAGATATATTCTGCCTACAAAAACATAAATAAAAAAATCGGTTACAAGAAAAACTTAATTATTTATAACTGTTATCGCGGACAAGGAATACTCCTCGAAATTCTCGCAGCAATATTCTTGTATTAATGCAATCTACCCTATTCACATCGAACTAGTGGCTAAAGGGTATATTCCCCTTGTCCTTATCATCACCTCCTTCGCCCTTCTTAACTTTCTGAACTGAGTGGCAAATTTCCTATTTGTGTGTTGGGGGTAAGGGCAGTGGAGTGGGGATAGAGGAGTCTGACCTTGAACCACCTCTATTAACTGAATGGGCTATAACAGTTATGTTCCGTATTCTTTGTACGGTACTATGCGACTTGACATAACGAAAACCATATCACGACTTATCATCTCCCGTCATCATTTACAATTAAAAAAGACCCACCGTATAGTTCAGGAGTATTTTATATGGACGTAAGCACCCTTTCACAAAATTCTTCCTGGAACTTTACTGGGGCTGTGTCCTGTTCACTTTCTATTGCAAGAGTCATTTGTCGTTTAGATGACTGTTACGTTAGTGTCCAGTCGAACATGTGTTGTTCAGAGGCGAAAGAAGAAAGAGAGCGTAACGCTGTACCAGTCCACTGAGGCCTACTCTTCCAAACAAAACTGGGATGCCGCCAAGCATAACGTCCCTATTCAACAGTGTTGTATGCCTTTACATCATGCGTACTGCAGAGAGGTTTGAAATTAAACCCAGCACGTCTCCCAAATTGTGAAAATTACTCTCAAAGATCAACCACATAGAAAATTATAATGACCTACGCCACGGGAGCGGGCACATATACCATTGTATTTATAAACATATTTGTCGAAACACTAGTTGTATCCTCGTCTGGCCATCCATGTTAAATTTTTCATGGTTTTCCGAAATCACTGGGTGATGGGATGAATCATTCAAAATGCCCTAGACGAATTTGTTTCCGTTCCTTATCACCAACATCCTCCTGTTGAAATGGCCCCGATGTTGAGGAGTAAAAACATTTTGTTTTAATGTTCAACTTTAACAGTCTTCTTATTGGCTCAGTTCATATAACGTAGTCATTGAGTAGAGACCTTGCAGACAACATGGTTCACGGAAATTCTCACCTTATATTAAAACCAATCATTAAGCTTGTAGCAGTAACACGAACAACTGCAAACCGAATTTACCGCGTTCCAGCACGCACAACCATTAAATAATTTTTCTGACATACGCTCACAAAGAAGTCTAGACTTGACCGTCACTAGAACGCCCAAGTTTAAATTTTCTTGAAAGATCTTCCGTCATATATTTGTCAGTGAGAGCTTACATGTAGACTGGCTACTAAACGATTATAGAATTATGCTGAAATTGACAAAAGGTAGCGTTAATTTATTAATGCAATGTTGTTGCAAGCCATGTTTCGACAGTTGCTTAATTAATTACCAGTTGAAAGACAACACCAACGCAACTGTTTAATTAATTTATTGTTGCGTCGTACGCGTTTCACCTCTTATCGAGGCATCATCAGCGACGAATCTGTGTTACAGTTTTTTATATACAGTTTTATATACATTTTTTATCCTATTATTATGTAATTATGAGCATGGGATATTTTTATAGCTATTACTTACATACTATTTACATTTGTTAATATGGTATGCAGCTGCGCATCTCCGTTTCATTATGCAAAGCATGTTTTTCCTGTATCCTATTTACACTATTGTGCGTTTTCATCGTTCTGTCGTCTGTTGGCACCAGCTGGTTTGTTTATGTCGTCTTCCTGGTGCGCTTTCGCGCCTTCGGTTGTCTGCTGTGGCCATCTTGTTAGTATATGTCATATCTCGTGCGGATAGCGCGTGTTTTGAAAAGTTCGTGTATGTGTGATGTTCTGTTAGAATGTTTTATATTTATGTGTGATGTATATATGTATGATGTATATATGTGTGGGGTTTTATTATACAGTTTGTGTTTATTTTGTTTTGTCTGTCGAGTTTCTGTGTATTAAATTGAGTAACGTTTTATTTGTAAGGTTTAATTGGTCTTTTAATACCTGTTTGCCATCATTTTTTGCTTTTGAATATATATGGTTTCCTGTATAGTGAGTGTGTAGTGTCTGTGGTTGTTGATAGTGAGAATTTGCATATCTGTGTTTATGTTTGTTGGTGAATGGTCATTTCCTATAAGGTGTTCGGCAAATGTGGAATGGTTACTGTATTTTAATGCTCTCATGTGTTCTTTGTACCTAATTTGGAACTGTCTTCGTGTTTGCCCTATGTATATTGCTTCACATTTTTGACAGGTGAGTTGGTAAATGCCTGAATTGTGGTATTTTTTGTGTCTGAATGGGGTCTAATTTGTCTTTGCAGTGAGTTGTCAGTTAGCAGTGCAGCTGTAACACAGATTCGTCGCTGATGATGCCTCGATGAGAGGTGAAACGCGCACGACGCAACAATAAATGAATTAAACAGTTGCATTGGCGTTTGTCTTTCAACTGGTAATTTATTTATGTATCAAGAGTTTGATATGCTCATTTAAATATCTAAGATTTCCCTAAAAGTAGCTACCACATTAACGTAGCGTAGATGCCTCCTTCAATGGTAATATTCGTAATTGCCTGGAACAGGTCAGCTTGATCATTGGCCAACGAGAACCAAATCAAGCAACAGATTGAATATGAAAGGAATTATTAGTAAAAAATGGTACTATGAAAGTAACCTTCACTTTACAAACTGAAGAAATAAGTTACAGATTTGAGACGAAGCAATTAATTGGATTCACAAAAAAAACATTCTTATGGCTTTATGCTTCGTCGACGTCAAGGTCATAGAGGTAGGATGGGATTGGGGACAAGGAAGGGAAGGAATTCGGCCATGGCCTTTTGAAGGAAGCATCCCGGCATTCGCCTGGAGTGATTTGGGGAAACCATGGAAATCTCAAATCTGGATTCCCGGACGAGGATTCGAACCGGCATCCTCCCGAATGCGAGGCCAGAACGTTAACCGGTCACCCACCACGCTCGGTCATAAAAAGACATCTGGACGGAACAGCAAATACCCTGCACCACATTGTTTTACTGGAATAAATCCTATTTTTAACATATATGTTATTAATGACTGGATGTTGTGGGCCATTTCCTCAATTGCAAGTTAATCAATTTTTTATAAAGGTGAATAACACGCCAATGCAATTGAATTTTTGCATTGGCGTGTTATTCACCTTTATATGTTATTAGTTGGTGTTGTATTAAAACCAGTACATCAGATAGCGTATTAGTTATAGCAGAGACAATCGAGCGTGAAACATTTCTCCTCCATTAGCAACGATCTATCAAATAGAAGTAACGGTACTTAACGGAGTTAAATGTGACACGACGAAGCATTGGAGCTCCGTTATTTATTACAATGGTTTACGGTATAAGGAGGTTAATTGCTCCGGGGTTAGGAGTCGAAGCCACGACACACTTTCAAGGAGGTCACGACGAACTAAGCAGGCATTACGGAGTAATGAGTGGCCAAGTGCGTATTAACACCTTCCCTTCTATATCTGAGCACTTCAAGTAAAACGCAGGTACAGTACATAACAAGGCAATTACCAATCTGGAATTAACTAGTGTAGCAAACGAAACTGACTAATGTGGTTGTATTGAGGGAATACATTTTTTGAGAGAGATGAAACACGGTAAGGAGAGTATGAATTAAGGGACATTGAAGCTGTTGGAAATTGGCCTGATTAAAAATGAACCCAAGGGTAC
This sequence comes from Vandiemenella viatica, assembly GCA_031002005.1. NCBI lineage: Eukaryota > Metazoa > Arthropoda > Insecta > Orthoptera > Morabidae > Vandiemenella > Vandiemenella viatica. The sequence goes on along the minus strand of JARYHS010009186.1, from coordinate 108,917,384 downwards.
ACCGTGTTACAGTCTACACACCTGACAGTTTATGATGTTTACATATACGGGGTGTAATGCAAAGATTAGAGTTACTTTTACGACAGGGTCCTCATATAAGCGGTTACACAAAATATTACAGAATAAGTATCAAAATAAAAGCTGACATTCTAAAGTAAGAGCTACTCTCGAGAGCTGACGGTTACGTTCAGATTGCATAATAGATCGAATTAACTTTAAAAAAATGGTGTATTTTTAATACCATTCCTTATTCCTTGTCTTTCAAATGTTATATATAAATCAAACACAAAAGAAATTTCAGATGAAAAGAATTATTGTGGGTCTTAAATATTTTCAAACAATATTTTTCTCAACGTATTTATTACCTAATTCATGAAATTCTCCGTTAGATGTGTGATAATTTTTTGATGAAGCATCAATTTTTGTTAAAATCAGTTATTAGTTTTTTTGCGAAATCTAAAAACTTGAGAATTACTTCTGTATAAATTTGGGAAGAATTTTTAGACCGGTAATTTCTGAAATAAAGATGAGGGAAATGAATTTTTAATGTTTTTTTTCATAAAGCTTAGAATATCTTTTCTTAGAACAAAAAGGAAAAATCAATTTTTTTAAAAAAACAAGTGGATTTTCAGCTTTCATTTGAAACTGGACCTCGCAATCGGAAGGACGCGGGTTCGAGTTCCCGTCCAGGCATCCAGATTTGGTTTTTCCATAGTTTTCCCAAATCACTCCAGGCAATGCCGGGATGGTTCCTCCAAAAGACCATTGCTGAATTCCTTCCCGTTCCTTGCTTCCATTCCTTTTCGGCCTTTAATAACCCCAACGTCGACGAAGCGTAAAGCCATAAGAAAGACGTTTGAAATTTTTCTTCAACCGTCCCCCCCCCCAAAAAAAAAACTCCCTAACTATTTTCACTGCCTTAATCTTTCGATAGTTCAAGTTATAAACGTGTTACGTTTAGCAAGAAATAAAGTGTGTATTTACATATTTCTAAGATAAATGTTTCAGCAGTTTTGAGAGTATAACAAACGGATTGACAGACGGACTAATAAACTAATCCTTTCTCACGATATCCTAAAGTAAACAAAGCACTACCATCTTCCAAAAATATGTTTTTTTAAATTAATAGAAATGCAAACTAAAGGAATAGTAAAAAAAACATCTAGTTTGTGTTGTTAAGTCTACAACTAACCACCTATGTACAAAACAGATAAAATCTTAGGAATTAATAGTTAAGGATTTAGTTCGCTTAACACCTCTAGTAGTTGTAATGGTTATACCAAAGAAGCGGAGGAGATATTAATTTATTCTTCATTACCGAACAAGTGTTTAACACGGCATAATTATTTTTTTCCTGGTCATACATTCCGACGATCTTAAAGTGATTCCAAAGAATATAGGAATATGAAGAGATTGGTTTTACCAGAACAAGTCCATCTTCTTGACATCTGCTCCGTTTGTAAGAATGAACGGGGCCTGATGGATTAGTGGCTAAAGATCGGGCCTTCTATCCTAAAGAGTGTGTGTTCGATTCCCTGTCCTGCCATCTAAATTTCAATATGCCATGAATTCCTGAAATCACTCAAGGCGAATACCGAGATAGTACCTTCCAGTAGACCACGGCTAAATTCCTTCACATTCTGTGTTTCCAATCCTCTTCCGACTCTAATAATCTCAACGTCAACAAGCCGTAAACATAAAAGAACTAAATTTGGATGCTGGACTGGAAATCTGATCCAGGTAATTGACTTGGCTTCAATGTTCCTGGAACAACGTCTTAAGATGTCTGTCGAACTATTATATTATACCTTAAATGGCCTAAGTGTGAAAGCAAGTGGTATCTTCGTATTATGCACTGTTACTACACAAAAGAAGTGGTAGTAGTATTACAGAGATGAGAGGGGGTTTAGGGGAGATTCGATAAATTACATCGTTACTTCAGTACTGTGACCAACATCGGGGGAGTGATATTCTGCTTGAAATCGAGATGTAACTCGGTTTTAACGAATTTAGGAATTCCATAAGCGGGCACTACTAAACTGGAGATCGTCAAAGGCACAGCGGTGGATGTTTTTTCCCGGCCGTAATTTAGGGAAGGCGTTGGTCGCGTCACGCCTGTCCCGCTAATGAGCATCGAGTCGGCCGGTAAGTGGGTGGACACGGTAACTGATGAAGCCATCTCAACAGTCCGTGGGAAGGGACAGCCGGGGTCCAATTAGGCGGGACTTGTCTTGCGCAAAAAGGATACTGAGGTGAGGCAATGCGTGTGTGTTCAGAAACAGCTGCTCACGACAATCGTGAGAGATGCTGGAGACGACCCCAATACGGGCTCGAGACCAATCACGGGTCTAGAGAATGCAGATCACCACTGAAAGTTGTCTGGCTCACTCATTGGCGAGACACTGACTCACATGGGACAAAGGTCACCCACTGCATAAGCGCTGTCCTTGTGTGGCTTTACGCCTCGTTTTGTAGGATTTGGGAAGGAACTGGAATTACGGGGTGTCTACATGAAACTTCCCTGATTTCGAAGTACAGTATAAAATACACTATTAAACATAGAAGCTTGCGGTTCGTATCATCCTGCGAAACATATAAAAAAGTGTTTGTGCAATTTTGTCTATATTAGAGCTTTAATTTTGTTTAAGGTGATCAATAATCAACAAGCTTTACTATTTCACAAGAGAGAACCCAATCCATGGTGTGATGTGCTGAACCATCGTCACCAATGGGAGTTGAAAGAAGTTTCAGACATGTATTTGATAGGGTGCCACCAGATATAAAGACTGTTAAGATATGGTATGACAAATTTCTAGCAGGTTGTAGTGTTATAAGACATTCAGGTTCATGATTTCTTGGGCAGAACATTTACATGGAATGGATAGGACGAGATGCACCGACCAAGTGGCTACCACGATCTCCAAACGTAACACCGCTAGATTCTTCCCCGTCAGGTTATGTGGAAGACGTTGTGTACGTCTCACATGTACGTAATGTTGGCAATTGTGCATGCAATCGGTTTCATCACTCCAGACTTGCTTGTGGCACATTGGTTAAGATTGAGAATCACTTAGACATTTTGAGGACTTCGAAAGGAGTGCACTGATTTCTTTTGTCAAGCTTTTTGAGTTGCTTTACAGAATGGTGCAAAAGACTACGTTTAATAGTTTTTTTATATATATATTGTACTTTAAAATCAGGGAGATTTCATGTGGACAACATGTAATTAGATTACGGCAGCTATCATGGCATCTGCATTGTAATTGTCATTTTTAGTCATTAAATTATTTTGATGTTAAGAACAAGGTGTGACGGAGTTAAACACTGAATATTTATCATTTTGCTTCAATACATTATTTTAATGTTAACGTCATGGTACAACGAGGATATGCATGTGAATATTTACGCCACGAGAAATATTTTAATAGCAATAGAATCGGAAATATTCTTAAGAACGAAGACATACGCAGTGAAAGGATTTTTTCGGCATGGGTTGTTGTAGTAAAACACGCTGC
>JARYHS010009186.1:108806827-108912869 GCA_031002005.1 Vandiemenella viatica | reverse complement strand
GAATCAGAAATACGGAACGTCCTAACATAGTGCATATGATCACGCACAATTCTTAAAAATTCCTGGACCCACCGGGATTCGAACTTGGAACCGAATCACTAACTTTATAAAATAAGCATCTTAACCACGGAGCTAGCAGATCGCTGCTTGATATAGAAGAGTAATTCAAATGAAGTTAGCAAGGCTCTGCTAATGAAGAAGAGATAGTAAAAACTCCGGTCGAGGCTGGGATGCGAACCGGAGACTTCTTTGTCTACACCAGTCCGACTACAGTAACACTTATTACACTGAAATATCAACTCTACAAATTAGTATAGATGATACAATACAGGACGTCATTAGCGTGATAAAATAAAGATTTTGTTCGCTGCGTGTGACAGGCTGCATTACCCCCTCCCCGTGACGGGCCGCACAGTGGTCAGTCTCCCCCCGGCGATTGTTTTGCCTACTCGAATAACAGGGCCTGTGGCGGCCGAGAGGCGCAACTTAGGACGGCGCTGTTGAAAGTTTTTCAATTACGCCGCCGGTAAGGAGCGGAATATTCGGCGGCGGGGCGCTGCACGTCCGACGCCAACACGCCAGCCAGCCAGCTAGCCAGTCAGTCGTATTGATTTCGTCGGACCCACCGACGACAGCGGACCAGACACGTGGTATTCAGGGGGAGCGCTAATTGTCGCCCGTCACGGACTGACTCAACTACCTCTCCCGTCTTAAAAATAGTCGATACGCGAATAAACTCAACCCAAACGCAAAGGGACATTAAACACTTCGGTCCTTCACCAGATCGCCACATTGTGTAATTCTTACATTTACAATGACGCTTAAAGGTCGGTTAAAACTAGACCGAGCCGAGCCCGCACCGCACCGCACCGTCACTTTTCTTATTGTTGTCGCTCACTCGATTGAAGTGAGTTGTGTCGGCCGTGTGTTGGCCGGGGACGGTGTGGGCCAGTGTCGGGCTGGTCGATATGGAGAAGTGTGTATAAAGATTTCGGAAATTTCCGGTTCTTTACGACCAAATATTGTTTTGGCATTACTGATTGCTATCGAAAAGTGTCCTTTTATTTCAGCCTTACTTCAGGTTCATCAAATGTTCTGAAAATGTAGGTAGAGTCCTTGCATCTTCGCATTAACAAATCAAAGCTTTGCCAAAGGTGAAGGTCGATTTTAAGGCCTATAAAAATTGAATTCGAGACCCGGATTTTGAACCGGACACCTTCCATACCCAAATCACACGCCGCAAGCATCTGAATCTAGAAGTACTGAAAAATGTGTATTCAATCATATAAAAGTACATTTATGTTTTGGGATAACAAAAATGAATTATACAGAAAAAGTACGTTTATTATGTTTGAATATTTATTTTTCATTACATCAAGATTTGTCTCTTGACTTAGATGGTATAGGCGTACGATTGAGTACTGGAAGTCCCTGGTTCAAATCCCTGTCTCAGCTGTAATTTTGATTGGTCTTAAAATTGACCTCTGGCAAAGCTTTGATTTGTTAATGCTAAGATGTTAGGACTCTCCGGTGTTCGAATTTCACGTTAACCTGTAGGTCTCCTTTTCATATTAAGTGAGAACTATAGAGGTGTACTGCGCGGCTGATAAGAACCTCTGTGACTGGAATTATTAGATCACATGACATTATTATTATTTTACAGAATCTTTGCAGTCTGTTTTTAAATTAAAATGTATAATAATCTTATTCTTTTTTGTTCAAAAAATATTCAGTGAATCGAAAGTAATCGCAAACGAAAATAAACGCGTTAAATGTGAAGTGAGAGACGCTTCACATTTCATTGTGACTATGCAGAGATACACGAGAATCTTTCAATTCAGTACACTGTGAAGATCATTTTTTATAACTGCGTTGGGATACTATTTTTGTGCATTAGAGATCAAACAGTGAGGTGATAATAGGAGTCAGGCAAAAAAAGTATTTTAACATATTTTATTACTTTTGTAGATTATAAAGTGGAACCCGTCCGTCACACGGCCAAGCTACGGACCAGTATGGACGCGAGGCGGACGAGCCGACACACGGCCGAGTGTTGGCTCGGACGCGGTGCGGGCTCTGCTCGGTATAGTGTGGCCCGCCCTTAATGTGGCATGACATTTTTAAATTGCTTATAGTTTATAACACTTGCCAAATTTCTGGCTGACGTATGTATCATAGTTTTGAAATTATTTAAATCTAACACGAGTGGCAAAGATTGGAAAATGATGTGAATTTGTGTGTGTACACAATTTTGCCGATGAGACGTGCCCTGGGGGATGTTCAGTCCTGACATTCAGTTACACAAAGGGACACGCATCACTTTCCATCTGCAAGGGGCAGGTAGTAAGTGGGGTATAGACTGGCATGGGGTCTTGTCGCGTATGGCAGCTGTGCAATAATATCTCTGAATGTGAAGATATATGAGTGGATAAAAACGTTCCCAGCCAAGTTGCTCGGATGGAGGCAAAACCTGGACAAAAGCAGGTTCAGACTGGAGCCCACCGAGAGGATGATCATCGACTGATGAGACAATACATCACACGGTTGTTGGAGTTAACTGGCAGAAGATCGGCCAAAATCGTGAAGACTGCTCAAGCTCTACCTGAACCCATAATTCTAAGAGGCGACAAGATTTAATTACTGAACTGGCTGATGCTGATGTTAATCAAAAAAGTTCCCACTTAATCAGTGCCTATGTTTGTTTTGAAAAAGCTTAAGTTATGCAACCACTCTCTATGTTCATGTATTCTTGATGATATAAAACCATTGTAATTTACTACACAAAATAAAATGTGATATATTCCTTACCAACGTCAACGAAGCCTAGCCGCATGACTCTGAACTATAGCAACCGATGTCCTTGATTGGTAACAATTTTGCAATCTACGCGTTGAATTTAGAAAATTTGCTTTCTTAATTAAAGAAATTATCAAAGAGGAAAACTTAATCTTTAAAATGATACCTCACTTATTGATTTTGATAAAGTATGAAGTGAGAAAGATGGCTGGTCACACACACAAAAAAAAAAAAAAAAAAACCTTTTAGAAATAGTACGTATGATGATTACGGGTATTTCGGCATTCGTTTATACTCTTCTCGATTAGAATTTTAAAAACTACTTCAGTACATACGAGAAGACAAGATCTTTTGCAGTAACAAATTGAAGTTCTTTATGATTACTCTAAATTCTGTTTAAGCACAAACACCCTCATTGTTCCCCGTCAGACTTTTTGTTTTTTTTTTTTTTTATCTGAAACGATGTGCTGAAACTGGTGACGGTGACGTCGTCCATAAGCGCCGCGACGACCGACATCTGGGCGCTTCCGGCGCCACCTAACACGTATGAATATGCATGCAGCGGTGGCAGGGTAAAGTGACAGTTTTACTGGAGCACCTCGCCTCGCTTTGCCGTCTACTCGCCCACAGCTTCTATTGTCTACCCACCACGCCCCCAGAGCAAAAGACATGTCCACGATCTACCACGCAAAAGTCAAGTTAATGACTTCACAAAGTTGGGTTTGCCCAAGAGATTGATTGTGCTGCACAACAGAAAGCGTAAGAAGTACTGACAGGTCGGTTTAGGGGGGGGGGGAAAATGGTGTTCAAGAAGAATCTTTTTTTTCGCTTCGTTGACGTCTAGGTCATTAGAATATGAAAAGGACTGGAGTCAAGGGATGGGAAGATATTCAACCATGGCCTATTGTAGGAACCATCCCGGCATTCACCTGGAATGATTCGAATGCGCTTCCTCCCGAATTGTAGACCACTCACCTACCACGCGGTATTATGGATCAATGAAACCTCTATGGCAGTGTAAACTGGTGAACGATTTCAAACATTTTTAAGAACTCGTGTCGAAATTATCACTGTTGAAGGATAATATATAATCCATATAAACTAAGTGGCTACTATAAAAATGCAGGAAGTATTATGAAGAAGAAATATAAATTAAGAAAGTCACAGTATTATCAGGGACAAATATAAGTTAACAAAGACATGAGGCAAGCTTACGGTTCGTTTCGATCAATATTCAACTTTATGTAGAGTAAGCAATCAAGAAAATAATAATAATAGTAATGATAATATTGAATGTTCTATAAGGGTTTAAGCATAAACAGTAAGTACTCAGTTATTGAGTTATGAAAACCCTGAGGATATTGATTTGTTCTGAAAAAAAAATCAAAATACTGGGAGTAGCATTTGGACAAAATGTAAATCATAATCAAGGTAACGATTTTGAACTGATAACAGAAGCATTAGGTTAAAGATATATAGCATGAAAATAAGAGAAGTCAGTGTTAAGTGAGTAAAAATACGACTGATAGGCAATGCAAGAGTGATATTAAAATAAGAATGAGAAAAAAGAGCCTACTTAACAAAAACAAAAAATCTGGATCTCTGCAAGAACTTTCAAAAACTATATACATGGGGTACAGCGATTCAGAGAAGTGAAGTTTTTACTTTGGAAATATAATAATCAAGGAAGATGAAAAAAAAAATGAAGAAAGATAAGTTTGAAATAAAGGTGTTTTGGATGTGATGAGCGAAGGAAGAAATTTCTGGAAGATCCTGACAAACAGAAAAGACAGAATTGTGGACCATATTGTAATATATGACCGATTAGTTAATTTATTAGTAGAGCCTGCAAAGAAATGATAGTATAGAGAAGAATAAGGTAAGACTAACTTGAAACATAGTATGTTGCAGTGAAATGTTAACTGGAATAGGAACGGAAAGATGAACGCAATAAGCAGCTGAGAGAATGGTGACAGAAAAACAAGTTACAGTACTGCTATGCTAAGTGATTTAGGGTGACACTGGGCTGTGTATACAGTAGCTACAGCCCTAGATCAAGCCATCTTTGTCACAGATCTGAAAAAGTTTTCATCAATTTATATTCTCGATGCAGTAAAAATGCAACGCCAAACCCAAATTAGAATTTCCCTGATTTACGTCTTGTAACAGATGTTTCAGCGAGAAGTGCTGTGCTGCGTGGGTGGTGGTGATGAAATGCAATAAATGCAGGAGGGGAGGTTGGGTGGCCCACACTTTGTTCCCTGTGTGCTGGCGACTCGTCGGCCCGAGCCGCTAATGGACGCGGGAAAGGGGAGAGAGACGCCGCCTGCTGACACGCAGAACGCAGCCAGCGACACAGCGATAGGAAACAGGTGCACCTTAATCAGCCCGCGCTGAAAGCAAACACATCAAGAGAAGCCAGAATCGATAGACAGAACTATTCACGCATCAGCTCTCAAAGAACAAGGCAGACTGTTAAAAAGAGCTTGATTTAGTGATTTTCGAGACGAAAATTATAGAAAGGCAGTTAGTATGATAGTGGATACTACGCTAACGAAAATGTTTTATAAAATTTTCGATATTCTGAAAAAAAGCCTAAATAAATTGTCTAATATCTTCTTTCTTAAGCAAAAGACATAATACATCCATCAAAATAGTGGATGAAAAAGCTTATCGCAGACGGGAGTTATAAGCTGTGAACTGAAAGCTTTCTACAGCAAACAGTTGCAAATATCCGTGTTACCATTAATAGTCTGGTTTTCCAAGGCTTCCCAAAAGCCCTTCGCACAAAAATTTCGTAAAATTATATGCATAACATACTGGATGACCTTACAACACCTCGTAAATAACAGATTTTTTTTTCTTATGGTCATTAGAGAAGATGATGGATTGGGGGCAAAAACGGGAAGAAATTCGAACATGACCTTTTTGTAGGAACCATTTAAGCAATCCTGGAAAACCGAAATCTGGATGGCCGAACGAGGATTCGAATCCGCTGAATAATCCAATCCTTGGCTTAAATGATCTCGCTTTCAAAAATCTCGGTTTCCGAAACCTTTTTAATGTAAATGAGGAATACTTTTATCTGTTAAACATGTGAATAACCTGGTCATGCAATTGTGATATTTTCACAATAAACAAAGCACGAAAGTACAGCTAATATTGTAATAATGAACTAAAATCAATTTAGAATTTTTTTATTTAATAGTGCAATAAAATTATTATCATTGATACGAGGCTGCATTTTTTATGTGTACCAACTCAGAATTATCTTCTTGAAAACCATGAATGTCGACTTAGTATAGACGTAAAAAGAAGAAAATTAATATTATTAATGCTTTGGGGTAATACGCAGTCCATGTTCTTTGTTGAGGAAAGCAACTGATGTCAAAACCAAACCAAAAACGAAAAGTTCGAAGTGACTCGTGCCCTCTGCAACAACACTGTTACATCAAAGTTACTGTGACCCCGACAAAAGCAATGTCATTAATATACCCATTAGCAGATGAGCTTATATTCATTACTCCGTAGGTAGTACAAACAGAACAAAACAAGGGACTTGTAAATGTGATTAACAAATGTTATTTGCACAATGCAGCCAGATTGTATGAGAAAGATAAAAGCGATGTGAATGAAATGCCCGTAAAGTATTCAATTTTTTCCTATTATTTTATTCTTTGCGTTATCAAAGCTTAAGTAGGAAAAAAATAAGAATGAGATTTTTTTAGCCCCCACACCCACAAAAATACGATGTCCAATAGTTGCATCAATAAGCTGTTTCTATATTTAAAAACCACTGCAAGAGCTAGTTTTTTCCCGTAAGATTTTTTTATGTTTATGAATGCTCTTGTCTAAATAATAAATGATGATTTATCAATATAACTAACTACACAAAACGCTGAACACATGTTTTTAAAACACCAAATTCGATACCAGTAGAATCCAGGTTATTTCTGGACCCCGGTTCAGCAGCAAGGAAGCAATTTATGCCAAACTTAAAAAAAAAAAAAAAAAAAAAAAAAAAAAAAAAAAACAGAACTGTGACTAAAGCAAACATGGATATTTTACGCAATTTTTGTTTCTGAAGAAGAAGGCATAATTTTTAGTTTAAATTTTATTCTTGAAACCCATTAGGGACTAAAATAAATAATAGTTCATGCAGTTTGATAGAATCTAAACCCCAGTTGTTTAGTGTAAGGACATGCATTATAAACCTCTTCAATGAAAAGACGTCAACGAAACCAAAAATGTACATAGATAGTCGCATTACGTAGACCTTAGAATGAAATTTAGTATTAATCCGTTCATGTCATTAGGCACAGAAATATGTTACTTACTCAAAGACAGAAGACATGAAATTGAAGCTCAAAGCATCCCAAGACTTCATGCTCACCGGAAATAATAAATTTCTATACTACTGTATACATAAAAATCAAGATTTGATCTCCTTCCATGTAAAGCTATTCACTAAGGTGAGCCGTGATAAGGCGTCTGGTTGGGTGCCAATATAGTCAAACGCAAAGATACGGAAGGGCGATGTAGCAGAATATTTATTGAATACAGAAGCTGTTGTGACGTTGAAATCTCTGGCAGGTAGGAAAGCTGGCGAGAGAATGTTTCATCGGGCTTTTCCCAATCTTGCACCTATTCTCGTTCCTGACTGGCCCAGCGGTCCACCAAATAGCTTGTAGTCTCTTTGCGCATAGAATTCTATTATTCCCATCACGCACTACACTCCTCTGTTGTGGAAACAAGCCTTACAGCCTGCATCCCACAACGGTTCACGATAAAAGATCTGAATGAAGTCACAAGCGTACTTCTCCATCTGGAAAGGGCGAAGACTAATACCACAACTATTGGCCGGAAATTCGAAGGATCATACAATATAATACCATCTTTCACCGCCATATGCTATTATTATCTCTATGGCAAGGTAACATCTAAGTAAGAAGACAGAAATCCATCAATACGTACAAAGATATGGGAATAATACAACATCTAAAATATATCTAACTGTCTTAGGAGACCACACTTCGCGAAATCCTACCTACAAAGAAACAAAACAGATCCTGCTTATTCCCTGTCATACTTTGTTGTAGGTATTGTACGATTTGTTTTCCTGTGATTATTACTGTAATCGTAAACCATCACAGACCAAGATAAAATTTGTTTTTACATCCATTACTGACTGGATTGCAGCCAACCGTATGGTAGGCACATGGTCAACGAAAAAACGGACGCCTCGGTTCTCAGATGTGAGTCATAGGGACGGCAAGAAAAATGCCACAGATATTTAAGACCGATAGACTCTTGCAGATAGCCACTTCTCATTCAATTTTCAGTAATAACTACTTATTTCACTAGTTACTTAGTAACTCTTGTCTTTGCTCCCAGTCAGCTACCAGAACTTGTAGACAGTTTGTTACTTTCTATCAATGAACTTGTAAACACACGTACCTCATAAAATGGAGTTGCATTTCGAGGTGTCATAGAAATTCCTAATTGCACCAAATCTAAAATTTCCAATAATGCTAGGGGAAACAATGTTAACATATTGTCCTGCCTTGTACTCCTTAGACCGGGGTGAGACAAGGTACTATTCATTTTCATTGAAAGAAGTTTGCTGTGAATACTGTTTCAGTTTTATCGGCAAATAAATTGATTTAAGAAATAAATATATTCGAATTTCGTTGTTCAAGCTTTTGCGACATGTACCGTTAACGACTGATAACGTATGTAAGTCTTTGTAATGTCATATCGGTCTTTCAGACTTCTTTTCTCTAGCAGTTTACATATGATCCATTCATAAATTCCATGTACGGACTACTTATTATGCAGTATAAATGTGGATTTGCGCTGCATGCGATGTTTATCAATGAAGCCCATGGACGAAAGTAACAGGGATACATTTAGAAAAGACATGTTTTTTTCCCCAAGGGCAGTTCCAACCCGCAAAGGCTGTATAGCTTAGCAAGGACCACAAAAGCATAAACGTTTTCCACAAAATGGTATTGGACATAAGATGTACCCAGAAAAATGACAGGATTAAACCACAAAAAAAAAAAAAAAAAAAAAAAAAAAAAAAATGCCGGAGGAACTATGGGTAAGTAGTCTGCCACAGTTAAACCTTTCTCTTTAGTTTGTTGCTATTTTTAAACATGTTGGAAATTGGATATCTTCATTAGACAAGTTAAGTGGTATAATGGCTTCTCCGTCATATTATACCGACAACTTTTACGTAACTTACAGCTTTCTATATCCAAGTCCACGTGGACGAAGTCACGGATAAGGGAGCGTCCATAAACTACGTAGCCCCATTTTTGGCCTCCACTGGACCCCCCTTCCCCACCTAGCCTGAGGTGGTTTTTGTCTCTACACTCTTCCCCCCACCCCCACCAACCCCCCCCCCCCCCCACCCGCGTGGCACGTAGCTTTTTTCCCTCTTGATTCCAGAAGATATTTTGTACTGTTTTCTCTTGTCAGACTATTGTAAATTAGTTCGGGGATGATTAACTGACGGAAATAAATATTCATATACTGTTGTGTGTCCTATACCTTATTTTAATTGTGATAAATAATAGGAATGAAAAGCTACGCGGCTTGGCTCAGAAATCCCTCTCCCCCTCCTCTCACGTAGCCCAGCATAGCTTTCAACCCAATTTCCACCCCCCCCCCTCCCCGAATAGGACCGAGACACGTAATTTATGGACGCTCCCTAACAGCTAGTCCGAAATTATCGTAATGAGCCATCCACAAATTACGACACACGAATTCAATGATTTTTGGACCCCCTCACCCCCACTCCTTGTCACAGCTGGTCACAATTGTGAAACCCCCCCTTCCCTGGCGTAACGAAACATATTTTGCTATTGTAAACTTAGGAATTATTAAATTAAATCAGCACTTCCAAAATTATTTATACATTTCTATTCAAAACTTTTTTCATAAAATCAACAATAAAGCAATCATTTTAGAAAACTGACAAAAGGTAACAAATCAAATTAGCTCATTCTTTATATTATTCATAACTGGAATAGCATTCACTTAGTTCTCGATTTGGATAGGGATAGGAACATTCGATGTGCCATCTTCTTCATTTAGCCATATAGAATCGTCATCGTTTATTAACCAAAGAACTTCTGTGTCACGTTTAGCTGCTTGTTGCCTCTGATGTGATTGCTTGTGTTGGTTATTGGTTTTGTATGATGAAATATATATACCATAGATGTCATAGGTTTCTTTAAATATGTATGTGGAAGCATGTCAAAGACGGCTAACATGCGACGCCGTAGGTACAGCGAGCCAAAAAGTGATACTAATTATACATGTGACGTCACAAAACTTATGACTCTTTCCCTCCCCCTTTGTCACTTTGTTGACCCCCTCCCTCCATCTTTAAGATGTGACGTAATTTGTTGATGGCGCCCAAGCGTTAAGATATACGGGCCCACCTAGATGTGTAGTGGCAACACTGTTCACAGGTGGTTAGTAGCGAGCGCGCGACAGGTCCTCCGCAGATGAAGTCCTGCCCGTCGGGCCGCTAAGCGCTTTTTCACTTAAGGAGTCTTCGCTAAACGGCGCGCGGCAGGGCGGCTGACCGCATTAAAACGTTAATTTGCACCCGGCCATAATTTATAAGGGCCGAGGCAAGGTGGGCCGGTCCCATTTTTCGGGCGCCCGGCGCGCAGTGGACTTGCCGTATTTACTACCTGGGCTAATGAAATTTCGCGGTGCGCGACTGCTCCTCGGCCGGCGGCCAGCCCGGCAATTTAGAGGAGCACAATTACGCCGCGTTCATATTCATGGCCGCCGCACACTTAGCTCTAGTTTACCTGCAGGCGGAGCCACTTTTATATTTACGCACAAGTAGCCGGCCGTCCCCGCCGTTTGCCGGACTTGCATAATCCAGGGGGGAGTCCGGCCGGCCACGCCTACCAACTGTACCCACCCTCCTGTCCCGTCTCCCGGACAGTGTGCGCTCAAGTACGGCGACTCAGAGCTCTTGTTTTATTTTCTTGCGAATTAACATACTGTTTTCGTGGGAAGCTGAAGGGCTGTACCGGCGCTGTGAATGTTGCAAGTAAAGACCCTTATTTTTCCACGTTACTATAATGTTTCGCTCATCAAGACCAATTAGAATACTCATGAGGAAAGATCAGCTTAAATAGATAGTAATTGGTTTTAATGAACAAGTGGCAGACGTGTTAGCAAAAATAAAAATAAAATATGCATCTGCTTGAAAGACATTTTAGTTCCAAAACTCAACTTATTTCTTCCATCCACATATACGTAAAACAGGCTGTCCGCCGTGAAAACTGTAAAGAAAATGGCTGCAATGAAGTGTTTTTCAACCTGAAGTTTTGAATATTCTTCTCCTGTGCTATACCCCCTCTTCCCCTCCCCTCTCCCCCCACTGTCTTCACAGTTTTTTCAGTACCATCATAGTGCCAGACACCTGATTATGGGTTGGCTTGGCAGGAAGAAATTTTCACAATCGGGAATTGGAAGTAGGGTGGGAAAGGTGATGGGGCACACTTCCTAATCACCAGATTCTTGATTGTAAACGCTTAGGCCCGAATAGAGAGTGTAAACACACATTTTGATTCCTGTCCTTTCTAAGGATCAACTTCTGTTTCTGTTTGGTCGCGTGATTTAAAGCATATTCATATAGACATAGGTGAGCTACCGCGTTATCACATTCAAACCTAGGTACCGCATATCAGCAATAGTCGAAACTATTTATTGTTGGCATTCTGCAATGATGTAGGCAAATTCTTCAAAAATTATATATTTCATATACATTGAAACTTATAGATCACAGGTTAATAGTTCACAGGCCGAAAGTAACACCATATTTATTATGTTGGTTGAAACGACGTTACATTAAATGTTTTCGCGGCAGAAATTTCGAGAACTTTTCATCGAGGATTGCTGCCGCGAAAACTCCGTTCATACGCCACTGAATCTTTTTAGGTACATTATAAAAAGAACAACGAGTATTTATCTATAATAAAACAGACATGATAAAGGTCCAGAACATAGATATGGTGTAGTATTACTACCACAAACCAATTTCCAAAAAGGTACTCAATAGTCAACAGTTAAATTTCCTAGAGAAAAAGTAGTGGTAGAGATTACTATCTTTAAAAATAGTAAAAGTTGTTTTAAGGCTTCACTGCTTGTATTTTCTGTAATAAAACACTGGAAGTAAATTCGCCATGGAAGAAAGTATGGAAATGTATGTAAGAAATTTCTGCTTGTATTTTCTGTAATAAAACACTGGAAGTAATTCGCCATGGAAGAAAGTATGGAAATGTATGTAAGAAATTTCTGCAGTTGTATCGGGATTTGATCCACAACCATTCTTGGTCAGCAACGGTGAACAGAGAAGGCAGTTGAAGATATCAAACTTAATAAGATTAAAGAAATTGGTTTCATTTTGATTCGTCATAGATTAAAGAGAATTTTATACCTCCTGAGGTGAAGAAATTCTAAGAAACTTAAGCCTGCATTCTGAAGCACCATGTGGGGGAAGTGGTTGAACTGCAGATAATCATAATTTTCCATGGATATAGTTATTTTCTAGACGTGGTGGTGCGTCTAAAACTAATGTTTGCAGCCTAAAATAAAATTAAATTTACAAAGCGAAAATTAGACAAAAAGGAAGAAAAAATCAAAATGACTCAGCACCTTAATGACTGGGCAACGTAAGAGGCTCGAAGGTGTGTGAAGAGTTACGTAATTTAAACCAAACAATGGCAGCTAAAACATGAAAACTCAAAAATACTAAAGATGATCCAGTTGTAAAGAGGCAGGCCAGAACTCATGACAATTGGGAGGATCTTACCATCATTTCATTAACGTAAAACCCTTACTACGATGTCAGCTTCAATGTTTAAAATAAGTGACAAATCATCAGATAGATTGTGAAGCAACACGATTTCTCAGCACTTTACGTGCTTCTACTTCTCCCAACTGTCGCTTTAGAGCAGCAATTCTACTTGTAGATCGACCATAGCAGATCTAATGTATCTCATGATGGTGGAAAAAATTCTTCATCATTCGGTACCTTTAGTATAAAAGGTGCTGGTGTGCGATTACTTACAATCTCATTGTTTTCAAGCGAGTGTAGCAAACCCCCAACCGACCTGCATTGCACATGGAGTGAGGACATACGGCGTTGTTGCCGGTCGCTGAATGATAACTTTGAGGCTGACAATCTCCTTGGTGTCTGAAGAAGTTTCTGGCAAGACAGTGATTAACGTGCAGTGATGAAGCCAAGACTGCAGTCCGATGGTGGTTCCACAGTCAGCCGTACGAATTCTACCACATGGGACCGAGCGTGGCGGTGTAACGGTTAACGTTCTCGCCTCGCATTCGGGAGGACGGCGGTTCGAATCCCCGTCCGGGCACCCAGATTTGGGTTTTCCATGGTTTCCCCAAATCACTCCAGGCAAATGCCGGGATGCTTCCTTCAAAAGGCCATGGCCGAATTCCTTCCCATTCCTTGCCCCCCATCCTTTCCCGTCTCTAAAGACCTCGATGTTAAAAAGAGACGTAAAGCAGTTACAAAAAAAAAAAAAAAAAAAAAAAAAAAAATCTACCACATGGGCATGCCAAATTTAGTGCTGCGATGGAATAAATGTCTTAACCGGCGTGGGGAATAAGTGGAAAAATATGATGCAGTGCGCAGAATAGTACGTATATTCTTAAGTGCTGTATGTTCCTTATTTCTGCTAATGAAAAATTGGGGCAAAGACTTTCTTATTCGCCCTAGTACGATGAAAAAACATAGCGGATTCCCTTACATCACTCACACCACAGGAGCCTATAGTCATTTTTGTATCTTTTATCACATGGTTCTTCGTTACTGTTAGCACTAACGGCAGTAATCACGCTTGAAGCACTTTCGTCATTATCATTTCCACTTGCTAACTTTGGTGGTCCGGAATTAGCAACGTACTTTTGTATCTTTGGCTTTTTACGACTCGCTAGGCAATCTTTCGCCTGCATTAGAGCCAGGTAACGCTTGTAATTATCATTCTGCCGAAGATCACACTTTCCATCGAAGTTGCCGTTTTCGTGCTTGGACAATACTTCATGTTAATTGTATCTCTGACCTTTTCTGCAACTGCCAGATCACGAGAAATTCTTTACTCGTCAGAATCAAATATCTGTGACCTGCTGAATGATTAAAATGTTTCCAGAAATCGCAATCAGGAAGCGGTTCTCATTTCAGAACGTCCACAAAGTCTGCCGGGTCGTGCTGAAACGGCCGTCCAGACCCTTCGGATTTAATATCCGGAGCCGCGCAAACAATTTATTACTTACGTATCGCCTTTCATTAACAGTCGCGTAAGAGGAGCTTTCACGTTGGACCGGCCCCGAGCACACGATTCGATTTCTGTTATTAAAAAACTACGTTTTACTTGCTGGCGTGCGAGTGGGGGACAAAGCCTGGAAGCAGAATGTAATATCGGCGACGAGGGGTCAGGTTCTTTCCAGAACACAGATGCGATTTCATGACCAATAGAGATAGTTTTCACTTACGTGACATTTGATAAATTACTAACATTAATCACTCTGCTTGTACAGTCGCTTTTAAGCCAAGATGAAAAATAAACTCCAGCAGAAATACAGTGTGGCTCACTTGAAGATGAATCGCGTACGCTTCCCAGCAAACATCAATTGAATTTACTGCTCGAAATGTGATATATCGTAGCTAGTCCGACTAATAATTATCAAAGTGCATGGAAGGGCGTCTTGTAATTGGGATAAACGTCTCCAGAAGAGATAAATAAATCAAATCATGAATTACAGAACCACTACAAGTAGATTCCTAAGAACGATAGAGAACCATAAGTTTTGGGTTACATGAATAATCTGGAAAGTTGTCGGCCACAATCATATCGCCGTGCGATAGTCGCAGTTCTAAAACATCCCATAGGAAATTGTGTGATGATATATCCCTGCAAACAAAGGTAGATTCCCTTCCATATTCTGTAAGATTATTCATCACCACAACTTATGCAATAATCTTCACGTACTATGGTCAAGGCACAAAGTCTTTGCGTAGAGGATATCAATCGGGCTTGCATTGCAGGAGTCACTGATTAAGATCCCTTAAGGGCATGGACGTCTTAAGTTGTTCTTTTATCATCAAACTTTGCCACTATGCAACCTTTGGATGATTTCCTCTCAGTCCATTTTTGCCTATAACTTTCTGAATCTCTATATTCTCCTAGTTTAAATCCATCAGGCTGCTTCTTGTTGCTGAAACTTAAATACATTGTCAGGCGCTGTCATTTTCGGTCCACTGACTCGAATAGGAAAAGTGCACCAACGAGGTGGTACTGAAAAAGCGGAATAACAGAGTGGACAGACTTCCTAGCTCGGCTGTTAGTTTTCTGCTTAAGACCAGAATCATGCAGCATCGTATGAATTACCATAGCTTTCCGACGTCTGGGAAAGATTGGTTTGTGTAGATGAAATAGGAAGAAATGGCTCCTACAGAGGTCATTTGGTACACAAACAATTGCAATACTGACCGAGCGTGATGGGTGAGAAGTGATTCTCTGGCCTCCCATTCAGGATAATACGGGTTCGAATACCCGTCCGGCCGTTTTCCATGCTATCCCCATATCACTTCAGGCAAATTCCAAGATCGTTCCTAGGTCTTATTCCTTCCCTTTCCTTGCACCCAGTCCTTTCCTGCCTCTAATGAACTCGAAGTCGACGAGGCGTAAAGCCATAGGAAATATGTACAACAAAACTTACTCCGCTGCAAGATCGTAACAAGACAATGCGGCGCTGGAACAAGACTGCAGAAAAACTCTTAGGAATTATAAAGGAAGATAAAAGAGATCAATAGGAAAATATGTTGACCTGTGTAATGTTTAGTCAGGCAGTGAGTTCATAAAGTGGTTATTTCACTAATTCTCCCGAATCAACGATACCAGTGCTGAAAATTCTTTAGGTATAGGCAGGCCACGAAACAAAACGTGCTATTTTGCATTGTTGCCATTTCATCCAATCCGAGCGAGTTATTTTCCCTCTTGTGGATAATGGATTTAATTTCTATCTCATGACGGAACGAATCGTTATGTGTTTGACAGCGACTTAACCAGATATAAGCAAGCTAGTTCCGAGTACATTCAGTTGCACGAAACAGTCAACATTCGCTGAAAATATGTTACAACATAATCATTCACACACAAACAGATGTGCAAATATTAAAGATCAAGAAAAGTATGTTGGCCATACAAAAAACTTTCACATAAAATAAACTCTGAATAACGATAAAAATGCTAAGAACGAATACATACCCCTAGCAAACCAAATCTTGTTCAGGACACTAAAAGACGAATAAATATGGACACATCATATTCTCAAACTTACCGGCACAAGACAGACGATAGCTAATATCTAAAGATTTTAAAACGAAAAACAAGTTCAACAACGCAACAATTTTTGGTTCCAAATAGTTGACAAACTCGCAACAACAACAACCGGTTTATGTATAGTTCGCGTCGGCGTAATCTCAGAATTGCATACTACAAAATGATTTGAGGGAAGTGATACTGTAAGACATGTAACTAGTATGGACACACGAACTAACTCGTACTGGGACATAATGTAAAACTGTATGTATATAACACTCTAAGTGAACCTAACCGATTTTACAATATACATATTATTATTAATCATTATTGCCCTTGAGGACAGTGTTTAAACTCAAATTATTCATGATTATTCAGTTTTTGTTTGTATTCGTCTTCTTCCCCTTCTCTTCCAAAAACCTCTTCATACGCTCACTGTGTTCCTGTTTCCTTTGTTCAGTCCATTTTGTTCCTGTTTTCTTCTGTAATTTAAATTTTGTGTTCATAATTTTGTTCCTGAATTTTCCCCTTTGTCGTGTCATTTCCTTGCTGATCCCTGCATGGTTCAAGTGCTCTTCTATTTCCTGGAAACAATTGGTTTTCCTGAGTGAACCATTTACCACATCAAAGATCCTCTTTGTGAGTCTAGTGCTGTTCATTCACTGTAAATGTTCATATAATTGTAATCTACGTCTTCTGATAGTGTCTGTCAATCTATCTGTATATTCGTATAGTTTCTTTCGTTGGTCTCTTCATCCATATGCCGTCTTTATACAGGGTGTCCAGAAAAGGACTCCCTGATTTCAAAATTAAATATCTCGAAAACAAAGATCGATAGAGGAATGCAGTAAACGGTACGTTTATTGTGACAGCTGTAAGAAGTGTATACAGCAGTGTGAAATAATAGTTACAAAAGCTGCTAACAGATGGCGCTGTACGCTCATATCAGCATACATAAGTGAAATAATCGTATGAAAAAAATCTTTACAAACAATCACATCACAATGTTTTCAAAATGTTCACCACTGGCACGTTTCAATGGTGGAACTGATCACCCTGAGCTTCGGATAACTATTTAGGCATTACGTATGGCGATTACAGCGCCATCTGTTAGCAGCTTTTGTAACTATTATTTCACACTGCCGTATACACTTCTTACAGCTGTCGCAATAAACATACCGTTTACTGCATTCCTCTATCGATCTTTGTTTTCGAGATATTTAATTTTGAAATCAGGGAGTCCTTTTCTGGACACCCTGTATATTGCTCCAAAAATTTTTATAAGGATTTTGCGCTCAACTTTTTCCGGTTCCATGAGATATATATATATATATATATATATATATATATATATATACGTATATTACCTATGGCACTGAAGATGTCTTAAATAAAGAAGAAACGCGTTTGCCATAAAAAAAAGCATTTGTTAAAAAATGTGATTATGTACGATATTTCTTCCACAGTTGCTTGTTAAACTAATAATTATTATTTAATAAATACAATACTTGTCGTATTTACTAAATAATAATTATTAGCATTTGTTTAGTTGCAAGATGGAAGACAAATAACAAAACAGTTAACGATTAGACAGTGGTGGATTTTCTCGCTCCTAAACTTTTCGTATCTGAACGTTGACCTACGGAAAAACTTAGGATACGGAGCGCGAATCGGGAAAATTGAAAGGTATATGAAAGATGCCGCACTTTCACTTTAGTTTCTACAGTTGCGACTAGTTCCGTTCCACAGACGTGGTTTGAGCGACTACCTCACGAGCAGAGGAAGGACGCGTTAGGACAGGCTGAATTCATACCAGCACAGTGTTCACACCGGGTTTTGTGAGGTACCTCTCTAATTACCACTTGAATGTAAGATAGCCTCGGTGTAGAGAGAGGGGACAAGGGGGGCTGGCTACAGGGAAGGGGAAGGTTGACTGGCCATACATTGAATTTCATTGCGCCGGGCCTGCAGGGCATTTGTTAGGGTGGGCCATAATTTAAAACGGGACAGAGGGTGGAAGGGAGGTCGGGAGCACAATTAATTAGCCATAGGGTATACATTCTGGCCCCTACCGCCGGCGCTATCCTTCAATAGGAAGCCATAGAAAGCAGGCCTATTGTTTCCGCGTATAACTCTTTCATTATGGCAATCTGTGGAGGTAGTTCGCGAGTCGATTGTTGGTGCTGTTTGCGATGCTGTAATTAACCCGACACATGCCGCTGGCTGTCGCAGCAGCTCCCGAACACCGCGCACATATTTTTTTATGTTGTAAAGTTGACGAATACCGGCGGGGATAATGAAGGACCTAGCGACCGTCACGGTACAATGGCCAACTTTTCTGAATGTCGTTGGCGCGGAGAGCCGGTAGATTTTTGGCTGACCCGACCGCGCTCCGGCGCTTTTGTTTGCTTTTTGGGAGGCAGGGCGCTGCGACCACGTCCGATCAGAGCAACACTACTGCACCCACAAAGTCCAAAAACAAGTATACAACTTTTGGTATTGTTTCCGTTACTAGCTGGTGTCCACTACTTCGTTCGTGTTTGTAAAGAATTTTGATTGATACTTACCGACATGCAACCACCATAGTGCACTATGGGAGACTCGATGCTACTACCATACACAAACATCGGTGGTCTGTGCTATGTAGTTGTGGCAGCAAAGTGAAAGATACGGACGCACATGTCTTCGGCCGAAACTGAAAATTTTCCAGATCTACCACTTTCAACCACCATATCTCCCACACACCCACAGCTACCGGCATTCGGCCAACGTTGTGCACGATGGGTGATTCCATGCTGCTACCACATACAAAGACCAGTGGCTGACTAGGTAGTTGTGGCTGAAAAGTGAAATATAGGGACACACATGAGTTTGGTCGAAATATGAAAGTGCCCCAGGTCGACAACTTTCAACCACCATATCCCTCACACCCTCACAGCTACCGACATGCAACCACCATAGAGCACGACGAGAAATTCCATGCTACTACCACATACAAACAACAGTTGTCTGCGCTAGGTAGAGGAGGCTGCAGGGTGAAGTATAGGGACACCCGCCTTTATATAAGATTATTTTCAGTCTGGCTGCATTCTGGATGGTCGCAGTTCAATCCTCGACGAAGCCGAAAATTTCACATCGAAGCTAACGGTTCGGAACGTTTTTGACCCTTTCTCAGCAAACTGTACAGTGCGAAGCGGAGAGGAAACTCCTCAACGATACAGTACTATTGAAGGGTAGCGGTGACCACATCACCTTCATCCTAGTACCGAAGGTAACGACACGAAAAAACTTGGTTTGTAACGTGACAATCTATACCTATCATTCTTCCTTGACGTAACGCCTCGTGGACACGTCTAGAGTTAAACGAATAAGGGGAAGGGCGGGAAGTGATTATTGCCATCATTCCGTTAAGATTTAACATTTGGAACTACTCGACAACGATTTTATTTCATTAATTAATTCCATGTGAACAACGAGATTCATAAGAATGAAGTTTATCTCGGCGATGAGAATTTATAAAATGCTAGCCGAGTTAAGGAAGTGTTATCACACGATATTTCAGCGATCCCATACACTGTCACCATCTTATGGTTAAGTGTACTTTACCTGAAGATGGTAACACGTAAAAGTCTAGTTACAACTTAAAGGTGTTAGTATCTTTGTGTTAGAAGTATTTCCCATGCACAGAATAGGAAACATCCCAGCTTTCGTTTAGACGACCAACAGACTGAACCTATTATCATCAGAATGGATGGTTCGCTATGACGACGCAGTTTCAACAAACTCAACAAAACTAACATGCATCTGGTTCTTTCTATTGGTGTTACGTAACACCGCTACTTTCAGTTGTCAAAAACTGTGCACTCAAGTAACATGCAGCGAATGTTTGATAGTGGAAGGAACGCTTATAGTTGCCTGTATTTAATAGATTTTTCTTCTAAAAAAGTAATAATAGGAGGACGACATAATTCACTTCCTGATTCCGAGCTGGCCGCCATCATTGCCAAATGGTGAAAAACAATTCAGTGAAGAACTGTCACTTTAGTTAAAAAATAGAGGTCAGCTGAGAAAAATAGTGCGTTTATTAGGAGATGCAGGAGATCTATATTAATCATTATAAAGGCAGCATCCTCTGTCTGCAACTATCATAGAAGTTAAGATCAATCACGTACGTTCGATCTATGTACCATTGTAACTATCTGTATTTGAGAAAGCCTTTTACACATAATTTTAGCGTACGTGTATGTTGCGATGCCGTTAATTATAAAACGGAATTTAACTATTTTTTGAATAATTTATTTTTCTCCAAGAGAATTGCTGTTTACCATCCACAAAACCAACCTTTATAATCGGCAACAATATCACACTTCACTAGGCCCTACATTGTATAGACAGTGGAAGAGAGGCTGGTGATTAAAGTGCGTTCAGTTAAAAGAGGCGGCTCAAGGTCAACCTGCTTTATCCCCACTTGGTTGCCCTTACCCATACACGCGAAGTGGAAATTTGCCACTCGCTTACCTGGACACAGCGTTCAGCTCGGAGAGGTAGGATGGTAGGGTGGCGACGAGGGCAGGGCCAGGGGAACATGACGTTGAGCCGCCAGTAGAGAGAGAACAATGATAACAGGCAGTACCCATATAGAAATTTATATTACGATAAAAAATTTCTTTGTCAATCATTAACATTTCTCAAAAGATTTGTTCTGGTGAATGCACTTTCCGTTACAAAAACTAATGATATTATTGAAATGGAGCTTGTATGAAGATGCTGATGATATCCAAAATCTTTGGAACTACACCACAAGGTCCGCCCAAGTCCTTTGTGTTTTTGCTGCCTATCGACTAGGGTGGTTATGAAAAAATTGCACTTACTTGTGAAATGTAATACAGCTTGTATCTATATTTCAGGTCGACTCTATAAAACCAGATTCAAAAAATAACGATTAATCTGTGTAGAAATTTGACATTAATGAATAAAGCTTCAAGATTCTCGGTAAAGTATCAAACAATGTAGAAGCCGCCACAAATGAGCAAACTCTTCTTCACCCCCCAAACAGAGGTTCAATTCCACAGCCGGGGCGGTTAATGAAGCACGCCGTCCGGCGGCCCGAGAACAAAGCAGCGTCCCTGACAGGTGTCGGCTATTTACATCGGACGAGCCTCCGTTCGACCTGCTCGATATATCGACTGCTCGCATTGTTTCTTGTTCTCGAGGCGGCGGCGCTGCAAAAATGATGTCAACAACGAACCGGCACAACAGCTACTGCCAGTTTGTTTTTGCGCTCATTTGCGACCATTAGTATGGTCGAGGGCTGACTCACCCAAGTCGCAAACCGAATTATTGCAATCTAGTCTCGTCCAGATCTAGATCCAGAAAGAATAAACATACGTTACTCTAACCATAGTGTGATAATCTCCTACATGATCCTACTCGCGCAAACAGTTGGCGCCAATAAGTAGGGGTTTTTTTTGTTTTTTTTTGGGCATCCTTGGCCATACAGCCAGCTTAAGTATGAGTTTGTTTCATGAAGTGCTTTCAGTTTCTCCATGTATACATTGCCTTTCAAGTAATTTCAGACACTCCACAGGACGGACATGTCAAGCACACTCACATACAACACTTAAACACCTATGCCCGCGGCCGAACTCGAACCGGCGACCTTCGGCACGTGGTGTCAGTACTCTAGCCCCTACGCTACCAAGGCTGGCAATAAGTAGGTAAGTGCCCAGCACATCAATATTACTTGTTGTATTGTGGCAACACTGCAAAAACGTTTGAGCCTTCTTCGTATTGCTACTTGGTAGGTAGTTGACATGGAACGTTACATACCATTCGCAGCAATTTTACTGTGATGGGACAGCAGAAATTCATTTATTTATCCAGGCTTTTCTCAGAAAGAACGCCATTAGTCTATATCGGTAGGCTCCTTAATCTCACGAAATGGCTGCACGTTGCTTGCTGCTGATCCACAACACTAAAATGTCTGGTGGAGACATCATGTGCAATAGACTTAAAAAAGCGCTGGCAGCCTACACAAAAGCTAAAGAAATCAATTCCCTCTCTTTTTTTAATTAGAGATTTACTACTTGTGGAAATCAAGGTCTTTGGAGCCAAGAGAGGGAGTAGAAAAAATAATGTAGACAATAATGACTTTTATGGATGATCTATTCCGTCAAGAGGATTTGGGGAAACGATTGAACACCGATAATTGGAAGGCTGAACCAGAGGATTGAGGAAATCGTACTCAACGGCTGACAATAATAATTTCTTTATGCTATTGTAAACGGAGAAAATATTGAGCAGAGTCAAGGATGACACAGTTTCTAAGCCTCAAATAAACAAGTAGCCAGTTGTTGAAGGGGCGTCCACTAATTACGCGAAGTGTTTTTCCGGAATTCCGGATCCCCCCCCCCTTTTCTGGTGAGACTTCGTGAGATTTTGTCAGATCCCCCCCTGTAAAATGACGCGAGATTTTGACGGAGACCCCCTTTTTTTAGGACTCTTGCTCCCAAGGGTGGTTTCCCCACCTAAAGTCGGTTTTTACCCTTCTAAAATCGACTTTCGCGTCATTTGTAGACCATTTTACAAGAATTTCCCCTCCCCCAATTTCCCCTCACGTAATTAATGGACGCCCCCTTAAAGGTTCATGAAACAGCTTTGGTGAAAGCAAGTATACTTTTTTTTCTGCTGCTTTTTTGCGTTGAATATGGTGATATTTACAACGGTTTTCTACGCGAATCTTCCATCGACGAGGATAATTTGGGATCAAATAAGTTTTGTGAAGAAGGAATCTGAAAATGTTGAAAGAAGAAGTGGCTCATTTGTAACAATATTTTTTATGAATTCACCTGAAGTATGTTAAGCTTCAGCCCTCCTCTTTGACGTAAACACCTGAAGCTATCCGTTCCTGGAAGCCGAACCGTCACAGACTTCGCCGGAATACAACTAAGCTGAACAAAATACACATATATGTCGATATCGCTATGATATTTGGTGCTGCTGTCTAGTGGTAATACGATATCATAGACCGCGTAAAAATTTCGTAGATAAACACAAACTTTTCCTTAACTGAAAAAAAAATCTGAAAAACTCCTTACTGTAGAAAACTCGCTCCCTTAACCGATATCTCCGTGATATGTGGTGATTTGATCTAGCGGTTACACGATCAATTCTTATCTACGCCAGCGAAGCCAAGCGGCTTAACTCTGAACTGTCTCATACGCGTGACCTTGATAGTTAATGATTTTATACTGCAAGTGCCAAAATCCTTTTCTCAGTTTATAATGTTTCCAAAGCGGAGACGTTATTCTTCAAAATTATACCTCTTTTATCATTGTCGGTGAAGTATGAACAAAGATAAGTAGGTCCAAAAAAAAAAGCCTTTTAGATATAATATATATCACTGTTTCTGGCATTTAATAATGAAATAAAGAGTTTCATGAAGTTCTAGTCTGCATTTGCTTGATGCCCGTATTTAAAGTAGTCAGTGCCACAGAATAGTATTCAAACATGAATCTCCGATTCACTGCCAAAGTGTAATAAATCCCTTCCAACGAGTAGCAGCTTTGATTTCTGGTCGAAATGCTTTCAGTGTCTATTACGTTCTCGTGGTGCGCTCACAAAACTGTTCCACCACCAAAACACTAGAGCTCGTCGCCGTACAACTCAGTGAGCGAAGCTGTTCCACATCAGACTGAATGCTAGCCCAGTGTACCGTATCGGACACTCGCGCGTCCTAGTCCGGTTTTCTCGCTTCGAAACAATCGGCAGCGCTATCTGCCATCGCCTGGTGGACAATACCACACCGCACCGCGCGCGAATGAGACATCACAGTTGTCCACCCCCCTCCGTATCTTCCCACACTGTTGCAGGAGGACACCTGCCCGGACACAATGTGTTTTCCGGCGCCATAGAACTTCTAGTTGGTTTAGTCTGCCGCCCGCCCGCGCCGGAATTAATCTGCTTTCTGTGTAATTATTGCGTAATTCAGCGGATCAATCCGGGCCGTCAGGCGTGTGCGCGATTACCGTTCGGCCAGACCGAAAAGGGGGGGGGGGGGTGCGGGGGAGGTGGTTGGGGTGGAACACTGGGACCCGCGTACCAACAACGCTATACGTTTCGCGTCGAGCGATCTGCAGTGAAATGTAGCATGCTCAGGTAAAACCGTCTCTTGTTGTCTGTGTGCGGTTTTATCCTTTCATAAATACACTCATCACAATTTGAGAAATACAAGGATATTAGGAGCCCCATGCGAAGATTTCTCGAATGATATACAATGAATAGCGTGGTTGGTTTTTGTTTGTTGTTCTTTGTTTGTTTGTTTTTTGTTTATTTTTTGTTTTGTTTTTTTGTTTTGTTTTTTTGTTGTTGTTTTTTACTTATTGTTTTACGCCTCGTCGACGTCATTAGAGGCGGGATGGGATAGTGGACAAGGAACGGGAAGCAATCCGGCCATGGCCTTTTGATGGAAGCATCCCGGCACACAGCTGGAGTGATTTGAGGAAACCGTGGAAAGACAAAATCTCACCCACCACACTCGGAGGCGTATTATAGTAGGATGAAAAAAAAATTGTTCATTTGTAGTAATTGTTTATATGTCGACTGAAATAGGTACGTGGCAAAACACTTGCGTCTTACGAAGCAATTAGGAATGGTGAAATGTTTACCCTAACAGAAACAAAATTATCCGAAAAGCACCTTACTGTAGATAACACACACTGTTTATCAATATCTCTGTGATATGTGATTCTGCTATATATCGCCAATTCGATCACTCCATATAGACGTCAGCGAATCAAGCAGCTTGACTCAATCGCCTACATGTGGATTTAATTGTTCATAATTTTGCCATCTGTGGGTTGAATTTTGAAAAGTTTCGTTCTCAATTAATGATGTTATCAAATCAGAGAAATTTATCTTTAAAATGATACACATTTACCGATTATTGTTAAGCATCAAAGGAGAAAAATGGTTAGTCACAAACATCACCTTTTTAATATACACGATTTTAACGTCATGTATTCAAATGATTGTAAAGCTACTTAAAAATTTGGCGTTTTAATAAGAAGTGAAAGTATTGGTTAAGATTCTTTCTATGGTCTGGGATATAGAATCGTTGTAACATTTACCACAAAATAAAATCACAATTTACAATAATGTTAATCATTGATGTAATTGTATGATTTCCTTTTTTTACTTATGGCTTTACGCCTTGTCGTCGCCGATGACATTAGAGGCGGGATAGCACTGGGGGCAAGGAACGGGAAGGAATTCGGCCATGGATTTTTGATGGAAGCATCCCGGCCTTCGACTAGAGTGATTTGGAGAAACCATGGAAGACCCAAATCTGGATACCCAGAGGGGTATTCGAACTAGCGTGCTCCCGAATGCGAGGCCAGAGCGTTAACCGCTTACCTATCACTCTCGGTGTTAATTTACGATTTCCATGTTTTCTAAAGTACTAGATGTGAGTTAACTGAAGAAATTAAGCTCCATAACGAAAAACAACATTAACAGATTCCATAGAGTTTAGTGTTTATTTGTGACGTAGTGTTAGATTTGGTTGGAAACTTTTAAGGTTAAGAAATGGGTGTTTATGTTGTAGAGGGACGCTCATGAATCATTGGGTTGTTGAGACTATGAGAGACCGTAAGCGACTTGAGACAAAGACCTCTGCTTATTGTATTTAACGGCGCCCGAGATCATTTTCATGTTCATGTACTTATGTTTTAATTGCTGATGTTTGTTATCGCGACATATTGTGCAATTTTGTTTTCTTTATGTTCGATATCATTAGATAATTCGAATCACATTAAAGTAAATTCAGTCAATTGTTTGCTTTGGTAAATCGGCCAATTGTAACGTCTAGGCTTTGTATTTGATATATTGCATTGATTTTGTGTTAATAGTCAATTTAAATATGCCTAGCGGTGAAATGAACAAAATAAATATCAATTGTCAGTTTCCTTGCAATCTGGCAGTTTTGAGATTCTTTCCAACAGAAAATAATTCTAAAAATATTAAAATTAAAAATCACCCCCCTTTCCTACAAATCCTCAAATTCATTACAATGTTAGATCCAGTGTGATCTATGGTGTTTATTTGTTCTGGTTAGATTATCATTTCTTCTCCCGTCCTCCAGTCACGTATAATGATAAGATAACCACAGTTTTTAAGCTAAATAATCATACTGTATTTAAAACTGCGGAAACCTTAACCAAATCGGTTCAGTAGTTATTGTGTGACGCGCACTATAACCAAAAGACAAATACTCTCTGGAACAGCAGCAAGATTATTGTTTTGACGAAACTTGGCTAGTCGCGTAAGTTTATCCCACTTTGCCGGTGATTACCGTAGTATACGATTCGAATGTAGCCAGGCGCTGCAGCAAGTTTGTCGGAGCGGGCGAGGTCGTGGGTGGGCCAGAAACAGAGCCGCCGCTCCTTCACAATGGGGCCTCTTATTATTACCGCAAGCGACACATAGTAGGGCGCTAATTACCGCGGACAACAAATTGTTTCTCAACTACTAATTTGGGGCAGAGCGTGCGCCAACACACGCCCACGACAACGCAGCGCCCGGGGCTCATTATAACGTCCGGGCTGGGAGACCCGACGCACGTGCGCCCACTGTTCTGCCTCGGAGGGACTCGATGCTGTTTACGCGATCAAATAATTTGTTTCTACAACGAATACTCTTCTCACCTCTTTGCACTCGAATACGTAATGTCACCACGTACGGAAGTATAGGCAAAAGATGGAACCTTGAGTCTGTAATCTTATCCATCCCGTTACTGGGCGATAAATAAGTTGATACAAGTAGTATATGCTACATTTTCCAATCAAACGTTGCTAACACGAAGCTTCTAATTACTAAAGCGTTCCAAAGTGCTGTCCTTAATCTTTACACGTTTCTCCCAACAGTACACCTCAGTATAACTACTGTAATAATCATTAAAGTAGGCGATCTTATTTTGTGTTCCGGTTTTGTAGGCCGCGCCATGCATCCGAATTATACAGATCAACCCTCGCCACCTCGCAGCCATCTCCCACAACACGTTGACTAGTGTCATTTCACTAGAGAATATTCGACATATTAGGCGACGAAAGTTTGTGGCATTTGCTGGACGAGGCAGCTGATCTTGCCACTAAATTTTGGAAGGAGAAATTTATAGAAAGGAAAAATGCCGAGCGAAATCAAAGGCCACAGATAACAGAAGAGGAGAACAGAATAGTGGAAGTTAATTCCAGAAACAACTGAAGATGGAACAATGATTCTGGAAGTCTGACTTTCACAATACCGGATTGGCGGAAGATATCCTACGACAATGAGCAACATCAATCGGTTGAGGAACTTCAGTGTGCTCCAGAGAGGTGTGCATCTGAGCCACAGCTGAGGCCGTCTTGGTGTTCCAGGAGGTCACCTCTTAATCGCCTGGGCGGCTGACTTCGCTGCCCTGAAGTGCGACTGTGACAATTGGTGGTGGTAATAGTAGTAGTAGTAATGTTAGTACTAATATTAGGGACAACAGCAGTAGTAGTAGATGTAGTAATGGTGTGGTACCCACTCTGTTTAATATAGTAGAAGTAATAGAGATATTGGAACATGAATCAAAATTTTCTTGCCTTCATTCTTTTTTATGTGAATACGTTATATATATAAGATATAAATATATATACACGTAAAAGAATGGAAATAAGGGCCCAGATAAGATAATAGCTGCTAAGTTATGTTTTATATGGGAAAATAAATAAATAGTGTCGTTTCGGCTACCCGGGCGTTTGATGTTTACCGACTGGGCGACGGATAGAAGCGCGCCATCCCTGCCAGCAAAGGTGGGTTCTTCTCACGGGCCGCTGCTCATAGCTAGATCGGCGCCGCCGGGAAATGAACAGGCCATAGGAAGCCCGCTTAAGAGAAAGAGAGTCATGGATGAGAATAAAGAGACAGAGCGAGAAACGGTGCATTGTCATCCCGTCCTAATTTTGCGGAAGACAAACAAAGGACCACCGAGTATAACATCCTTATCCAGTAAACAAACGACTGTTGCATGACATTTTTTCATACGCAATGTGTAATTTAAATCGTAACTTTCATACCAAATTTGGAGCATAGGAATTATGCACCACTATCTCTGCTACCCAAATAGCCAAGTCCAACATTATTTGAAAACGTTTCCTAAATAGTGGATTGGGACCCGGAACGAGTCACCTCGCCTTCATCTTAAAATTTATCGAGGAACATTTGTTACGTCTGAGCCCTAATCGGAAGTAATATTTTCTCCCAATAAATTGCTACAAAGGATGAATAAGAAATTCACTTTTATATAACGTAGAATTTGAAAGAGAAAAGCCGGATTCAAATTTTGAGTCTATAATTGAACTGTTGCGTGAAATATTACTAAAAAAATGTATATACCAAGAAAATACCACTGATTTCTAACTGTTGTGTTATCCGGAGTATGTAGTTACAGCAGAAAAATTTGTAAAATTTCTAATTGCCTTTGTCACTACCTATTGGTTTTAAACCAAATTATCAACACACAATTTTCCTAAAAAAAAAAAAAAAAAAAAAAAAAAAAAAAAAAAAAAAAAAAAAAAAAAAAAATTACTACAGAAATAGATGGGAAGTCGAATAGGACCTGAGAATTAGGTTATTATCATTTCCTTTAAACGTGAACAATAAATAGTTTCATACTTCTCATTAATAATTTGATCTTATTTAAATTTGATTTTTTCAATCATTTTTGTAATAGTTTGATATAAGTCCTATATCATAAGTAATTATTAAAGCATATGAAAATTATTTTGACATCCAAATAATGTTTTATTTTACCCGAACATCTCATAATAGGCATTAAGTTTTTAATGGGTTACGATAAAGAAATCAAAAAATAACTGTTTCACAGGAATAAGAGTTCGTAGAAACCTAGTATCATATATTAGATGATATAATTCTGCTTTGGCCTCAAAGAAGATTAAAATACACATACTAGGCACACCCTTTTCCACCAAGTTGTTAGAGATTCGTCTTCCAACTAATAGTCGTTTCATGGGCGGCAGATGAAGTTTATATTAGTAATGAATCAAATAATGCACATCATAAATGTAAAAGAGAAACTTGCTATTGAGACATTTACTGTAGGAATTAAAATTTGGATATGTTTAGTGGGGAAGCAGTTGGTAGAGAATGTTTCACCAAAAGCTGCTTGAATCACGAGGAATTTGGCTTCATTAAGTGTCATACTTTAACTGCGATGGAGCAAATGTTGCGGTGATAATTTCGCTAGTCATCTAATTACCCTCTCCTATTATTTTTCTAGTCATCTCTTTTTAGTGTTAAAATCCTCCACCCTCTATGATTGTCATTTACAAATTTCAATTTCATTCATCATTTTAGGTAAACTATTCATCACTTACCTTGGTAACTCATTACAATCCCTGACACCCTTTATACCAACAAACAGATTAGAGCATTTATTCTGAGAACTACATAACTGAAATACTTATAGCCTGGCGATGAGGTGTAATACCCGAACAAAGACATATTTTTTCTTTGTGTACTCCATCATTTATATCTTTGAGCCATGAAACAGGTTCCCATATTGGAAATAAGGCATTTCCTCACAATAGAAACAAAACATTACCTATGTTTGTGAAGATTCCTCCGATTTTTTTTTTTTTTTTTCACTTATAGTTTTACGCTTCGTCTTCGTCATTAGAGGCGGGAAAGGACTGGGAACAAGGAACTGGAATAAATTCTGCCAAGGCCTTTTGTAGGAAGCATTCCGGTATTCACCTGAAGTGATTTGGAGAAACCATGGAAAACCCAAATCTGTACGCCCGGAAGGGGATTTCGAACCTGTGTCCTCCCGAATGTGAGGCCAGAACCTTACCGCTCAACCACCACGCTCGGTACATTTCACCGAAAAAATCTGCGAAATTCATCGCGGTCCGGGTACGGCCTTCTCCTCTACACTGAACAAATAGTTTTCGCCGTCCGAAGAACAAAGTGGAATCTTGGAAATCGCAGTGCGTGACTTCTAGGCAGCTGTATCGACTCTACTTCTGGGTTCTCTGTCAAGTCACGCCACAGATTCCGTCGTGGACGGTCACGACAAAGCCGAACTGAATTAAAAGCATAGCTGGGCCAATCAGTGCCACGGGGGAGCAAGTATTGCGCTTCATTAAGACGCGAAACAGCCAAACAGACGCGTATAATGAGCCAAAGCGGGGAAGAACGCAAACCGAATTACCAGCACGAGCTCATGAAGACGGCAATCAACGGTTGCGACGGGGCAGACAATACCACGTTCCCAAACTGATTAACGCTCAGACTGGATTAAAATCAGAAATAACGCGGAACGCCCCAAAGGAAACCTTAATTCGGGGCCGGCTGGTATACACACAAAAATTCTTCATTAGCGAGACGAAGAAACACGTAGGTGAGAGGGACACGAACGTTGTTTACCATGTGTTAGACACATTCCAAATTGTGGCCTCAACGCCTTAATTAAATCTCGGGCAGGAAAAAAGTTGTAGTTCCCATCATTAGACCCGGGCTGGCTGTAATCTGTTCTCCCCTGGGATTTAAATATAGTGAGAAGAAATTGTGTGCTCTCTTTCTACCTGAGACTGGATTCAATATATCTGGCCGCTGATGAATAGAACGAAAGAAGAGTAATCATTCACTCCACAGTTCAAGTCAGAAAAACAATCTGTGTTCAATGAGAATAGTAT
Source organism: Vandiemenella viatica (assembly GCA_031002005.1). NCBI lineage: Eukaryota > Metazoa > Arthropoda > Insecta > Orthoptera > Morabidae > Vandiemenella > Vandiemenella viatica. The sequence continues at coordinate 108,881,956 of JARYHS010009186.1, read as the reverse complement.
CTGTTTCTATAATTGGGTTCTATAATTGAACTAAATATACTTGTGAGTAAGGAAGAAGTCATGAAAGGTTGCAGGAATTACAAAACATAAGATTGTTATTATTATATGCTTATGGACCAAGTTGAATCGTGCAGTGTATTGATTCGTCTTTCTAATATTTCAACTGGCAATCTTTTCTCTCCATGAGCTATCTCTCTTTCTATCTCTTGATTTCTACCATCTGTTGACCTTTCGACTAAATACATAGCTCTCTAAAACTTCCGAAGTGTCTATTTGCGCCCTCCTTTCTGATTTGTTGTATCCATGTTCTCTTCAGCTTTCCGTCGTATGATATGATCTTGTGTGTAAGCCCTGTTATTGAGGATCTTTGAACGTGTCACAGAATTTTAATCTTCGATGTCTGATATCTACTGCAAGATTAGTCAGTTTCTCTATTGCTTTATGGCATTACAGTCCATACCCTTGTTAACGATTCGTGACAATGCAGACAGAATAGGTAAGATATAAAAATAGCATCAGATGTAGTAGAATTTAGGAAGTAAGAAGTAAAATTACAACTGGCGATCGAAGCAAGAACGATATGAAGGGCATTATTTATGTGTTTTTTTTTTTTTAATCGTCCTAAGACCCAAAGAATTATGTAAAACTGTATGCATGGAGCACAGGATTTATGGAAGTAAAGCACGGATTGCGGGTATACCAGGGTATACCTGATAAAAGCAACAAAATAACGTGCCTTAAATATTGTGCAACACCGCTCAACAATTTGTATCCTATATTAGTTTAATCTCGTTCGTTCTACAAATTATGCAGCTCAACGTTTGAGTTAAGTTATTTCATAATACAAAATTGCTGATTTCCTCGTCCTCTGTTTCAGTCCAACAATACACAGAACGTTGTGCAGTTGTTAAACCAAAAAACTTTCAGAATCATCCGTTAATCTACGAACACGCCATCAAAAACCAGCAGCAACGGAAAAAAATCACCTTCAAGACACTTTCCCTCTTATTCCCGAGGTTCAGTGGTTAAAGCGTCTGACTGGATCTGAAGGTCCCCGGTTTGAGTCCCTGTCTAATCGGAGCTTTTCATAACCTCTTAGCCCGACCATCACCTCTTGCAAAGTGAAGTACACCAGAACTCTTCCACCGTTCCGGTTCCACGTTAAACTGTAGGTCTCTTCTAGAGCTAACAACCCTAGTTGTAACATGGATGTGTACACATTAAAAGCAAATTAAAGCCAAACGAAAGCTTGACATGATCCTAGTTGGCTCAAGCGAGCATGCAAACTTAACAAAAAATTTGCAATTTTATGCGGAGTCTACAGACTTAAAGTCTTTCGTAAGCCTATAACCAGTTCATCTCATGTTAGTCTTACATCCAGTAGGGGGTGTCCATTAATTACGTGAGGTGTTTTTTTCTGAAATCTGATCTGTTAACCCTCTCCCCATGGCGGCGTGAGAACTTGACGGATTTTCCCCCCACCCGCCCTCTCCCTACTGACAACATCGTAACTTGGGGATCGATGTTGTTTGTAGTCCTTTTTTTTAGCTCTATTGTTCTTCAAGGACTTAAAAACAAGACGTGAGACTTCTGTCGACTCTCCCCTCCTCCCCCCCCCCCCCCCCCCGGGGAGTTTTCACCGGACCCATCTCCTATTTCACCTCACATAATTAATGGATGGCCACTCTTATCCTTCCAAGTATACCACACAATTGGTGAGCCTAGTTTGGAGATACATCTTCTTACGAGATCTTCAGGTGTATGTTGGAGGTACGATTGACGTAACGGCAGGTCGGTAAGTTTCAGTGTAGTCCTGTTAAACATATTATCCGAGCTGCGGCCGGAAGTATCCGTCTGCAAATGCAATATACGCCTCCGCGGTTAAATATATTCTTGCAAACTTATGTCTGGCGCAGTTTAGTTCTAGATTAGAGCGATATATCTTTTTTTAACGACACCGTAAACTTGTCGAGGGAGCAGCGTGGCATAGGATTCACGTGACCCAGTCACGCGACCAACACCGAGCAGGTACCGACGGGGCGAGTTGGCGCTACCGTCTCACCCGCCTCAACACGTGGTCCATTCAACCAGGGCTGTCCAGAAGGTAACTAACATGCGATTTGAAACAAAAAACCAACCAGGTAAGAGAAACAAATTTTAATATATACATCTACACAGTCGCTACTTAAATTGAGGCATTATCATAATGATGCACATGATTTTCAATTCCATCTCTGTATAAATCTGCCGTATTAGATTTGAACTACTGGTTTACACCGTGTGAGGTACACGACCTCACTAGTTGTGTAATTCATAATTAAAGCATAATTTTGTCTATAAAATGCTCCCAGGCAGGGGCGGATCCAGGATATTTTTTTTTGGGGGGGGGGGGGAGGGCTTGAGCGGACTTTGGTTTGGGGGGAGCTTGGCTTGAGTGAATTTTGGTTCAAAGGTCTTGCGTTCAGCGGATTTTTTTGGGGGGGGGGGCTTGAGTCGGGAAAAAGGTAGTATTTATAGCCTCCTCGGGCCTCAAATCCGTAGAGCTAAAAAAGGTCTCAAAACTATAATGTCAGAGGTGGACCTAGGCTTGAGCCCCCTAGCCCCCCCCCCCCTGGATCCACCCCTGCTCCCAGGTAACTAGTCGAATTAACAAGGCGTTGTCACACGATATTTTTTCGCTTGAGGGAGTGTGCAATTATTCACTTTGTTTCAGGAATGTACTCAATTATCTAGGATTCATCACGTGTGATCACAAGATTGAAGAATTCTTGGTCATTTTCAATCCTCTCAAAAAGATCAACGCACACATTTCTTCGATTGTCCTGTTCAGTTGCGAGGTTTTTTGACACAATTTTGGCACAACCCTTTGGCATGTCCAAATCGTCGATGAAAATTTGATGTACGGTGAAATTGTTTAAATTTAACTGTTCACTCATCATCTTTATTGATAAACGAAGGTCTGATGTCACAAGAGCCCTTACACGCCCAACGTTTTCATCGGGTTTTGAAATTGAAGGTCTCCCTGAGTTAGATTGATCTTCGACGTGTTCTCGGCCTTCCAAAAATGATTTATGCCAGCGGAAAGTTTGTGCTCTTGATAAGCAATGTTCCCCATAGGCCTGTTTCAACTTTTCAAATGTCACACTCGCGGATTCCCCAGGTTTAACACTAAACTTGATGGCACAACGTTACTCTAAATTACGAAGCTACATTTTAGTAACACGCAACAAAAACACGACTTCACGGATGCCGCTGTCAAAAATAATGTGTTGACTGAACGGAGTTGAAACTCTGACTGAGCATGTGGAAGGGATGAACAAACCGGTCTAACGTCAACAGATCACTCTCAGTGTTACCTCCGAACCTCTCCCTTCTCCCAAGTAGCCCAGCGTAGCTATCTACTCAACCCCTACCCCCTCCCCTAGACCGAGCCAGGTAGTTCATGGACGCTCCGCAAGGGTAGGCCGACCACTTCGGTGACCATCATGAACATTGGTTGGCTATTTTCAAACTCCTCACCCCGCCTTCACTCATTATTCCATTTCTGTACCTCTCCACTAAGTTGCTGATGAATTTCAATTTGTTTGATTTTTTTCCCAGTAAAAACCTAATCATTGAACATATCTCACAATTTGCGGGGTTTTCTAGTGAAGCGCGTGTTTCATTAATTTACATCAAACAAAAAAGTAAAATCACAGGCCACACGCTGCTGCAGCTTGATAAGTACTTAGTGAATGAACGTTTTGACACCAAGTTGGCGGCTCCATCCCCACCCATCTACACTCTAGGCAGAAATGTAAGTTACTTTTTGGACGGAAAGATGAATAATATGAGTGATCGAACAATTGTAAATGAAAACACCGTCTATTAGCAACTGGTTTTATTGATATAGGCTCAGACACGTTTCGCCCTTGTGGAATGGTGAATCGTCAGTCAGACTTATGGTTGAGGCAAAGTCTAACTGACGATGCCCCATTCCACAAGGGCGAAACGCGTCTGAGCCTATATCAATAAAACAGTTGCTAATAGACGGTGTTTTCATTTACAATTGTGTAACAAGCAACTGCGGAAGGATGGCCAATACACCATATATGAGTGGTCGAATGTCACCAACCAAGATAAATGACAGATTTAAACAACATCCTTTGTAATATTCCAGAAATTTGATGCAATACTTACGTTTACGGTTATATTCAAAGAACTTATTAGATGAAATCTCAACAGAATGAGGAAAATCATAAAATGGGTAAACGCATTTGGATATGTACAGTTAGGGTCAACAATTTGTAGGAACAAAAACGTTATCATATGATAAATTTTGATTTTACGAGGTTCCTAGTTCGTTCGCAGCATGAAGTAATTGCCAACTATGGGGACCTGGTGGGAAGTACCAGGGAAGTATCAGAACTGATAGAAACTTTACGCAAGTAGATCACAGAGCATTAAAAATAATGGAACAATTTTAGTAAGAAGGTAATTGAGTTTAATAAGATTCAGTTTATTAGTTAAGTTTTAATAATATAAGATTCAGTTAATCTACAAATTCTAACACACATATAACAAGGGAATTTTAAATATTCAAAAGATTATACCAAAAACAGTTGCATGTCACTGCTGAACTAAATTATTCACATTTTGTACGTTTTTCGTCTAGTACACAGCAAAAATCATTACGTTAGCTTATACTAATTGCAGGAGAGCATCTTAATATTCATCAATAATGACATTTTGTATAGCACAATAAATAACAATTTATACATATATTCCACAGCGAGTTTTTTGCGCTCTGAATTCAGAAGTATGCGAATGAAACATTTCGATGAATTTCTTCCTGTCTAAATTGCTTTAATGAAAAGAAGAAGAAATGTGATGAACTTATAGAATGTCAAGAGAAAGGCCTTCTACTTTGTATGCATATAATGTTTCACAGATCAGATTTTAAGATTTTCTATTTATTCCAAGGGTTTTTAAGTATGTGTTTGACAAAAGGGAAGAGACAGAATAGAAAACTGTATTGTTTCGAAAATAAGAAGCTGAAATCGTAAAACATTTTATTAATGAGAAAGACGTAATAAGGAAAATACCGTGGGACCAACAGGCCACAAAGGACCTAGGGAGGGCCCAAATTAACACTCCGGAAGTTTTAAACAGGCACCTGTTAAGTCAAAAGGTCAAGGGTAGTGGGGCCAGAAAATATATATATATATTTTTTTTTTTGCTTATGACTTTACGCCTCGTCGACGACTAAGATCATTAGAGGCGGGATGGGACTGGGGACAAGGAACGGGAAGGAATTCGGCCATGGTCTTTTTGAAGAAAGCATCCCGGCATTCGCCTGGAGTGATCTGCGGAAACCATGGAAGACCCAAATCTGGATGCTCAGACGGGGAATCGAAACCGCGTCCTTCAGAATGCGAGGCCAGAGCGTTAACCACTAACCCACCACACTCGGTACCATAGAATAAAGTTCCAACGAGACCAAGTGGACTGAAGAAAGAAAAGAGAGCTATTTGGAAGTTCAGAAAGGCGAACCATAAAAACATTGCGTGATCCAACTGGGTCCATGCACACATAAAAATATTAATGGGGAAGAAGACATATTAACATTGGGATTCTGAAAGGAAAGCTAAAAAGTTCCGTTTTTAGTCATTTCTATGAACACCTGCATCTGTTAAACCGCTATTTTGCATCAAGAAATACGAGACTGCAAACCAGTGGCTCGGAATCTGTCAGCCTACGGTGAATCAATGCATTTAAATATTGACACGCACGCTGCGGGACGACATTAGGAAATTATACTCGATAAACAGAAAGCACGAATTTCGGTGAAGTCAGCCGCGAAACAAAACAGCTCTCCAACAGTTTGTATTCCGTCATGAATTCAGCACTGTTTACTCGGAATCCCCTTTGAGTATAGATTAAAACGGCATATTAAGCAAATCTTTACAATTCAGCGATGCGAGGGGGGTGGCCTTCATTTGCCTGAATAGGTAAAATGTGGGACATGTGCAGCCACACGCCCAGAATAATTTAACATTCGCTGGTGATCCAGTTATTCTCTGCGGTGAGAGAAACTCGTCTAAACCCCTGCTTTCCTGGTAGTGGAAAGATATACAAATCTTCAGCAGCAGGAGTTCGGAATTATAGCACCACTGCGAGAGTGATTTTAATAAATTTTCTTGCACCCATGTAGGCAAAATAGATGAGAAAACAGCATAATAGAACATCAGAAGCGGACCACAAGCACAAACGCTATACATGTATCCTGCTCAAATAAAAAAAGTCAAAGAAATCAACCTAATGTGCTGAAATTTTTTCGCGCTACGAAATATCTTGGAATTACTTTTGATAACAAACTTAACTGGGCAGGACACATAGGACAGGTGGTAGGAAAAGGTTTCAGAGTTCTGCACTTGTTGGAGAGAGTTATGAGGGGATGTACGAGAGAAGTCAAGGAATTGGGTTACAAAACTTTGGTCAGACCATTGCTCGAATATGGTAGTGTAGTATGGGACCCTCATTTTACGTATCAAATACAGGAGTTGGAGAGGGTGCAAAGAAGGGCTGCTAGATTTGTTTCTGGAAATTATCGCAGAATGCAATCAGTGACGGATATGATAAAGGAGCTGGAATGGGATTCATTGCAAGACAGGAGGAGGATGAGGAGGGTCATGGGAGTGTACAGGGCATATACTGGTGATGAGGCATGGAAAGATATTGCAGTAGGTATGAAAAGTTGTGCATGGAAGGGAAAAGATGACCATGACCACAAGCTGGCACTCGATTTCAGGCACAAGGGTGTAGGAAGATTCTCTTTTTTAGGTAAGGGTGTCAGGGATTGGAATGTGTTACCAAGAGAAACGATGAATAATTTACCGAAAACTTTGAAGGAATTTTAAAGAAAAAATTTGTAGAGGGCAAATGTAGGTGGGTGCAGGATAGGGGGAAGATAGCTGTGTAGGGAAATTGCCACCGGAGCCTGTGCTCCATTGCAATTAAATTAAATTAAATTAAATGTGAAGAAAGACTAACATATTGTTATTCTTACGGCAGAGAAAGGTAACTACACGGTAATTTTGGGCAAGGCGGACTACAATTGATAAATAGTACTACTACTGGAGGACCAAACACATTTGTGACGCCATGGACACATACTAAAAACATAGTGGACCAATTCCTGGAATATATGAGTTTGCCCCATCTGAATATTCAGTTCTCCATGGAATTGGAAGAGAACGGTCGCCTGCTGTTTCTTGATATGCTGATTAAAGAACGTGCCGAAGGGTCACTGGGACACTCAGGTTTCCGTAAGCCTACCCAGACCGACCTGTATTTGAACGATAACAGCTGTCACCATCTTGAGCAACGCAACACAATTCTAACAACCTTGATACACAAAGCATGAAGGGTATGTGCTGGTGAATTGGACCATCCCCGCAAAACTTTTTCAAATAACATTTACAAGGAGGGGTACATTAATAGTGGGTTAATGAAGAATGAAAACCGATAGAACGATTGTATTCACATCAAAGCTGTTGATTTCTTTTGCTCGACAAGTGCTTAAACAGGTAGAAGGACAATTTTCAGAACACTCTTAAAGATTAAAAATTTGGTTCCCAACGTGAAGGATAACTTGAGGTTACGAAGTTCAGGCATTCGCCAACTGAGGCCAAACAGCCAGCTCAATGTGATTATCACAGCTTCCAGTGGTACAGCCATCCAGTATATATATTGCAGCTTCTAAATGACACCACAGGATGGACAGGACATTCACACAGACACACAACACTTAAGCAGCCATGCAGCCGAATTTTATGTACCAGCAAGCGTCAGAGGCTATCTCTCGCCACCTAGCAGCATCCTCCCACCACGTTGCACAGTATCGTTTCAGCTACCTGGGCATTTGATGTTTACCGACTGGGCGATGGATTGGGACGCACCATTCCTGCCAGCAGAGGCGCCTCCCTTCCAGCGGCCCGTTGTTGGGAGCTCGTCCGGCGCGGGCGCCAAATGCACACGCCGTGGGGAACCATCTTTACAAACACAGCGCTGCGTGGAGCAGGCAAAAACGTTCGTCTGGATCTGATAGAAAAATTATCAATGGCCGAAAACTGTGCCCGAGGGAGGTACACATTTAAAATGAAGAAACAATAATCATAACCTGAGTCAGAAATTTTTGGGACACCAATACCTCGGAAGCTAACACTATTAAAACAGCTGTTTTTTAACAGGGATACTGGATACCAGGCCAGTGGGGCCTTCAACCCAGCGATCAGTATACAGTATTAAAGCAGCATAGAGTCGGCAAAGGTCAGCTGACTGTATGATGTCACCGTCTAGGTTCGGAATTTGTCTTCGACCGTAGCCGCGGCACCGCCAAAACAAACAATTACTGCGACAGTGCGATTACAGTTGGTTAAAAATGAGGGCAGAGTATTTCCGTGGAAACGTCCCAAGAAAGTGACATTTTTACGCAGCTGTAAGCCCGAGAGCATTTCAATAACATTCAACGCCGTGGAACGCTTCCATCTTCCAGCAGCGTTCAATTTTGTAAAGTATGTATTAGTGTTTTTCTGTTATTTCCAGTAAGCATTATTTCAATTGCTTAAAAAATGCTGGATGTAGGTATTCGCTCTATGTGCGTGTATAATTTCCATATCAGATTCCTATTCATAGTCTGAGAGAATGATATCCAATTTAATTTACCTACAATACTGTAAAAAATTTAAAAATATGTAGCGAGTACCCACCAGCAACATTTCTTCGGCAATTGAATCCATATCCACACAAACTAATAGCATGTAATATAATGGAGAGACTATTTATTTATTACAACTTTCAGAAATTAAAATTATAGATTTTATAAATTTTGTTTTTAACTTTTCAGTCTTTTTACATTTGAGTTTTTGGTTTACTTTTAACAGTTCCTAATTTTGAGTATACGAGCGCGGTGACGAGCGGTAACGCTCTGGCCTCGTATTCTGGAGGATGCTGGTTCGAATATCCAGATTTGGGTTTTCCGCGGTTTCCGCAAATCACTTCAGGTGAATGGTGGGATGGTTCTTTCAAAAGGTCATGACCTAATTCCTTCCCGTTCCTTTCCCCAGTCCTTTCCCGCCTCTAATGACCCTGACGTCAGTGAGGCGTAAAACAAGAATAATAAGAAATATACTTTTATAGGAGGAATTAGCTACTACTTAGCAGATTTCTTAATTATCTTTGATTTCCAACTGACCTTCAACTTCCTTCTTTTGCATCACAGTTCGCATGTGGTTTGCCTTCTTTTCTCCTTAAGTCTTTACCGGCCAGTTTCATTCCGATGTAGGACAATAGACGTTTTTAGTTAACTTTTATGGTAAAGTTCCAGTTTACTCACCACACACTTTTATCGTGGGTGAGTGTACTTCCAGCGATGTAACTTACAAGCAACCAGAGACATTAGTTTTTGTTATAATGTAAACAGTAGTAGTTGTAGTCTATGCTGTTTGCAACCATGGAGGAAGGAATATATTATGAGACTAAATAATTTTGCGACAAATATTGTACGAATTAAGAACAGAACTTTAAATTGAACTACAAGAATATGCACCATGGCAGAGGAAATGTTTAATTTGTAAGGTTTTGAATATATTTAGGCAAAATGTTTGCGGGAATTTTTGTACAAATCTAATTAAGGAGGCGGGAATTTTTTACAAATCTAATTAAGGAGACGAGATTAAATTTAAAAGCAATAATGTACAGAACGGCGAAGGAAATAGTTCCCATTAGCGCTACGAATGTATTTTGTGGAACTATAACTTTCGTTAGGGACCATAATAGTTTCTATAATCACCGCTAGTTAGTACTATAAGCATTTCAGAGCGGTATATATGAATTTAACTGCACGCAATCAGTCTACGAGAAGTTTTTAAAAAATGTAAATTTTAAAAATTTTAAAAAAAAGTTAAGTTTTTTCTAAAAATGTTTATAATTCGGTGCATGAAACAATTAGTAATTTTTCTGGAACGTTAATAAGTTCTTACTCATCGCAATAGTTGATATAGAGTATCTTAAAAACTCTATGCAGTATACTCCATCATACATTGAAACCTCAATACACCACGGTTATTGACGAAAACATATTTTATTAACAATTTCTCAGTTTATCGGTTGTAATGGTAACCACAGCACACAATATTATGTATTCCCAATGTTCAAATCGTTTGTGTCTCCATTACAATGGTCCAGGATCCATTTCAACCTAAATACACCACGGTTATGGACGACATCATATTTTATAAACAATTTCTCAAATTTATAGGTTGGAATGCAGCCTGGACCAAAGTGAAACGTAACCACAGCACACAATTTTGTGGATTTCCAAATGTTCAAATCGTATCTATCTCCATTACTGTGGTCCAGGATGCATTGCAACCAAACACACCACGGTTATTGACAAAATGATATATTATAAACAATTTCTCAGTTTATAGGTCGAAATGCAGCCTGGACCAAAGTGAAACGTACCCACAGCTCACAATATTGTGCATTCGCAATATTCAAAATTGGACTCGTCTCCATTACTGTGGTCCAGGATGCATTACAACCTAAACTGACCACGCTTATTGACGAAATGATATATTAAAAACAATTCCTCAGTTTATAGGTCGTAATGCAGCCTGGACCAAAGTGAAATGTAACCACAGCTCACAATATTGTGCATTCCCAATATTCAAATTGTACCTGTCTCAATTACTGTGTTCCAGTATGCATTACAACCTAAACACACCACGCTTATTGACGAAATGATATCTTAAAAACAATTCATCAGTTTATAGGTAGTAATGCCGCCTGGACCAAAGTGAAACATAACCTCACCTCACAATATTGTGCATTCGCAATATTCAAAATTGTACCTGTCTCCATTACTGTGATACAGGATGCATTACAACCTAAACACATCACGCTTATAGACGAAATGATGTATTAAAAACAATTCCTCAGTTTATAGGTCGTAATGCAGCCCGAACCAAAGTGAAACGTAATCAAAGCACACAATATTGTGGATTCCCATTATTCAAATCGTACCTGTCTTCTTCATTACTATGGTCCAGGCTGCATTACAACCTAAATACACCACGGTTATTGACGAAATAATGTTATATAAATATGTCCTTAGTGTTTGTGTCGTAATGCAGCCTGAACCAAAGCGAAACGTAACCACAGCACACAATATTGTGGATTCCCATTATTCAAATCATACCTGTCTCCATTACGGTGGTCCAGGCTGCATTACAACCTAAAAACACCACGGTTATTGACGAAGTGATATATTTTAAAGAATTCCTTAGTTTATAGGTCGTAATGCAGCCTGGACCAAACTGAAACTTAACCACAGCACACAATATTGTGGATTCCCATTATTCAAATTGTACCTGTCTCCATTACTATGGTCCTCGCTGCATTCCATTCTAATCACACCACGTTTATTGACGAAATCATGTTATATAAATATGTCCCTAGTGTTTATGTAGTAATGCAGCCTGGACCAAAGTGAAACGTAACCACTGCACACAAAATTATGTATTCCCAATATTCAAATCGTTTGTGTCTCCATTACTATGGTCCAGGATGCATTTCACCCTAAATACACCACGGTTATTGACGACATCATATTTTATAAATATGTCATTAGTGATTAGGTCGTAATGCAGCCAGTACACACAAGATACGTGGATGCGTTGAAAACAGTAATTATTCGTCGTTATTGTGGTCCAGTGTTCACTACAACAACACGTTTGCGCTCAATAATTTTATGACAATTTATTTTCTGTGTATAATTTTTGGCTCTTAAAAAGAGTCTTTTGACACTAAAAATAGCGTTTTAACTCCGAAATGAGTTGCTCACGTACCTATTTATTTTACTGATTGGGACAAAATTTCTTCGACAATATCAAAATAGGTACGTTTTCTCAATGTGTTCATTGTTCTTTCATCATCGCACCATTCCAAATGCCACGAAGCTGTTTTAGTATATCACTATTCATGACATCTGGACGGCATAAGCTAATGAACTCTAGGAACAAATATTTTGGGCAGCCATAAAAAACAAAAACAAAAAAAAATAGTTATTGTAAGTCATCTCTATATTTAAGCCGACAGTGACAAATGATTTGTCTCTTATATATCTCGGCCATTCTTCATTTTGTTCCTTATCAATTCTTTTATGTCCTTATAAATTTCGTAAAATTTGAGTCTAGACTGCCTGATCCCTGCCATATTTATCGCGTAGAAATTAAATAATTTTGCTCGTAGTGACGTATGTGATTACACAATAGTATCTAAATTATAACGTTTACTTTTGTAATTTACTAAAGTAATCGTTATAAGAAACATATCTCCAATTTTTACGATATAATAAAAACAAAAATTTATTTAATCGATTGCTTTTTCTGAAAATAAAGAAACTGCGATATTAATTACAATTAATCCATATAAGTTTTCGCTATTCCGAGATGTCTTTGGTTGCTTGTAAGTTACATCCTTGGAAGTACACTCGCCCACGATAAAAGTGTGTGGTGAGTAAACTGGAACTTTACCAACTTTTATTATTACCTTCCATATAATATCTGTGATTTGGAGGTTCCTTCTTGAAATGAAATCTTCACGGTTGTATCGATGGGTTCTGTTGTAAAAACATTCCGGTGGTAAACCCGTGCAGATTTCATTGCAATCATATTCCGGGAAAGTCTCCGTTCTTGTTAACTGCGATCTTTGTAGACCGATCCTAGTTCTTATTTGCCGACTCTTTCTTCCACCTTTTATAAGTCTGATCCCCTATTAAGTGAATTCCCTTATATCTGTTAACATTATGTGTGCACCATAGTGCATTTTTAAACTCACCGTCTCTGAACTACTTCCCATACATTTTGTAGATTGATGTTTAGTGAAATAAATGATTTGAGATAAAAAAAATTAGATATTTGTCGTTAGTGTACTCATATATTTTAGATTTATTTGAAGATAACTATCATCATGAAACATGTGTAAGTAATGCAGATTAGATGCTGTAAGACTAGCGGTCTGGTGGCTCGGTGTTAAAGGCGTTTCACTGAAAATCACAGCCATGACCGGGATTCGAATCGATGACCTTTCGATCTCCAAAGGTCCTTAATCCGACCTCCACCTCCGGCAAACCTTGCTTTGTGTATGTGCAGTACGCCAAACGCTTCCGTGGTTCGGATTGCACTTTAAACGGTAGGTTTCATATACCTGGGCGGATTAGTGGGTTAGAATGGGTGGCTAGGATAGAGGCGTCTTGAGCAGCCAATAATAAACAATGGCAATTAGTTCCAGAAAACACCTCACTAAATTATTATTCTTGCAAGAATAGTCTTAAAAGATCTCATATTCGATCGGAGAAGGAGACGTTGTCAACGAAACTACCAAACATGGTGTTTCAAGGAATAAGTAATAAATGTTACAAACTTCTTCTTCTTTTTTTTTTTTTTAAACTGCTTAACGTCTCTTTAACAGCGAGGTCTTTAGAGACGGGAAAGGATGGGGGGCAAGGAATGGGAAGGAATTTGGCCATGGCCTTTTGAAGGAAGCATCCCGGCATTTGCCTGGAGTGATTTGGGAAACCATGGAAAACCCAAATCTGAATGCCCGGACGGGGATTCGAACCACCGTCCTCCCGAATGTGAGGCCAGAACGCTAACCGTTAGACCACCACTCTCAGTACAAACTTCTGAAAATTTCTCATTACGACCTATAACAATACGCATCCACATGATCAAATGCGAAAAAACTTAGATTTTTAACATGCAACTGAGACGTTGGAAATAGCTCAAGGAATTACTCTACCACTATAGCCCAGTACATTTACTGCAAATTAATCAGCAATTGTCGTAGCTGTAATATAAATCACTATAAGCCTACTTCCCAGCAGCCGTATTCTATTAACCTCAGCTGAAGTAACGATTTACTTGGACCAGACGTTTACTCCGTCTGCCTGTCCAGAATTAGTTTAAAACAAATTGTCAGTACCTCGCAATAATGAGCAATTAAAGTTACATCTCCGGAAACGAGTTTTTACTCCCAACACTACCAATTGGCCGTAACGGTCCGCCTCGTACTTACCGAATATGGCAGGGGTTCAATTACCGTTCTCTCATCCTCTCTGGCCGCAATGAAACAACGTAAAGGAACGAAGTAATCACCACTTAATAGCCAATAACGAAGCATCCTGAGGATGTCGAATGATTATCCGCTGGCGCAGGTGTGTTTCGCTGCTGGAGATGGGTTCATCGACCTTACAGCGGTGGTCTCAGCGTTTGGGTCCAGTGAGTAAGCACAATTCTACGTCTGCCGGAATCGTCCTGAGGACTAAAAAGAAGCCAACTGTCCACAGCTGTCACATCAAGGTCTAGAAGTCATTGTCGAGTGTAAATATGTTTATATCTTCTGCTGACAAATTCTGTCCTAACCCTGATTGCCGGACGAGTGTTATATGTACCTACTAACATTGTAACTGTGAATCCAGAACAACAAATTATACATTAGTATACATAAGAACATGATGCCAATCGCAAAACACGATCAGCACATTCAGAAACTTTTTCATGTTAATAAGTATCAAGAACAGGTAATTTTTCCATCGTACCTGCGAATAGTATCGAAATTAAGCAACCTCCACTTATTTCAGCAGTTGCATAGATGATCAAACAAAAAACACTTGCTCTTTTCATGTGAACTATCAGCTACACCAATAATTAGTAAAAAATGAATTTTTAGGTGCATTCATAAAATTTTAATGCTGGAAACAATTTACGTAACAAGTAAGCAAATGCTGCTGAACAGTTGCTTTGTTTATAGATTTCCATTTTTCGATATCAAATTATAAATGAAACTACTAGAAAAAATTGAGAGATGATCAGACATATCTTGACACCTTTCATTCTTCCGAAACATATTTTACAATAACACTCGAACCCATAGCTACCCGTGAAAGTTAACTTCATTTTCAGATTTTTTTTTTTTTTTTCGAAATTCTTCAATTTCTCAACTCTCTGTCGAATAAGTTCATTCGAAAAGTTTATAGTTTACAGTTTACAATTTACTGAACAGTTTATTTACTTTGCAGCTATTACGTAAGGTCATACATTTTTGCAGTATCATTTCGTATGGCTCGTGAATAGGCTCACTTCAGAAAAGACATGATTTATTAGAAATTTTAGAATTATTGAGCAATAGAAGAAATGGAAGAAGAACTTGATAAGATGTTAATACTATGTTGTAAGAAGAATTATTGGAAAAAATATATTACTCAAGGCAGTTCTAAAGCGCATAGTAAAATCAGCTGTATACTTTCCTCGCGTTAAATGCTTGCCACACTACTCTAATTAAGAAAGAAGGTTTAAATCGGGACCAGTAAATACTATCAAATGGAAAAGTAATTGGATTCTGATGGCCTAAGTAGGAATAATGTAAGCACTTTAGCGTTAGTGAGAAAGAGAAATATTTTAGTCTTAAATATTGATGTAAAACTCACAAATAACTTTCTGAAACTGTATTTATGGATTATAGCAGTTAAGGAATACTGGAAAGAAGGAAAACTGAAGCTGATAGTTATTAAAATACTCACTGTGTTAAATTACTGTTATATGTTAATACAGAAAACATAAATTCCGTTCAGCCTGTTGTCAAGAGCTATTTGCGTTTATAAGGCATACAACACAGCAAATTTTTGCTCCTATTATTTGTAAGATTTATGCCAATTTATCACCGTTTAACAGAGGAGTTAGAGTTTTCGTGTAAAATTTGGCACCTACCGTTTCACTTGCAAGTTGGCATTCTCGCAAAATACCTGCCGTGGAGATTCATGCCACAATTTGTAGAATTTTAAATAACTGCAAAATGTGAACGCTTCTTAAAATCTAGTTTAGCAGTACTACAACACACCTCAATTTCTATCGTTATGCTGCTTGTCATTTTTCAGCATCTACAGTTTCCAAATGCACTCAGAATAAGCGAATATGGCTAAGTGAACTTTATACTAATTAGTGCACAACCCGGTTGTTGCCTCCAGAAGGAAGCATACTAAGCCATTGTGTCAGTGGTAAATCGGCCAGTTCCTTTCCTCTGGTACCTAGAGTTTATTGTGGAATCCGAACCACGGAACGTGCTGGCATAGTTCATAAGGGAGCGTGCATAAACCACGTAGCTCCAGTTTGGCCTAATGTGAACCCCCCTCCCACCCCACGTAGCCCTACGTGGCTTTTAGTTCTACCTCCCCCCCCCCCCCTCCTCCCGCATAGCACGTAGCTTTTTTCCCTTTTGATTTCAGAAGACATTTTGTAATGTTTTCTCTTGTCAGAGGATTGTAAATTATATAAGGAGATAATTAACTGAGGGAAATAAATATTCACATGCTGTTGTGTGTTCTGTTGCTAATTTTAACTGTTATGAAAGGAAAGCTACGTGGCCTGGCTTCGAACCCCCCTTCCCCCCACGTAGCCCAGCGTAGCCTTCCAGCCAACCCCTCCCCCCTGAACCGAGCCACGTAGTTTGTGCACACTCCCTAAGATCAAAAAACTCTTAAAAACCCCTGAACAAGTCGGGATTAGAACCCAGGACCAGATTCCAAACTTTTGAAAACAATCGCTAAAACCATTGAGCTATCAGACGGTTCATGAGAACGTACTAACAAAAATTAGCAGCGAATATTTTCATATTTCTTCAGTGTACCCTACGTTACTTAAGGGAAATTAATTTTTTCGGTACCTCCTACTTCTTAATTCTTTCATTTTCGTTTTTCAGTATTGCTTTGTAAATAAATTGAGTTATAAACGAAAAAGACTAATCGCTTCAGTAAAAATTGAGTAACTTAAGGTAAAACAAAAAAAAAAAACATAATTTTACTTAATTTTCAAAATCCATTGTTGATAAATAAGAAAATGTGAATAGACGGCTATTTGAAAATATTAATTCAGTAGGCTTTCAGAACGTCATTAAAAAATTGTTCTAACCTACTATGCTTGCTTTCTGAAAGACTTCTAAGTGAAATTGTTGAAATACTTGGCAGTACGGTTGGCCATTTCTTTTTATTCATAAACAATCTTCGGTTATTCTATTTTTACCACTGCAGTATTTCTTCTTTTATAGTTGATGGTTTTATTTCCCCAAGAACATTACCAAAATGAAATAAAAAAATTAGAGAAAAAAATCAGTACCTTACTGAAGTGAAATAGGAGATACAGGAAAAAAATTTTTTTAAAAAATGCATCCCTAAAACTGTTATAAGTTGCCAAACATATATGTGAGTTATGCTGCTATGTTTTCCGTTTCTCATTTTGTGTGTCAATCCCTTCGTCAACCTGTATAGATATTTCGAATGCTTTTCGCTGTACCGTTGGAATTTATGATCCTTTATTATTATGGCTTTTAGTGATCCAGAATATGGAGAGGAACTAATTTCAAGCTCTTCCTTGCAGTGGACTGGTATATATTGATCATTGAATTTTACTGCGATCTAGGATTTAGTACAAAAAATGAAGGGAAATACAATTTTGTCCCCGCCAGAGCACGCAATAAACAGACATGAATCACCGGTAAGCAACTTGTACACGAGTTGCAAAGAGAGGATGCACAGCGTAGTTCCAGCTGCGGCCGGCAGATGGGAGCCTTCCCCGGGAATGCAATACAATTAGGGACTCACCCCTCGTCCGACGAAAGCTGATGCGTGATGTAGTGTTGGGTCGATAATTTTAATTAGAAGAGGACGGCGGGGAACAGTAAAAACAATAAACCCTTCTCTCATCAGAAGACGCGGAGGGTCAGTCTGGTGGTGTGAAATGCACGGTCGGCAGCTGCGCTAGCGCAGGAAGGTAAATAACGTAATTAGCAATGTGACACACAGGTAATCCAAACAGGCAGCCACTCACTATACCTGACTCCATATGGTCAACGCATCTCAGATTCATTCCAATCGTAAGCACAAAAGGAAATGTTGTTCATGCGGCATCTACTTTTTTTAAAACTATATAACTTTTATGCGTTAATATTTGGCCCTTCCTTATCACTTAATGCAAATCTGTAAGAGACAGATTTCTAGAGATTTCTTTGTTAAAATATTGCGCAAAAGCTACCAAACCTGTATGGATGGGTTTACGCAATTTAAAAACTGTCGACGTTGGACTGAGCAAGAAATTATAACATGATCAGATAGGCGACAAAGATGTCACTTCAAAGATATACACTCCTTCCTTAACCTGAACAGATACACACCAAAGATCACAGTACATCAAAGATATATACACGCTACATCAAAGAAATACATACACGACATCAAAGATATACGCATACTACAGCAAAGATATACAAAAAACATCTTTGGATTCTGTTAATACTGTTGTTGGTTAAACTTCTGTCGTACTTTATTTAATGTTCTTAAATCTAGTGCGTTTAACTGTCCACAAAAAGTAAATAAAACCTTTCAGAGAGCTGAAAGAACCCCCGACATTTGTTCGTTGAGCCATCTTACACGACTTATTTGTTTCTTGGGACTAATAACGTAAGGAAAGCTGGGGACAATAGTAATGACGTCAGTATCATGGCACATGCGAAACCATCTTAAGTTATTAAAAACTAAATCCATCTTGTCTTATGTGCTATACAGAAAGAACATTAGCGAAAATTGTACACGGTTCGTGGATAGATGGCCATTTTACGAAATTGTGGTTTTTGCGTTCTATTTGCGAAATTTGAGGACTGAGAAAATAATTCAGATCCAGGCTAAATGTTAATATGTCCAAATATGTATCGTACTATACACGTACAACTATATCCACGCGGCGGAAGTCGGCAAATGCTTGTAAATTTAAGTCCTTCGACGAGATTCGGTGCACATAATCTCTCATATAATCTCAACACACATGCTGCCTATGAACCATAGGTTAAATTCGTGGAAATATTTAACAATAAATACACACAATAAGGTTATTAGATCGCTTAAATCACAAAGCTAAATCAATCTCTTGCTTACGATTTTAGCAATGACTTCACGTTTTGAATAACAGCGTGAACACTATTTACCAGCATTTGCATTTCACAGAAAGAACGTGACAGGGAAAATATTGGCTGAATATGAGAATCTGGTGTATATCTGAAGCTGCAAAACTTCAAACTAACTAATCGGACTCTCTGGATTTTACAGTTTGCAAAATTTATTTACAGCTTCACGAACGAGGTTTTTACTATTACTCAGCCATTTACTACAAAGTGGGTGGTGGAGGGTGCGTTTCACCTATATTAATTTCTACACGTATATACATAAGAAGGGATATACGTGATTTGACAGTAGGCACCTAGACTAGTGTAAAAAATCCGTAGAAAACTAAGATCAGGATGGCCGAAGCGTTTTCTAAAGGCCTACTTCTATTAGTTTCCAAGTTTTCTCACTCGATAAATACTTCCTATTACATTCCGTGATTGCTCACGGAAAAAAAAACCATCCGGGCATCCAGATTTGGTTTTTCCATGGTTTAACCAAATCACTCCAGGCGAATGCCTGGATGCTTCCTTCAAAACGCCATGGCTCAATTCCTTCCCGTTCCTTGTCCCCAAGTCAATAGAGGCGGGATGCCTCTATTGACCTCGACGTCGACGAGGCGTAAAGCAATAAATAAAGAAACAGTGTATAAAAGAATCGGTTCTGGTACCGATTTCTGTTATTTTCTCGGTCATTCCTGTTGAATGCTGCTGCCAGTAAAATGTGCTTGCTTTCATCCTGAAATAGATCTGTCATAAACTTCCCGATTAGCTTCTGACAAACGCAATGCCCACGCTGTCCCAGAGCTTCCTAACCCAACCAATTCAAAACCAAACGCGTTCTTGAAATCCACTGTCACAATTCAGGTGGCTCTTCTTTGGAACTTCTTCAATGCTTCTATTAACCCTTTTTTAAGGAGACTCATGCAGAAAAACAATATTCCAAGTTAGTTCGCAATAGTGCTTTGTATGCAATCGATTTTACTTGAATTCTCCATCACACCTACAAACTCAAACTTCATGGGATTTAAAGGTTATGGAAAGGAGAGAAGCTACAGTACATCAGTACTGGATGTAAGGGGTTTAAGATAACTTAATAAGTCAGTGTTTTCGACCATAAAATCTTGAACGCTTCTTAGAATCTACGGTACACTTATTAACTGATCTGTGTCGTCAGCCACGTGAAAATAGCAACTTGAAGTGATTTGATGGTAGTATTGCATTGGATCTGACACCATTTCGATACTGCAGAAACCTAATCGTGATACTTGAAGTGGCTGGATACTTCCCAAGCGTATATTTTGACCAGACTGTGTCTGCTGTCTTTCAGGAATCGAAATTCCGACCCTGATTGGGACCGCCTGGGAGTTACCAGGAACAAGGCAGACGTTATTAACTAATTCGGGTCACCCTCCGGCCCAGATAAGCCCTCCTGCTATACCTGGCGTTTCATTCCACTATCTTAAGAGCGCTGTCGGCAACAGCTGAGGACATTGTCAAGGGTCTCCTCGCACAGTAGGTGACGACAGGTACGGCCGCCAGCAAGTGCCTTGGTTCGTACTTACGTATTTACGACAATTTACGGTCTATTTAAGCACGAAGTTTAGCAAGATTATACTACAAATGACAAGTTAAATTATCTGTTATGAGACACATATAATCTTAAATTCCCCATCCAGTACTTGTTCTCATGTGAGAATGTCTAAAACAATTCCTTTTCATTCTGGTTTCTGATCATAGAAAGAAACATGCTTATCTATTCCCGTTAGACGATATTATTGCTGGGTGCTTCTCGAAATGTTAAATCATAATTTTACAAAAAAAATCCAAGTACGATCACTATCATCAATAAACATGTTCAAAAGCTACTTTCCATTACTTTGCTGTTTGATCCAGTGATTAAGTACTCTGTCTCTCTAATATTCTTCAATTTTCGTATCCTTCTATGAAACTTTTTCAGGATACAAAGGACGCAAAGGCGTATCAAGGATCGGAAATAGAGTGGGACATGATTTGAACTGGGGGGTGGATTAATTTAGTAATCCAACCACTTAATCTAAGAACCTACTATGTAATTAATTAAAATCAGTTATAGGTTTTTTATGTAAACATTAATCGTCTCGGATTCTCAGAATTTTTTTTAATAACTTTGTTTGTCAGTACCTCACGATGTTCTTTCACGAAATTGTGATGCATTCCCATCGGGCATTATTCAGTCAATCTTTCCTCTCACAAAGTGCTTCACTCGTCGAAGCGTACTGAAGGCAACTTGATTTTTCCGATTGGGGGGGGGGGGAGCATTAGCCCCTCTGCCACTCGCTGGATACGCCGGTGGAAGGACGTACGTAAGCTTACAGTTTTTCGAAACAGAATCAACCAGAAAATGATAGCCATCGTACTACCTCTTTCATACCATGCTGAAGAAAAATCCTGACAATATTTTGACACATCGATATAATCGGAAAACTCTTTGTGGGAAAAGCAAAAAACGTGCAACTACCAAGCCTAATAATACCAATTTAAATTGTTCTTCACTGATGAAGCCTCGAAGAAGAGTGAAACAGTTACATTGGCATTATTTATTAAATATTAATTAAGCAAGCAATGATCTGCTCAATATTACAACTAAGATGACGTTTCTGAAATGGTATAATTGTAATGAAAGGGATAGAAAGAGAAGAAGCCGAGAGAATGGACCAAAGCTGAAAGAACACCGAGAAAAATGTATGAAAATCAACTGGATAGCCATAGTTTCAGAGGACAATCACGTATCCGCAGTGATTAGGAAGTGGACATAGGACAAAACTGTGACTAATTGGAGATAAAGAGAGATGCAATCAGAGAATTTGGGGGAACAGGTCCATTTGCTGATCTGTCTAGTACATACAATCTGGGACATGTTTCATTTCATCTGAGCAATCTCCATCAAATCTCACAATAAGAGGTTTCAAACGTCAAGAAAAAAAAGAAAAAAAGAACAGGTACGCCAGTACTAATCAAACAAAAGTTAATGAGAATGCACAACTATTTTGGCGATTGCACTCCGAATTGTTTATTCTGGATTCATTTTGAGGGGAGAAAACGGTATGTACTAGTTCCTTCTAACACATAATGAACAAGCCTCAGGTATTGTATTGATCGCAGAAGGTCCTTCCTTGCACCAATTGATGTAAACACCTTCAGAATGTTATATCTTCTTGAGGCAAAGGGATTGACTGCAGAAGGCCCATTCCTACACCAATTCCAAAAAGCAAAATCCACCTTTGACTCAAAAGATTCCAAAGTCCCGAGCGTGAACCGATACAGATGAAAGCAAATTCGGAATCGAAGCGATGTCTTTGCTAAAACCCGCAGTCTGATCTGGCCCACTGACGGAGTGTCCTCGTCTCGCAAGACGCCGCAGGGGGGGCGGTGGCGGCAGGTCTACCAACCCCCTACGCGCATTCCTCCGATTCCCCCGGCCGGCCGCACTGTGTTATTTAATGGCGAGCCGCCCGCGCTGCCGCTGCGCAGTGTTGCCAGTCGTGCCAGGGGCCCCCGCGGCGCCTGCCGTCCGCGGCCGGCGCCGACGTCGAGTCACCACGTGGCAACGCCGCGAGGCGCGGGCTCTCTTGTCCGAGTTTTTAAGGCGAGCTGGTCTCGAGGAGGCTGAATGCCGGCCGGCAGGCCGCTGTTGAAATAGTGGGAGGGGGCAGGGCAGGTGCGCTCGACTCCAACACAGAGAAATCGAGGAACCGGTTTGGCCTCCTCAGGCCGCCCGCCGATCTCGCAGTTCGCGTCGAGTTGATCCGTACACAGGTCTGTCTCACGACTCGCCTGGATCTACTGTGGTCTGTCCGGCGTCTTCGCAACGTGTAATACGGCCCGCACAGCAAAAAAACCAGAGTAGTTAAATGTCACTTTACGATAAACCATGAAAAGAAACTGAAAGAAAACAATCACTCGTCCCTTACGATAATTCAAATAATTTAACGATATTTTATAACGTGTTACTTAAGTGGCAAAGTGGTTTACTGCATATCGAATGCTGTAAAGATTTTTCGTAGTGCTTGTTGAGTATTCTTCGAAACAATCAAGTCAAATCAAATATTAGATAAAATTATTAACATCCTTGGTTATTATAAATGGCTGAAGCTACTTCACAAATTTATTATAGCTATATTATTTGATATGTTGCCACAAAAATTACGTCAAAGAAAAATTCAAAAAGGTTTTTTTGATCTATTACAAGTGTCCTGCATGTGTCTTCTTAATGATTCAGCAGATATAAAGTCAATACTCAAGTTCTAGTCTCGCCAGGTTGATGTCCGAATCGATCTGTTCACAAGCACTGCTGATGCCAGCACTCAGTTCTGGTAGGTTTGTCGGTAGAAGAGGCTTTAAACACTGAATCTTCCATATAACCCTCACACAAAAATTGAATGCGAATTGCTGATCATCGCCCTCACCATGACCGATTCTTCGGTTTCTCAATCTCCTGCTTAAGAATTCATAAAAATCGTGATGGTATTGGAGTGAAGCAAAACTTTGAGTTTCTCAAAAAGACTCTAAATTTTTGTGCCAATATGTCAAATAATATAGCTACAGTAAATTTTTTAAACCGCTTCAAAGATTTATATTAATTCTACACTGACTGCCTTGTCAAAACAACTTGGATGAAAGTTCCTTGTGTACAATATCTGATGGCAGGAGGATTTGTCGATTGCAGGAATTAAGAATAGTATGTATTGTCTTGACTACCACCAGTAACAACTATGTAACCAAACATTAGTTACTTTCATGATTCACTATTAATGCTGATTTACGTGTACGAACCATGTGCCGGAGTTCGTCGAGAGACATAGGTTTACAACAAAGATCTGAAGATGATTCATTAGTGTCATGACATTTCTTTGGAGGTATTAAATAAGATCAATCTCTCGTGAATACGGCGTTAGTATTGAGAAGAGCGCATGATCAATAATGGCCAATCAGCTACTCAAAAATACATAAATTACAGTGTTAGTTACCCACAAATGTCAGTAAATTTTATGCGTGTAAAGTTTTAGTACAGCCTCAAGTAGAACAAGTACGTACGTTTGTATAAATGAACTTCACATGAATCAGCAAAACAATGGTGTAAAAATCTTGACAACCAATTGTAGATCCCTGCTGATTATGTAAGAACCGACGCATTATCGGTTTTTCCTCATGTCAATCTGCACTGAAATTTGTATTTTTATTTCATCTTGTTAGTAAAATATGTTCATAATACGTCAAAATGAATAAATAAACAAGAATAATGTAAGAGGATTAATACAACTTCCGTTGCATTAAAAAATATTGAAGTATTTGTTTCTCTTCACAATTTTAGTAGTTTTCTCGACGTGATGCCGACGACAAAAACGAAAAAATTTGTCATGATTGGAGTATCTGGTGAATTACCAGAATAATCGATTCATTATTTAAACTTATTTTGGAAAAAATGGTTTCATACACTGACGAGACGCGGGGATGACTGTATCGCTAATGACCACGTTATTGACCCGCCCTAACGCTTTAACAAAAAACAAAAGTGGTTCCTTAGGATATTAATCAAGCGAAATACAAATGAAGCGTGTGCTCAAGTAGGCATTAGAAAGATTTCCAGGGGTCTGTGACAGACCAGATAAAATATGATTGTATGTAAGGCGGGTAGAATTGCATTGTATCAAGCAATGAAAAGAAGAATCACAGGTTATAGGTATAATTTACATTAATGCGAAATTTTTATTTCTGTAGGCAGTACTTCAACTGCTCAAGATATAGAGAACTATACTTAATAGGCCATCGAAAGTAACTTTTCGTAACTTTTGGCCATTGCGTAATCAAAATGAAAGTATTTTTTCTTACCTGAGACGAGTGCAAGATCCTTCTTCATGTTAGATGATGGATTGAGGTGTTACTTGCGGATATATTTTATTGTGTTGTGAGATGTAGGATAGTTACTTTAGGAATATTTTATTTGACTGGAATATTTCTGATATTCCTGACCAAGTAAGCACGAAGCTGATGACAAAAGCGAACGCTTTTATCATGATTGAAGTATTTTGTGAAAAGCCAGAATAATCGATTATTTAAACTTATTTTGAAAAAAAAAAAAGAGTGACGAGCCACAGGGATGACTTTTCCGCTAATGACCACGTTATTGACCCCCGCCTCAGGGTATTAATCAAGTAAAAATCAATTTAGCGACTTTAATCTTTGAATCGATGATTAAGTTGGTAGTAGTTGTAATATCTGTGTCGAAAATTCAGCAAACGGCAACAAAATAGAAAAATTATCGTTGTAGCCTTTACTGGATGCACGCCAAAATATATTTCTGCCATCAAGTTTCGAATTTATCTGGAAGATTGCAGGGAGAGAGAGGTAGAAAAACGAACTGTGTATTGTAAGGAATTAATCGATACTGAAGCATTAAAACAATGACTGGGTATCTAAACTAAGTGTGAATTTCAAAAGAAAAGAATTATTCGGCTGCAAAAGAGTTCAATTGTGACTTGATTGACAGCCAGTTAAGAAAGACGTGTTCATTTCTATTATGTCCGTAAATAAAAAGAGCATATTTCTTTATTTAGTTTACTGATTTTTTACAGGAAGAGTTATTATTACAACAAACCAGCATAAATTTGCACCAGTGTACGGTAGGCAGCAAATATATTCTTCCAAGATCATTTGAAGGAAACGGCCATTTTATTAGACAAATAATTCAGTATGACCTCAGCCTACAGATTAATCAAAACTCAAAAACAATTAAGGTACAGAAGAGATATTTTTAAAAAACAAACAGAAAGCGGATAGCACATTTTAAAATTATTATTATTTTTTTTTATTAATAGATGTTTACACAGAAAGCTTTAAACATGCATTACCATTATTTTCATTTTTTGTTGTTGAAGTTTTGTATGATAAAAAGACATTCTTCCTACATTATTTCACTTATTATGATATTGTAGATGGTATAACATCAAAACGACGGTGATACTTTTCGTAAAATATTAATAAGATGATATTTTGAATCTATACCAAGATGTAGAATTGTAACACGAATTAAAAATGTTTGGTATGTAGCAAACCTGTATTAAATGGTTTAATGAATTCATTAATCACTAATTTTAAATCAATTTAATACAAAATTAATGTTGGCATACTTATTAATCACTACGATTATCACTACAATATATGTGACCGTTAAGCAGATTTCTGATTCTTTCTTATGGTTCGTTTTAGCGTCACTGAAATGTGAAACTTCGAGAGTAATTTATTACACAGAACGAGCGTGTCGAGTTATCAGGATAAGACTAAGGGATTCATTTGTTATAACTGTGTAGGCAAAAGCCGTTTGTTTTGTCTTGTTACCTTATGTAATCTTCCACAAAATAACCTGTGATGTAAGAAAACTTTAACACACACCATGAGATAAAATATTAGCAACGGAAACCTAATGTACGATACGCTATTTTCCACAACTCCTTTTAACGTTTATTTACTTCATTATTTACAAAATGGGAGTTACACCAACGGTTATTGTAATTTGCCTGAAGAAGAAGTGGGAGTCGTATCTTTCTTTTGTTCAGAACTTGTTTTTTCCACGAAATGGCTACATCATTTTCCGTAACGTTTGTCAGTTTGTGTGTTGTAACTTCAGACAGGTACCTTAAACAAAGAGAAACTTCTTCCAATCGCACTTTAACAAAATAAAATACCGTTGACGGATATAGTGGAAAGCCTGGTGCGTGTCCACTCTCTTCTCGGTACCGGTTGTTACAACAATATGTTTCCTTAATAGCTCAACTATGTACCCTGTTATTAGCAGCAATAAATCGTTGCTTGAATACTGATGCAGCGGGGCGCGTGGTATTCATACCGCGACAGCCCGCTTAGTGATAAAGAACAGGAAAAGGAGTACCGTAAACATCCTTGCCGGCTCCCAGGCGTCGCAAATATCACCTTTCCTACCTCTGGTAGTTACAGGTGGAATGAAAATGCTTGTACAGTATAAAACAGACGTCGGGTTTAACGAACTGTAGACATGTAAGTTTGGACCTGGCATTCCGGAGGACCCGGGTTCGAAACCCCGTTCACCTATCCACCTTTTGGTTTTCCATAGCGAATGTTCCTTCAAAAGGTCAGGCCGAATTCTTTTCCGTTTCTTGCGCTCAGTCCTATACCTCCCCTGATGACATATATTTTGATGATGCGTAAAACACTAAGCAAATAAACATACAAGGTGAACTCTAAGGAAGGGAAGAAACTCTCAGTCTGTTTCTGAATCAAATATTTAAATGAAAATTAAATGTTTGTTCTTTACTTTATCCATAATAAATGGACTTATGAAAGTCTGTAACTGTTTTCAGTTGATTGGAATTATTTGCTTACCAGTAAATATCTGTTGCCCTGGATTTAAGAGAATATATATCAGGTCATTTTTCTGAGTTCCGAAAGTTTCTTATCTGTTTGTAGATATCTGAGATGAGTTAAGTGCAATCTCATGTTTTATATTGCGCAAATCTCCTCACTTATAAAATGGGTAATTTATTTGTTAGTTTGTTCGCAGTAGAAACCCAAAACTTATACATTTCTAATTTCTCACAAAGACGGATTTAATCTCGCATATGCCAAATCTTATATTTTCGTAGTATTCTGTGATATTCTGTAATATTTCTGTGATCAAAACAAACATATAAACAAAATTAAACCTATATTAATAATCACAGGGATTTATTCAGAGGAAAAATGACGGATATAAAGGATCTGAATGAAGAAATACCAATCAGGAAAAAGAGAGTAATCTCAGAAGAAGAAAAAGCAAGAATGAGCTAAAGAATGAAACAATACTGGCGACGGCGGAAGGAAACTCAGAAGAGGAAATGAAATTGCTTAGTCGTATTCCATAGATGGCTGAAACGAAATAGAAGCAGAAGCTCCTCTCATCATCATCATCACCACCATCATTCTCCAGCTCCAGCTTCCGGTTGTTGGTCACGAGCACTCTTCACTTCTTCCTGTCCATGAATAGTTGTTGTTCATGAACATGAACAGTCTTCCAATCAAGCCTTAAGTCTTCTATATCCTTCTTGAATTGGTCTATCAATTTCTTTTTGGGGCTTCCCACACGTCTTTTACCTTGGATGTTCATATTAAGGTAGGCATTTGCTCTTATTTCTTCCTCTATACAGCAAAATAGGCATTTTCATGTGTTTCAATCACAAATTTTAATTCAATTTTAGGGCGAGTAATAATACTGGAATGTGAACACAACAAGAAAAAGAAACAGGAGAACGAAATCAAAAACTATATTACTAGAAAATAAAAAAGACGAGTAAACACGTATGGCTTAACAAACTAGGATGCATAAATATAATTTTAGAGCGTGTACCAATACTTCAACCACAATTTCTCTATGACAGCGACTTGAATATAATGTTCATTCCCCTCTTGAAATACAGACACCGAAGAAACAGTGGCACTAATCCCTGGAACGCATCCATGAAGCCTACAGTCAGGTTAAAGACGTGTAGAATTGCATCCTTTGTTTGACCCTAGACATTTTTACATCTTCACTAGCATTTAACGGTATCTAAAATAAAGGATATTCGTAAGAAGACAGTGCATGCAAGTCTATTCCTCCGAAGGATACACAGTGCTACCAATTTTTACGTCATCATCCGAGACAGACAGTACTATAACCTCTCACTCCAAACACATGGCGATTGTGGTTTGTGTTTAATCAAAGCATTCAGTACTTACATCTGATGATGAGGAATCAATCACCACCACCTCTCTTGTCCTGCTATCTAGCACAAGATGTTGTCACAATGTCTTCGCCAATCCTTGAAGGGACTTTAGACCTTGTACAGTCGATCAAATGTATATGCATAGGGAATGTTGCATCTAAATCTTTTATTCTTCTAGATAACTGTAACAGAGTCTGACGAAAGCAGTAACGTTCAGACCTGAGGAATACGAGATAGTCCCCTCATTTCGTCACTAAGATTTACCGTTCACATGGTTTTTCTGCCTCAACGGTTCTCTGATACAAGCGATGGTTAATTTCGTTCCTGTACCTCAACATAATCGTATACTTAGATTCGGCAGTACCCAATCCAATCACGAATCAGCAAATCCTATATGGCGACACCGAATCGCTTAACAACTGAGTAAAGGTATTTCACGGCACAAACGTGGCTTCTTAGAAATTTAGTGAACTAAAAATGGGTACATAGCATTCCACGATGCTTTGACTGTCACATAAATCAAGAGGCGTCGTGAAGCTTTCCTCCGCTGTAAAGACAGAGATTTAATGGTTTTGCCACTACGTTTGAGGCGTAAAACGCGCAAAATGCTAAAAGGAAGAGAGTAAAGGAAGGGTTTAAAGCCAGCTGAGTATCTTTCTTCTCCCATAATATCTTTAAGTTCTCTAATAGCTCAAATATTTCCCAATGATACCTCCAAACTTTTATCTAATACTCAATTTACGATGATCACTTGTTATAGAGTACAGCCTCAGGCACGGGTAGTTTTAATTATGCATCGTTTTAGTCATTTGTTTCTACACACTGTGCTGAAAACTAATGAAATCGGGAATATAATAATACTATTGTTTAGAATCATATCTGCTAGAGAGGAATAGAATCTTAATAATTTTATCAATGTTGTTATTTTCTATGGAAACGAAGAGTATAATTATATATTTACTGGACGATATAAATTAGATACATGTACTTTCAAACTAATTGAACACAAGCTTAGTAATTATGAACATTATGCCTGTGTAAATGTAGATGCAGCACTACACGCACGCACGTATACGACAGTTCTAGACCTATAACTAGTGCTGAAGGAGTTGTCACCATTCCACGCTTGCCTGGTAGCCTAGGAGAGGTGGAGGTGTACAATTCCTAATTACCAGATGCAGTATCAAATTCCTGGTTTGCCTACCAGATTCATACGGATTATAAGAATGTTAGCTACCATTTAGATGACAGAATTGTCAGTTTTGAAAAACTGTAAACTTCTAATTACGTCATCCAATGAAGATCAAATTAGTTTGTTTTGAAGACTATTTGTTTTATAACAAAAGGTTTTTAGTTTCATGAGTACAATCTTCCACATATGAACCGAAACATTAAGTTGGTAATACAATAATGCATAATGCTTATTCTTGAATTTGAGATTCTCAAAACTAAATTAAATCAATGTTGAATACCTGTTTAACGATATTATACCCGATTGGATATGCAAGAATTGAATTTGATCCCTCTGTTACATGTATGAATTGATACTAAAAGTTATTTTTCAGTATTTGTGGACAGTTAAGTCCTGAAAAATCTCATCACAAACAATATAAACACGGCTATAATGGACAGTCGGGGAGACTGACATGAAACGATTACAAGAGTTCCGAAGAAGAAAGACAGGAACTATAATTATTTTGAAACAAGACGTACACACAATTGTAGAAACTTATTTCTTGAGAGAATAACTCTTGAAGTAATTCTTATTCTTGCGATGCTTGAAGCAAATCACTCTCCTCCGTTCCTGACCCCAGTAGTAAACTTTATTTCATTTCCGTAGAATTACAGGGCTCGCTCGACCTGACCCGAAAGTGATGGATGGCAAGAGTGACGTCACGCGCGATCACCACAGGTAGTCCGCGGAAACGAGGCGCA
This sequence comes from Vandiemenella viatica, assembly GCA_031002005.1. NCBI lineage: Eukaryota > Metazoa > Arthropoda > Insecta > Orthoptera > Morabidae > Vandiemenella > Vandiemenella viatica. Next base: position 108,851,237 of record JARYHS010009186.1, on the reverse strand, counting down.
CGCAGAGCGCGGCCCGCACGTAGCCGCCTGGCAAATTGAGTTCAACGCCTGCCAGTTGGCCCCTGTGGTTTTTACGCCTCCGCCCGTCCGGAATTGAAGCGAGTCCGAGTCCCACGTGAGTCTTCCGCACCGACCACAAGTGAAATCCGCCAGTCAGCCGTGACAGACAGTCCTCAACTCCGACAAGACTTCCTGCAATCACATACTGGAGCACAACTGTACCTGTTGCCTACAGTGACGAATAGTTCCTCGCATTAAGAATGGCGGAAAATATTTAACCCAGTGCCAAAAGAGATTATCTGGTTAAAATAGTTCCCAATATTGTTCTCCTTCGAAAGTCACCAATTCATTAACTACCGCTGGGCTTCGCGAACTGGGGGTCATCAGTTCGAATTTGGCCAAGTGCGGGGGTAGTTTAACTTAGTGTTGTGTCCGACTTGCATTAACCTTCACTTTGATAGTGATTAAATGCTTTGAATGAACGCTATATACATTGGGAAATATCAACTAAAAACTCTTGTTGGATGTATGATGTAATCGGCCAATGCACAAAATTATTTCTTAAAAAGTAAAAAGATGTAACTAACGCTAAATTTGTAATATTTTGACACAGGCTTGGTGCTACGAAGATACATGCGCTGTACAGAGTACAGAGACTACTTTATGCATTTCATATTATGTGGGTAAGCGAATGGTAAAATCCGTATGTGTCGAGGGCAGTCTATCTAGGTGGATTGTGTATCATGAAGTTTTTTTTTTTTTTTTTTTTTTTTTTTTTTTAATTGGCATTTGGCTATACAGCCAGCACTATGTAATTTTGTAGTTTGCATATATGTATTGGATCACTCAATGTATTATAGATTCTCCGTGGTATAGACGACACAAGACAAACACAACACTTCATTAAAACCACCCATGCCCGCGGCCGGACTCGAACCGGTGACCCCTGCAACGCGAGGCTAGCACGCTATCCCCTACGCTGCCGGGGTCGGCTATCGTGAAGTAGGAACAGTGGAAATTGCGCTGAGATAGCTGTGAGTACATTCAGAGATAGCATTTTCTCATGGTGTCATCTACAAACGTTCAAATGAAGTACGACTGAAGAGTTTCGAAAGGAAAGAGTGGATAGACAGAATATCAATCAATTAAGAAGGAGATAAATGAATGGGAGGTTATAGAACTGAGAACCACGATATAACATAGTAGTGCGAGATAAACCAGCCAATTAAACAGCGTTCTGAAAAAGGACACCAAGTGATTGAAATAGCCAATAACCTACGGCGAATTCACCTGTTCTAGCCAGCACATCTGCGAATGTCGTCCATCAGTATTGATAAAACGTATCGGTAAGAATATTGTTCACTGAAACGGAAGTTTCCCTAACCTGTAACGACCGCCTTTTGACGCTAGTATGTTGGGCAGTCTCATTCGCTAATTTGAGTAATATTTGGGTTCAACTTGTGTGTGCCAAGATTTTGTTTTAATAAAGTACCTGGGCGACCGATCTTTGCTCGGCATCTTTCGATTTGTGTTCAGTATGCATGATCTCATCAAAATCTTTAGAGACGTTTATGAGAAACTATTTTTACCTATATACAAGAGTGGCTCATATAACAGTATTAGACTGGATAGATTAGATATATATTATAAAAACCTAACTTATTTCTCAACCCGAAGGTTGGTTGGATCCTTCAGAAGGAAGGATTTTGAGCCATTGTATCAGAGGTACGACGGCCAGTTCCTTTCCACTGGGATTTACAGTTTAATGTGGAATCCAAACCACGGAGTGTCGTAGAGTAACTCATATGATCAAATATAACTCTTAAAATTTTTTGACCGCATCTGGATTGGAACCCGTGACCGGAGCCAGAATTTTCTGGGAGAAGGCGCCCTAACCACTTTTTTCACCCACTAATCACATCTGAGCTGTCAGAACGCTCCGTATTTCTTATACATTCAATATATTTCAAAGTTTCCTTTACGAGAACTGCAGTCGGTTAAATAAAATTCATGTATGCACATTTTCACTTTACGGTTGTCATCCGAACATATAAAGCGGCTTCAAACTTACTGGTACCCTGGTACCTCAAACCTCAAACTTCTACGAGGTGACGTTGTAAAACAACAACATTCGTTTTTTTCTTTTTCCCAGGGATTTGCTTTTGCTAACTGGTGCTTCAGACTTCTACGAGACGGCTATACCGAATACAAGAATTGCTCTTTTTTGTTGTTGGTGTAAAACCGCACATTTGCAGGGAAGATATCTATTTATGTAAACTTGAGAAGCAAAACGTTACCTAAATATGAAATTTCATCCAAATCATTAGAGTCGTTTCCGAGATACCAGACACACACACACATATACACGCCTATATATATAAATATAAATATATAATTGCTCGTTTAAAGATATAAGACTGGATACATTACAATAAACGACTGTTAATAATCTTAACTTATAGCAATATCATACCAGAATTCTTCCTTGATCGGTATAAAATCACAGTTAAAAATTATAATATTATAAATGTGAATAATAGCTTGTATAAATTAGTCACGATAGTTCAAATCGTCACTCACTCCTTCTAACATTGCATGCATTTCTGGTAAACTTCGTTTTGTTTTCTCAGGAAAAACACTGCAGTCTATTTGAAATCATCCCGGGAGTGTAAAGTTTCTAGTAATCGAAAGTGTTAGTTTTCTTCCACATTCAAGCGCGCATCAGTTTACGTCGTTTATTTATTTGGGAATCTGCCTGATGGTCATTCAGCCAGCACTAAACGTATTTATATGGTTATCATGTATATGTTAATGCGTCTTCCAGTGTTTCACCTGATTATTCAATTGTAGGACAAAACAACACTTATACCTGCGATACGAGGAGAAAGCACTCTAGCCCCAATGCTACCCAGGCTCGCCACATCAGTTCTTCTGAATCTCAGATAAAGGAACACTGACACGAATTGCGGCACCTTGGCACATCAGATACTTGCAAATGGAAAATCTGGAAGGAAAAAACCCATTGAGAACTAACAAGAAAGACGCCTGAACTACTGGTATAGCGTTGCAACCATACAATTAACATTCAATAAGTGACTGACCGACCAATGCCTTTCAATCCTTACCGAGTGTAATGTATGAAAGAATCATTTCCTTTTCTTGTTTCCAGTGGCAAAGTCTTTTTACTTTCATCCAACACTTCTGCGCATTTAGACAATTTCATTTCCAACTCTTTTTAAAAGTATTCTTTAGTCGGCAGCAAATACCTTCCGCTAATTTTCAGCGCCTAAGGTTCTTTATCTTGATAATGTAACCTGTGCTTTTTAATTATTTTTTTTCACTTGAATTTCTCGAATTAGTTCAAGTCAAATACCTTTCCATATAACGCCAGCGTCATTTATTACACATCAGTTTGTCTGTCCTACCTTGAGCGGTGTGTTTGCCTGGGGATCTAAAGTTTCCCAGAATTAAATTGAACTGTAGTTCCGGATATTATAATGGTGGTATTGTTAGCAACGATAAAATTCTATCAACTGATCTCTAAGACCGAAGAAATTTCGTAAGTATGCTGACTTAACTCAGTGGCTTCATTTTGACCCATATAACTAAAAATCTGAGATGAGAGTTGAGGAATCTACAAGCGAAATCATTCTCCGCTACATCGTGTACGGATTAATAAAACGAACTGATATTTTTGTACAGCTGATATTTTCCTAAACTAATAAATTTATATTTGATTCTTGACAGCACATAAAAAAATTACCATGTCGTTTGTCTGCTACCTGGCGAAGAATAATGCAAACGAAGGGGATAACAAAAATTGAGGCAAACGCATGAGACTTTCCGAGTAAATGTGTAATGCGTTTTAGGATTATTATTATTACAATCACGTTGATACTTCTGAGATGTGCTGTCTGCTACCTAGAACTGCAAGGAGAACTAATTCATCAACTATAGGAACTTAACATCTCCGAAATTCCTTCTTTCCGTGGTAATCAGAGAATCCTTCAGTTCTTTGTGCATATGCTTAGAAGATACCATGAAAAATTTAGACAAATTGACTATGGACAGGAAGTTTGAGGGATGAAGACCCCGAGGAAGTAAGCGATCAGGTGTATCAAGTATAAAAAGTCACCGATTTTATCTTTTCAGCAGGCTCTCAGGGAAATTGAAAAATCGAAAAGGGAGGGAACTTACCGTAAAGAATGTCGCAAGTGTAGTGGCAAATCCGAGGGGGAGCGACGGATAGAGATGAGAAGAAAGATATGATGGTGTTACTATTAAAAGTTAATAGAGGAGAAAGGAGATGAATGGTGCGTATGCATTGTAATATTGGAACATCATACATTAATCGAAGGTTTACAATTTTTACTGTGACATTACAGCCCATCAACGATGAAGTCATTAGAACGGGGAGAGGATTAGGGAAAACGGATGGGAACGAGAAGGCAACGGACGTCTAACGTAACAATCCCGGCGTCTGCATGGAGTCATTTCAAGAGACTATGGAAAATCGTATTGTACGAAATCTGAAGGGCTGAAAGGGTATTTGAACCAGAGTTCTCCCGAATACCTATTCTGAACTTTAATTACTAACCCACCACCTTCGGTTATTTGTAGAAAACCTATACAATCTGCTTCTAAAGTAAAAAATAAAAAAATAGTTTATATCGTATCTCTGTTTTAAGAGTGTGATGAGAGCTAGCAGGTACGTACTTTTTTTTTTGCTTTACGCCTTGATATTGAGGTCATTAGAGGCGGGAAAAGACTGGAGCCAACGAACGGAAAGGAATTCGGCCGTGGACTTTTGAAGGAACTAGGATTTGAACCCACGTCCCACCGAATGCAAGGCCAGAGCCTTACCATTCATCCACCAAGCTTTGTCAGAATCTGCTGCAGCAATATCCTTCTACACTATTTAACACAGCAAATATACAAAGAGGCCAACCTAACATTTGTTGGTACCTAAATATCAAAATTTCACAGTACTGAAATGCTGGAACGATGAATGGATTGACTACTGGATCGGGGAAAAACAGTGGGACGTGCGGAACAATAGTGAAGTCTGCGTGGAGCTGGCGTAATGGCGCAGGATTTCGGAGACGCTGTTAACCCAGTTCGCCCGTCGAGTTGGGCTTACATAGTGGCGGGTCCCGGATTTGGCGCGGTAAGCCCGTCGGGCACATTCACGGCGTAAGCCGGGTCGGGCGCACAACTTTTTGTTGTTGTCAATAATCCGGCGGCGCGTTTTTGTCCATTACCCTCGGGACAGAGGTGGGCGGACAGGTAAGCTCCAAACATTAACAACAACTCCTTCAAGGTGTTGGCGTGACGACAGCCGAACCCCTAAGGCACTCACCACTCACCACTTTCCTGCGGCGTTTGACGGGTTTCTAAGCTCTCCCCGTTCTCTGGCAATCAAAGCAGCAATTTTCAACTAATATACTAGATTACAGTGTTATATTTTATATAAAGTATTTAATTATAGGCGGATATCGCAATATTCGTAAATTTCGTAATATCAGACCGAGCGTGGCGGTGTAACGGTTAGCGTTCTCGCCTCGCATTCGGGAGGACGGCGGTTCGAATCCCCGTCCGGGCATCCAGGTTTGGGTTTTCCATGGTTTCCCAAATCACTCCAGGCAAATGCCGGGATGCTTCCTTCAAAAGGCCATGGCCGAATTCCTTCCCATTCCTTGCCCCCATCCTTGCCCCCCATCCTTTCCCGTCTCTAAAGACCTGGCTGTTAAGAGACGTAAAGCAGTTAAAAAAAAAAACGTAATATCAGGTATAGTTAACAGGCTGAATGGACAATTGCAATCTTCTTGGATGTGATGAGTGTTGATAACATTTGTTTTAGGTATCTGAGATAAAAAAAAAAAGTACTTGATGAAATCTGATGCTGAACTGTTCCGAGTCATACCACGGTGCTACCGAGTTGTACTTTAGGACATGTTGTCCCATACTATCAGCCCACCCCGACCCGTAGTAACTTTAATTAGTATTATTTTAGTTTCATCATATTCAGATTAACTTTTTTGCCTTTTATAGGTTGCTGCCTTCAGTATTAACAATGATGTATTGTTTTGCTTTGCTGGATGGCCTATCATAAACAAAAACACGGGAACCCGGGAATTTTTCCGTTTAGTGGGCACGAAAACGTCGGACAGCGTTCGATATTCATAACAGCGCTGTCAGATCGTATAGTTTGATACAAAATGTGTGTTATATGGTTACTTACTGTATCCTGTTTGTATAGCAGATTGCTTGTATAATTGGATAAAGAAATAAGAATTTAAAAGTTTTTTTGTTTTTTTGTTTTGTTTTTTTAACTGCTTTATGTCTCTCAACATCGAGGTCTTTAGAGACGGGAAAGGATGGGGGCAAGGAATGGGAAGGAATTCGGCCATGGCCTTTTTAAGGAAGCATCCCGGCATTTGCCTAGAGTGATTTGGGAATCCATGGAAAACCCAAATCTGGATGCCCGGACGGGGATTCGAACCGCCGTCCTCCCGAATGCGAGGTCAGAACGCTATCCGTTACACCACCACTCTCGGTAATTTAAAAGTAAAGCACATCTAAAAGACATATTAAAAGACAAGTAAATAGAATAATAACAGTGACTCCAGACAGTGTGATACATATGTACGTGAGTAAATGCGTATAGATGATATAAATTTTTTCATATTATGCTGCCTTTTTCAAATTCAAATTTTGCTGCATTCGTATTAATTTTTTCTTGCTGCTAGACTGATCTCTTCACATTTTAAAAATCAATAGAAATAATATAATTTAATGCCTAAATTTAATAACAATATTTGTTACTGACTATACTCAAAAGTTTTGTCAGTTATTTGGTAAGATTCGATTTTGTATTAATTTCGTGGACCCAGCGTTATAAAATATGTTGGTTCGACTGGCAGCCCTTATTCACAGTCAGTCGTGGTATGGCGCAGGGTAGATATGCCTTAGAAAGTTTGGAAGGACTGGATGAAAGCTGTAACATTTGACATTTAATTCCAAGGATTTAGCTGATGTCCTGTGAAAATTTTTGCGTTAAATTGCTGAAAGTTATAGAATAAATTGAAATTCGAGGAACATTGTGTAATCAATTGGTAGTAATAGCACCTCTCATTGAAACTGAAGAATATTAAATAATTAAGTTCATTCGGAGAGATGAAGGAGTGTAACGTGCCAATTATACGTTCGAGACAGACTAGAGCTGGTTGTCCTCAACATCGGCAAGTTCCAACGTCCTCATCAGAGATATGGACTTCGGAGAAGCTTTAGGTTTTACAGAGGATTCTGGTGATTCCAAATTATGCGGTACCACTCCTGCTACTTTGCGGGTGGAGAAAGTCTTTCGCCTGGCTGACAACGAAGTCAGAGGTGGAGGACCATGAGGGACGAGGAACAGAAAGGAATTCGGCCATGACCTTTTCAAGTAACCATTTAAGCATTCACCAGGAGTGATTCTGGGAAACCTCGGAGAGCTAAAATCTGGATGCCAGGACGGAAACTTGAACCCACGTTCTCCCGAATGCCAGGCCCTACGTTTCAGCTCACCCAGAAACTCGTTTTTTTCTTCTTCTTAACTTATTGCCTTACGCCTTGTCGAAGTCGAGGTCAGTAGAGACTGGGGACAAGGAACGGGAAGGAATTCAGCGATGGTCTCTTGAAGGAAGCATCCAGGCATTCTCCTGGAGTTATCTGGGAAAACCATGGAAAGCCCAAATCTGGGTGCCCGGACGGGGTAAGAACCAGCGTCCTCCCTCATGCGAGGCCAGAGCGAGTGGACTCGGCTTGTAAATCGTAAATGGTTGCTTGGCTCGTCGACATATGTCAGTGCTGTAGGCCTTAATGTCAACAACAGGGAATGGATATAAATAAGACGTCACTATACATCAAGTTACAACCGTCATCAGCTGCCGTCCGTCTCAATGTCCCGTAATGTGACTTAAATTACGTCCACTGCCACCCGGTGCCACTAAGGAAGCGTGCGCTGTCTGTTCAACAAAAAAGGGAGTACTGAAGTAATAGCGCTTGATAATTCCGCTTACTGAGACACGAACACAAAGACACAGTAAATTAAAAATTACCAGGGGACAATGTACTTCCCAGGGATTTATAACGTTCCTATCCACCTGTATTGGGTTTTTAATATTTCGTTGTTCAACAAGACACGGTCATATTCTTTTCATCTGATACCGAAAATTATCCATGAAACATTTACTTATTTGCATTTTACATCTCGGCAATTAGCAATTATTACAGCTGATCGTCAATTTAATTTTTTCTATATGTTTTGCATAACGGTATGGCTTGCATTGCAGGAAACCTCATGAGGTGTCCGATATCCGTTCACTTCACATGTACGTAGTGAAGGTTTAGGATTTAACGGAGGACTGAGGTGATTAGGAATTAAATGGAACCACTCTTGCTGCTATGCTGGTGGAGAAAGTTTTTCGCTTGGTCGACATCGAGATCATTAGAGGTGGGAGACCATGGGGGTTAAGGAACGGAAAAACCATCGCGGCATTCACCTGGATTGATTTCGGAAGGCCGGACAGGGATTCGAACCCGCTTCCTCCCGAATGCGGCGCCAGAAAGTTACAGCTCACCCGCCACGCTCGGTATCTAATTTTAGTTAGATATACCTATAAAGATAAAAATATCGCCTTTGTAGGCTAGTGCTGTAAAGGAATAGCAACGAATATTGATGGAGGGATACAGATTCCCCTCAACCCCCTTCATTTGAGGTTTACGATAAATTAATGACTGAATATTAACTGTCGGAATTACAAAAGAGAATATTCCCATTATTATTACTTTTTGATGGCATTTGACCATTATGTCGTCCAGCCAAATGCTAGTCTTGATTATTTCGCTACAGTGTATTTACACATTCATATCACGTAACCATCTTAGAAATCACGCATGGGCAAAAAAAGATGAATAGAACACAAAATTAAAATTAACCAATCCCTTGGTCGGATTCAAATCTACGTCCAGTGCAACGTGATCCCTACCATTTTCTGCTTAGCATGACGTTAGTTGCCAAGAAAACACTAAGTCATTGAGGGAAAATGAATTTGATACACACTGATGAGACAAAACATTATTACCATTACCTACCGTGAGACTCATTGTCTTCTGATAACGTCAGGAAAATGTCACGAGATAAGGAAAGCATTTAAGTGGAGGAGAGAAACACAGGGAGTCTTTCTAGCGACGATATGTGTGACAAATGATGGCATCCACTGACATAAGTGACTTTCACAAAGGGCAGATTGTTGTGACCCAGCGCTAGAGAACGAGCATCTAGGAAACGGCGAGGCTCGTTTACTGTCCAGCCACGTTTCAAAGATGCTGACCACAGTAACATCTTTGGAACGCGGTTGAAGGATGGTGAAATCACGAGCGTACATCCACGCTTATCACGCCCGCTCTGTAAAGCCCGATAAGGGGCGATTTGTGACACATCTGACGGTAGGGCACAACCGTTAGGGGGAGTCCATTAATTACGTGAGGTGAAATAGGGAGGGGGTGGGGGGAGGTCCAGCAAAATCTCACCAAGGGGAGGGGTGGTCAACGGAAACCAAATGTGAGGTTTCGAAATTCTTGCAGGACAGTAGAGCTAAAAAAAAGTAGTCTACAAATTACGCGAAAACGGATTTTAGGGGGGGGGGTATAATGACCATCGTAAGCATGAGAGCTAATAAAAAGGTCTCAAAATGCTACGATGTCGATTGGCAGGGGGGGGGAGGGGAGAATCCCTTCAAATATCTCACGTCGTTTTAGGGGGTGGGGGTCCGAAAAGATCTCACCCGAGTTGGGGGGGGGGGTTCCGGAATTCCGGAAAAACACCTCACGTCATTAACGGATGCGCCCTTTCCGAGCATACCGTTCAGCGGACATTTATGGACATGGGGCTCCGCAGCAAAGACGACCTCTGCATGTTCCCATGTTCTTATTACGATTGCAATATGAATTATATGATCAAGATTGGACCTGGTTGGATGAATCACGTTTGTTGTTACACTAGGTCGATGGTCTTGTGAGGATATGGCGACTTCCTGGCGAACGGTTGTTCAAAATGTTCACAGAGCCGCGGACACAATCCGGTAGGAGCAGTATAGGGAACACTGGGATTCCGTGGAAAACCTATTATGAAACCCAGAAGAAACAAAGAGGAACACTGGATTGCAAATATACCAGAAGGGTGCTAAAGACCACATGACAGCTACAAATAACCTTCGCTGTTTTTTCTTTTATTTTCTATTTATGTCTACTAAGAACCACATGAACACCAGTTGCCTGATTTAGTCAATGATGTGGAGTATTTACGCGCGCAGTCACTACATATTTCTTTACCAGACTTGATAAGTCGACTGGTTTACACTAAAATGATTATTACATATGGAGGTGCGAATTTTCTGAAAAGTTTTTACCATTGAACAATGATTATGAGGTTGACAAACTGCTGTACACTAAGTTTCCACGAAAATTCCATGAACCTCACTCCATACAGACAGAAATAAGCTTATAATGAAATTTTAGAATTTAAATTCTGTTTCTCAGGAGTAGAAGATAAGACCTATTTCCTGACAAAGCCCAGAAATTTTATAAACCTTGATCCGAAATGATCCAATGATGTCTACCGTTACTGGGTAATTTACACCTATCGGATATGTAGCTGCTATAAAAACTGTAATTGTTCCGGCCATTTGACTCATGTGAATCTGAAATTCAAATTACAAAAATAATTACAAGCACGTGCATCAAACTAAAAGATTAAATAAGCTACTAACAAATTACGACTTCTTTTTACATCGAAGTAAAATCCTCTTTCTATTAAAAATATGATCTATTCATTGGATTATTAGGTTTTTCTTCGTTATGTGTGCTTCGTTTCCCTTCTTAGTACCCATTATATTCATTTAACATATTTTTATGTATCGTCACTTCTATTCCCAACGTTATATTGCAGAGATTTTGGTGTCATTTTAGTGGATAACCATAACAGTTTAATCGTAGTGAAAAATAGTGGTAAGGAGATAAATTTACGAGTAGTATTCTGTTAGAATAAAGTAGCTTTAAATTACCACCCTTAAGTGCTAGAATCTAAGAAGCAATAAAAAAAACTGCGTTGTGATACTGGTGTTAACAGTATTAACTGCATCCGTTAAGAATTAACGCTTGGTTGGAATCATTAAAAAAAAATGTCCTGCAGGAAATCAAGTAATTATTATTCTTACATCGGCAATTATAATATCTAGTTAAGTGATCAGAACATTTGTGGATGTTGTAAAATTTATTTTTGAAGGAAACAAAACTCAATCCCACACGTAAGCACACATCACAGCCCCAACAGCCAAATTCTTTTCTGAAAATCCCAGCATATAGAGATAGTTTTTGAATGTTCAGATCATGACTTTCGTATTTACTGAAACACACAGTCACATAGACAATCTCATGCAAGCTCTTGTTACGGAGCGAGGAGTGAGGAAGTAAAAGGAGAGAGGAAAAGGAATAAAACAGTGGAGTATTTCCCAGCAAGAAGCAAAAGAGGTGTTTCAGACCCCAATCACCGGCAGCTCTCCCTCTACCCTCCACAGAAAGAAGGTAATGAGAAATTGTAAATTGTGTTACTAGCACAAATCCACAAATGGAAAAGAGAGCTGACGAAGTTAAAACATCCGCTACATAACGAAGCTGAAAATGACGGACTGGCAAGTAAACTCAACCTTAAAGTACACAATTATTTTGCTAATTATGAGTAAACAGTGTGCTAAACCATACCGGCGCTCGTTTCTTTTCGCTCCCTTCCCCCTTTTTGTTATCAGTGAGATGAAAGGAGCTCGGAAGCTCTAGTGAGGTCGATGTAGACGGATTCACAACTATTCATTGCGCCTAATTTTGTAAGGATGCGGAGGAGGGAAAAACGAAACGTTTTCGCCGCATTAGCTTCAGCTGGGAGTCGCCGACAAAGGCGGAATCGCATCCCCGTGTATCGCTTTTGAAATCCTTCCCGCCCTTCCCCTCTTCCCCGCGCGGGAAGGTCTAATGGGTTATCGACGCGAGGAGCACGTCGACTTTTTAATCCGTCACCATGGCAACCTTTGACGCATAAACCCAGAGTGGTGCGCCCCACCGTCTCTTTTCTATCATAACGTGTTATCCTCAAAATGAAATAACGGCGCAAAGTAATGGGCAATTCCGCGTCTAGCAATATAGCCGTCTTCGAGTAATGAATGGCGCATGCGTAGTTTGAGGGAGAACAGGGGGTAGCTCCCATATGAGCTACTTGTAGGGAAACTGGAGATGTGCATGACGGAATTAAAAGTCTTCGAAATCGGGAACTAGATTTCACTTTTTATATTTGCTTCTATAGAATCAATTAGCAACAAGATTAACTGGTAGGGTTTGACTCCGTTCAACTCTTTCCCGAAGTTTTCTTCGACTTGGAGATAAACTTACTTAGGCTACCTAACCTGTGTTTTCTTGAAAACGTCAGCTTAGTGATTCACATGCTTCGAAACAAACTGTGAACTTTTCGAACCTAAAATATTGCCAGTAAGAAAACTAAAACCTAAAGACTAAATTTGCACATTTTCTGAAAGCCATAAAATAATACCACTTTTCATCAATCTGGTAGGTTAGTGGACCGAGCAAGAATGGAAAGCTTCTTGCTAAAATTCCGATTTTGAGTGAAATTTACGGAAATATCCATATTATGTTCTTCTTTCAGTCATGATTTTTATCTGTCAACGAGAAAGGTATATAGAAATGGAAGGTCTCCAGCTACATCCCCAATTTTTTTAAATGCTAACTTATCGGAAAATATACTAAATTTCCATGCTTCTGTTCCCATTGTTCAGGAAATGATTTATAAATTTGCCTCAGGAAAATAGGAAACGATCTGCGTCAGTTATTAATATTCTCTCAAAATGTTTGTAAGCGAGAATCACGTTCAAGCGATTACTCAGTACATGATTGTGTCTGTAAAAGTGTCTGGAAAAATAACATCAGAAAAGAAACCCTAGCACTATGCTGCAGCCTGCAGCATTCAGAATGGAGAATATTGTCTTCTGAAAAAAAAATAAATGCGGACAGTTAGCGACGGATAAATTAACATACTTGAGAAGCTACTACAATCAATCATTGTGTCAGATTCTCTCTAACTTTACTAAAGATATGAAAATGATTCAAATTTACCGACAGCAAAACTGATGAAATGAGTGTGTTCTGTAATGAAAGGGTAGTATTGTGTATCTTCAAGATTTCTTTTTCCATAAGCAGAAAGAGTATCAATAGTATGGATGATAAATCCCATCAAGGTAATTTTCAGTCCATCACTTATTAGTACAAACTATGCTACCGAAGTTGACAGATGTGAAGTCACATACTTACATTCTGGATACATGGGTATTTGAAAAGGTATAAACATTTTAAATAATTAAAAAAATACAAAAATATTACCTGAGATCTTAAAAGAATATAAAGAGTGATAAATGAATAGTTACTCTAAACAAGATCTTTCTTGTGGTACAAAACATTTGATCTGCCTTATGTGAATATTTATTGCTTCAAATTACTTATGTTTTAATTTCGATGAAAAACAAAGTTTATGTATCAAAACTGTGAGCATCAGTTATTTGAATTAAATAAATTTGTGCTGAGTGACTGGTAATTTCCGGGAAGAATACCGGTTCAGTACGGAACTTTGAAAATATTTATGGATATACCTTCGGAGTTCTTTGTAGCGCAGCGTTCTGTAAGCATACTTTCATGAAGACGATAATCAGACATTATCTATAGTAAACGTTTGATTCAAGACAAGGTAAATTGTAAAATATTATCTGACTCCAACAAATACTTGATAAGTTTCTTCTTTTTAATTTAATTAATTAAATGTAATTGCAGTTAATTTCCACAGTCCCAAATCATGACGCAAACTAAACATTTTATTAAACTGATCCATATCCGAAGGCGAATCATCGCGGGAAAATACAGTGAAATATAAAGCTGGTATGGAATTAGTTCGAATGTGAATGTATTAATGCAAGGTAAACATAAGTTAGCATAACATTTCTGTCAATAAACACAAAGCAGTAACTATTAATTTGTACACTTTACAAACCTGTTTCGAACAAAAAGACGAAACACGTATATCGTAAAATCACTTTTTTTTAGTTTCAAGACACAGACAACGTACTAATAATAACTACCCCCTCCCCTCTTTTTGATGCAGTCTTCCATCTCTTTATATCCTGAGCTAACCTCTTTAATATCAATTACAGCCTACGTCCTCAATTGTCCGCTTCATATATTCTAATCTACATCATTCTGTACAGTTTTTTCCCTTCAACTGCTCTTTGTACTAACAGGTTAACGAAGCCCATATGTCTTAAATTGTTAGGCCTTATCGTATTTCTGCCAGACTGTTACAAAGAATTATTTTTCAATTCATCATTTCCAAAAATTGTTCATTTTGGACTTTATCTTTCCACTTAATTTTCAACATCCAAGTGCTTCTGTTTTTCGCTCTATTTGATATTTTTCAAGTCCAGGATTCTACTCCATAGCTTTCTGTGCTCCATACATACTGTTTTAAAAACATTTTGTTCAGTTCTGTCAATATTTGAAACTAAAATATTTTTCTTTTTAACATGGCTCTTTCCGCTAGTTCCATTCTGCTTTCGTCATCGTTCTTGCTTCATGAGTTGTAAAACAATAGAATTAATTTCTCTTATTATATCTGATACTGATTTATATTTAACTAGCTTTAACTTCATACGAGAATATTATTGCTAGAATTGTGTATAGATAGCTCCAAGTTAAGTAAGAAGTGCCCCACAAAATGACTGCGAGGGAAACATAGACTGAATGACCGATATAACGGAACAAAGACTTACATACACTATCCGTTTGTCTGCCACCATTCGATTAGTTTTCAAAACGTTATTTATGACGAAATAGTATCCTATATCCTTCCTAATGATATATAATATTTCCTTGTTAAATCCCATCATTATCGGTTTAGCCGTTTAGTCTTGAAAACAAACAAACAGACAGATTCAGTTAATTTCGCATATATAACATACTAGCTGTTAACCGCGACTTCGTACGCGTGGATTTAGAATTTGATTGTTAGAACTGGATACACAAAGCTGAAAGTTACCTAAGATATGTCGGCATAATATGACGGGAACGCTACGATATACCATTCTACCGTCGAATCTGTCTCATTTATTTATATCGGAAAAAAGTATCCTATTTCGTTCCTAATGATCCAAAGTATTTCGGTATATCGTACACATACAGTCGTCCAAAAAAAAAAAAAAAAAAAAAAAAGACGGAGACTTACTCTCGCATATATAATATTAATTAGTTTAGATCACACAAAAGCTGCCTGTGGAACCAGTATACCCTGAATAAAGTAAACGCTTAGGGCACTATTCCATCACCAAAGATTTGCCGGAACATGGTACCCTTACTACAAAATCATAGGCATGGCTCAAACTATGAAAAACAATTCATAAAAATTTTTGCTCCTAGTGGAGTTGGAAACCGAAGCTTCCCGGGAGTATTCTTAAGAAGCAAGCACGTTACCACTGCGCCATGCCCCCAATGCTCTTTAACGTTACGCATTACTAAAACATATAGATATTATGCGTTTGTCTTTCACAGTTAAGATAGTTTTCATAATTTAATGACAATATGTTTTTATCTATATAGAATATGGTATCCCATGTCCATCCTAATGTAAATTAGCATATCCTTGTCAAATTTCATCACGATTGGAGTAGCCGTTTAGCCCAAGAAACTTAACAAACAGACAGACAGACAGACAGACAGAGTTATTGTCGGATTTATAATATTAGTATAGATGTGTGGATCAACTGTTATTGCTACCACATTAAATAATGTTTACTCGGGCAGCAAGTGTGTGCACTATTGCAAGTGCTCGGATACACTGCATAGTTTATTTCCGGCGGCTAAATGTTTGATGCCAGGCGCGGCCAGTAAGCCATACTCGCCGTTTAATATTCATGCAGCCTTTGCGGATGGATTATGATGCGAGCGGTCAGCAGCGCCCGGGGCCTCCAAGAAAAAATCCCGCCCCCACCCGCGCTGCCCCCAGGGGCGGTGCGATGGATTTGCATCCTCCCCCTCCCCCACATGCTTCCCTTCCCCGCAAGTTTACTGAAACAGCATAAATTATGAAAGGCTCGCATTCTGACAAAAATTGTCGGCGGTGGGGATACGGCGGGCAATTAAACTGAAAGTTTGGCTGCGGTATCCCTGTGGTGCCGCCACTTAGAAGCCGGCAGTCGGCACGGCGCTGAATTATTCCGTACCGGGCTGCCCTTAAATAACTTGCGCTAAGTGCGCTAATGTTATTACGGAAGGCGAATTACTGGACGAAGCGGTGTGGGCTGTTCCAAACTACTCTGCCGCACACCTTGCGTTGTGTCACTAATTTCCATACTCTTTAAATGCCCTTTTTCAGTCGTTAAATCAACAGGATGTTGGAGCACTTTGCGTGTACGGTGATAAAATACCAAGACGGTGAAAATCATTTTTTTTCTGTTTCTTTTTTTTTAAGAAGAGGAGAGCGGATTCAGGGAGCTGAGAAGACTTCCATAAGGGGAAACGTAGCCAGACAGGACAAGCTGTGAGACGTAAAGAATTCCTGAAAATAGCTTTAGAGAAGACATTAGAATGTAGAAGGTAACAGAACATTTCTTTTTTTATTTACGACTTAACGCCTCGTCGACGTCATGCTCATTAGAGGCTGGAAAGGATGGTGGTTCAAGGAACGGGAAGGAATTCGGTCATGCTCTTTTGAAGGAAGTATCGCGGCATTCGCGTGCACTGATTTGGGGAAACCATGGAAAACCAAAATCTGGATGTCCGGACGGAGATTCGAACCAGCGTCCTCCAAAACGTGAGGCAAGAACGTTATCACCCACCTGTCACGTTCGGTGGTAACAGAAATGGAGAAGAAATAAGCTTACTGAAGACTTTAGATGAGAGGGGTATCAAAAGAACAATTTGGGCTTAGACAAAAGGATTTAGTACGTTGTGTTGTCAGGGACTATACCCTGCTCACTCCAAACTGGCGGCTCACGGTATGTTCCCCTGTCCCCACTCCTCGTCCCTTCCTACCTCTCCAAGCTGACCACTGTGTCCAGGTAGGCAAGTAGAAAATTTTCCCTTCGAATGTAGGGGTAAGGACGGCAGAGTGGGGACAGAGCAGACTGACCTTGAGCCGCCTCTCTTAACTGAACGGGCCATAGATGATAATGTTGATGAGGCAAGTTATTCTGCCAACAGACTATGGTTGTATGTACACGTAAAATTCTAACTCTGTAAATATTAGACGATGGATGACTCAGAAATACTCTGATCGGTGTGGAAAATATTATCAGAAAATCAAGAAAGACTTGCTATTTTAATTCTTCACAAACCAATGTAGGTTTTTTGTTTACTACTGCAAAATACAGAAACCAGCATTGCCAGCTAATGACGCAGTCTAGAAGTTTTCAAATAACCATTACATTATTACCAAGTTTCTAGGCTGCTGATATAATAAAGAAGTATTGGAAAAATTGTTTTTTTTTTTGTTTTTTTTTCTGTCATCATATGAAAACAAATCGCGATTTATTCTATGGCTTCAACTCTTGTCTTTCTCTCTCTGCAGTTTCGATTACCACCTGGGATACAGGCCACCTGTCCATTCGGCAAGTGACTGTTCAAGCGACATCGTGCAACTAGATCCCTGTAGATGATCCCAAGTGCTGATCGAAACGGCAGAGAGGGAAAAAGAGTTAACGCAGCAAAACAACCTCAACGAATTTTAATCAAGTTTCTGTATTTAGATCTCACGTAAGCGTTATTCTCGAACGATTGGAATTTCATTATTAATTTCTGTCTATTCTTATCTTGTTTCATACTGCTGCGTCCTCTATTCCGTTATCACACAGACAACTACAATGGTTTCGATAGTTTTTCCACAGAAATCGAAATTATTGCGGTTATCGATTCTGACTTAATTTTTTATTCTAAGGAAATAAATCGAAGTTAGCACCGTCTAATGACCACGGAACTGTGTATACATTTACTACTGTATCTCACCAGCGAATTTACACATGTGGACGTAGAATTTTATTTCTCGAATTGGTTAAGTAACATAAAAGGTGTCCAAAAAGCGTGAAGTCGAGATAAGCAATCGCCATACCTTTCATCTACTGAACCCGTGTCATAAAGAAAACCAATTTTTAACGTGTTTAAATTAGCAACAAGAAGGGAGAGGTTAATGGTAGGGAGGCTACCTACCACAGCTCCTCTGGAAGATTTTTGTTTCATCTTATATCATTATCGATTTGTATACATAAATTTTTCGGTTTTGCTACACTTTGCTAACATATATAGCCTTTGGGGCTCGGAAAACCGCTTTATCTAGTAGCATATAACTGCACATGCTAAAAACATATCTTTTTAAAGTATGCTACTGCTTCATAAAATTTTTTGTACGCAAACTGACTGCGAGAAATACAAAGCCTGAGTGAATGATATCACATTATAGAGAATTATACACGTTGTCCTTCTGTCTGTCACCGTTTGGTTAGTTTTAAAACTTTAATGACAAAAGTATTATTTATCCCCAGAAAAAGTATTTTCCGTTCTTTCTAATGATACAAAGTTTTTCTCTGTAAAATTTCTTCAAGATCGATTTAGCCATTTAATTGTGAAAATGTAACAAATAGAGAGTTCCTTTCACATTTATAATAATAATGCAAATGCAGATAGTGAGGATACGCGTAAACGTATGAACTGCATTTTCTGTGAATCATCGTGGGTTATATATTTTATCAGACGTATTTTTTTCTTTATTTCCCCAAAAAACAGTTCTCATTGCAATAATTATTTATGATTAATTCACCTTTCTATTTGTATCTATTTGAAGGTTAACACAAATAGCTCTACAGATCTGCATTGAATGCAAGACTGTAATTTATTAAACACAGTAACAACCCAACTAATATTCTGTCGGTTCTTACACGCTTTCGCTATCTACAGATGTAAAATTGGCCTAAAAAAGACAGTTCTGGAATCCAAAGCAATGTTGTTTATTGCTGTTCAGAGATGTTAGCCATATCGATCGCACAGACATGCTGGGAGTGAGTTTCCCACGCCACTCTAACCAGAATCATTACCGCCCAGACAAGCTCGAAACCCATTAGCCAGATGAGCGATTGCATGCTAAAGCTCATAACTTACGATATAACTAACTGCGTAATACGAAATTTATTATTCCATTACCTGAATTTTTTATAGCTCTTTAGAATGTGTCCGAGTTAATTAGATAAACAGAAAAAAAGATTCAGCGCGCAGGCATCGTGTTGAATAGAACGACGCATACGCTTATTAAAACGAGATGCGAAACTTTCATCAAAGTATAATGCGGATGAGCGTCATACATATGAGAAAAATAATGATGAGTATTTGGTGGTGATGGAAGCTGTGATAATATATCTAAAGAATGCAGTTAATAGTGATGTTTTCTTGGAACGTGCGCGATTGCAGTATCTTATAGCTGGAATCTTTGGTCTACGCAGAACATCTCAGATATACAGGACTACAAGAGCATCTCTGGAAAGAATGAGACTGTTACGAAGTCTTAAAACGCACGAGAGGCAATGAAAGATTTTATCGCATATGTAAATGTTGATCATGACGATTGGGTATTAAATACGATGTGTAAAGTATTTATTGTTGCAACAAATTAACATGTGTGTTTTTTTTTTATTAACATAGGGACATCCTCGAAGCCGAATAACCATCAAGAAATTTAGTATTCTATTTATAGTATCCCGTTTACAAAACAAAATTATAACTTTATGTTCGATAGTTCTTCACATTTAATTGGCTCTAAATATATCCGATATCAAAATCAAAATTTATGTCACTTCCATCGCACAACACACTATCCTTTCGCATCGTTGATGGAAAGGTGCTGTAATGCTATCCAAATGGTTGCCAATACGTACTTCTTCTTTTAACTTTGTATCCCTATTTTGTAATTAGTTGCATTCCTGCTTCCATGCTTTTATTTTCAAGAACCTCTGCAGTTAAAAGAAACACTGTTATCATTCCATTTAAATAGCGCGACCTTCATTCCAGACTATATTTTATGACTTGGACTTGAAATTAAATGCTAGAAGCAAGTTTCATGACAGCGGAGATAAATGTATGAGCTTAAAAGGCAGCAACTGGTGACCTTTTGTGGTCAAGATAATTCCTAAGGTAATGGTGTCTTTTTTCCGAGATGTCTCAGTACTATTTTACTTTTCCAGCAGACTGCATTTTAATGTTTATGTGATAATCTTAGAGGCACAGCGTTCAATTAACATTTCAATGCCTTCACTGCTTTCTCATGCAGTAAATTTTTTTGCTATATTAGATACGTCTTATATTATATGACATAGCTATCTTTTCAATTGCTAACGTAAAGGAGACTGAAAAATATTAAATACGCATTGCATAATTCATGTGTGGAGTACTGAAGTACGTATTTAAAGTATTACGTTCCGCATCTTTCTATAGCCACACATTTCGAATGTTTCAATTTCCCTACTTTCTGGTATTCCTAAAGTCCATTCTTAGCTACCATAAAGTGCTGTGCTCAATACATAGTTTTAAAAAGTTCTTTCTAAGTCCTAGATTAATATTTGAAACTTAAAGATTTCTCTATTTCATGAAGGCTGTTTTTGCTAGTGCTATTCTGCTTTTAACATCATTTCTGCTTCTGCCATCAGTTTTAATTTTACTAGTCAAATAGCAGAATTCACTTACTTCTTCTATCGCATCCGACCCTATTTTTATATTTAATATATCATTTCTGTTAGATTTCATCACTTTTGTCTTGCTTTGGTTTATGTTTGGTCAATAATCTTTCTGCAGTATTTTATTCATGATATTCGGTAACTTCTCAATATCCTCAACCTGTTCTGCTGACAAGACTGTCATTATAAAATCGTAGTATACTGATTTTTTTCTCCTTGAAAATTTATGTAATATTGTTACAAGAACTATATCAGGCAAGAAATTTTTAAAAGAAACAATGTAAGTAAACATTTCTAATTATATTTAACGTTCTGACATCGAATTGGGAAGATCTCGAGTTCGAATCACCTTCCGGCCATATAGATTTGGGTTTTCTTTTTTTTTTTTTTTTAACAGTTTAACGTCCCTTTTTAACAACGTGGTCTTTAGAGACGGGAAAGGATGGGGACAAGGAATGGGAAGGAATTCGGCCATGGCCTTTTGAAGGAAGCATCCCGGCATTCACCTGGAGTGATTTGGGGAAACCATGGAAAACCCAAATCTGGATGCCCGGACGGGGATTCGAACCGCCGTCCTTCCGAATGCGAGGCCAGAACGCTATCCGTTACACCACCACGCTCGGTTTGGGTTTACCTTTGTTTCACCTAGTCACTCTAGGCGTATGCGAGAATGGGTCCTTAAAAAGGTCATGTCCAAATTCCTTCTCATTCCTTGCCCCTAGTCCTTTTCCACCTGTAATGACCAGACAGAAGCAAAAAACATATTTAGAAGTTAAAAAGTGACACGAAACTTAATTAAAACTGATAAAACATTCAGCTGGATCCGAACCGAAGGTTAAGAGAATCTAAATTTTGGAGTGAGCTACGCTATTCGAAGTTACGTTAAGAGAGAACTCGGTGCTACTGACTGCAGTTCAACGTGAATTGAGTAAACAAGCAGAGGATTGGAACAAATCAGTTAGCGCTTGCCCGTAAGGTCGTTTCACGCACTCGGCCGCTAATCACGTGAAATTTTAAGCCGCGACGTGGTGTGACAGACAGCTGCTCCGCCATACTCGGCGAGCGAGACAATGGCTCCGAGATGAAGTTATTAGCATGCATTAGACGCGAGCGCAGCCTGTCGTGCACACTCACACACAAACATAACGCCTCGTGTGCCAGCACGCCCACCAGCCTCACCGAATAAATCTGTGCGTGATTAATCCGGCCGCAGCCAACAGCAGGTAGGTAATCGGTCGCCCAATTACCGACCGAATGTATCATCCGCCCTCCGTCGTGACGAATCAGGGGCACGCCGGTGACACACATCGCCACTGTGCGTGCGCGGTAAGCTAACTACTGTGGGGACATCGTAATTCCTGTGCTGGAGAGATTCTGTCAGCTGATACCGGAATCATCAGCCAAAAATTGATCGAACATGCAGACTGTACAAGTCAATTAGTGTTACTGATAGTGGATGATTAATTTTCGAATGAATCGTCTTTGGGTGCTATAGGAAGAAATTTGTTAACGTTCAGTAGGCATGCGCAGAATGTTGCGGCACAAACGCATACAATGTTCTGCGCATGTGTACTTAATATTCTGCACATGCGCACTTAATGTTCTGTGCTTGCGCTTTTAATGTGCTATGTATGCGTAATTAATGTTCTGTGCATGCGCATTTAATGTTTTGCGCATGCGTAATTAATATTCTGTGCTTGCGCACATAACGTTCTCAGCATGGCACTTAATGTTCTGCCCATGCGCACTTAATGTTTTGTGCTTGCGCACTTAATGTTCTGCGCGTGCGTAATTAATGTTCTGTGATTGCGCACATAACGTTCTCAGCATGCGCACTTAATGTTCTGCACATGCGCACTTAATGTTCTGTGCTTCGCACTTAATGTTCTGCGCATACGTAATTAATGTTCTGTGCTTGCGCACATAACGTTCTCAGCATGCGCACTTAATGTTCTGCACATGCGCACTTAAAGTTCTGTGCTTGCGCACTTAATGTTCTGTGCATGCGTACCTAATGTTCTTTGCATGCGCACCTAATGTTCTGCGCATACGCACTAAATGTTCCGCGTATGCGAACTTAATGTTCTGCGTACGCGCACTTAACGTTATGAGCATTCGTACTCAATGTTCTGCGCATGCGCACTTAATGTTCTGCGCATTTAACGTTCTGCGAATGTTCACCTAGTGTTCTGTGCTTGCGCACTTAATGTTATGTGCTTGCGCACTTAATTTTCTTCGCATTCGCATTTAGTGTTCTGCGCATTCGCACTTAATGTTATGCTCATGCGCACTTAATGTTCTGCGCATTCACACTTAATCTTCTGTGTATGCACACTTAATGTTCTGCACTTGTACACTTAATGTTCTGCGCATGCGCACTTAATAATCTGCGCATGCGCAGTTAATGTTTTGTGCATGCGTACTTAATGTTATGCACAAGCGCACTTACCCAACATTTTGCGCTATTTAGAGGGAATGGATTATTTAAACTTTTCAAAAATTATTTACTGTATGTACCAGCAATCTGCGTTCAACCCATCATTTTGACGGCTTTAGAAGCTAGCTACTAACGAAGTTTTTATCGTAATTTTATACACTGTAAGCTATGTCCACAGATTTTTCTAAAATTACTCCTATCACATATAGAAATAATATGGAAAGCTATATTTTTTACTTGCATCAGTTTTTTCAGTTGCTTTTAATATTTTTGTTATTAGCAGGAAATATGAGTTTAAACCGTCATTTATTATAGGTTTAGTAACTAGTTATTCACGAAAATTGATTTCAAGAACGGTTGCAGCATTATTGTGTCTTTGATTTTCACCGATGTAAAAGCTCTAAACACTAAATACACATATCTATAATCTAGCAAAGTGTGCTAGAAGTTTTTAATAATTTTTATTTGTTTACAAGAATAAATTGGACAAAGTTCCTGTTTACTGTAAAAATGTAATAAAGTTAGTTCCGTTCGTACACTCGAGTAAAAATGAAACATCGAAAACATAAAAAGAACAGGAAAAATATACAGAAAAAAATCGACAAAAAAAATCGCAAAAAATCGACAGAATAAATCCACAGAAAAAAAACATAGAAATCTAGCTTCTTGCGCGTTTATTCTTTTTGATTACGGATTTGAGCTTCACTTGCTTCTATGAGTAGTGTTTTCAGTGCACAACGGTTTCTACCTATTGGACCGTAATTTTATTTCGTGTCTAATTTGGTTCTCTTGTAATTGTCTGCGTTTACCATAGTATATCGAAATTTTATACACTGTAAGCTATGGCCACCTATTTTTCTAAAATTACTTCTATCATATGTAGATAAATATAATATGGAAAGCTATATTATTTACTCTAACTGAGAATAGCTTAATATCGTTCTTGAACAACTAATATTAACACAACAATTAATACATATATGATTGACACTATTTTATTTTCAAGTTTAATTCTCTTGTCTCAGAAAACTAATACGCAGGAATGTAGTTCTAGATGTATCACAATTTCCAAAATCATCATATTTCTCACTCAATCTTTTGCGTGAACGGCTAACTTTCAGGTCTGGCATTTTGGAGGACCTGGGTTTGATTCCCTGTCCTGTTATAAAGATTTGATCTTCCAAAACCACTCCAGGAGAATTGCCTTTTCCCCAAACACCTCCAGACTTTAATGTCCATGACGTCAGTGAGCGGTAAAGTTGGATTAAAATAAAAATAAAAAGCTTTTTTAAAAAAAAAAAAAAAAAAAAAAAATTACTACTGTTATTTAATGAATACTTTTGATCGGAAAGGCTTAACTGAAACCGAGACATTAAAACAAACGAAACCTAATCAGAAACTTAATGCTATTTGGTTAATCCTTGTAAAAAAAATGAAAGAAAGAAAATTACCACAAATGAATCGTGAAAAAAATGGTTAAAATTATTTCCAAGTGAAAATAAAATTTGAAGTTTCCAAACGAAGTGAGTCATAGATCCAAGAAAGAAAACATCATACTTCTGTTAAGAACTCCAGGTTTACATTTGACATTTAAAACAAGCCCGTAAGTGATAAAATATTTTCAATCGTAAATTGAGGCATTATCTCAAAGTACGTGACAGAAGCAAGAGGAAGTCATGAATTTTCACAAAACCGTTTAGCTCTAAATACGAGCAAACATGGGGAAAAAATTCATCAATACTACAAACAAATAGCGCGCACAAATGGTAGCTTTTGCTTACTTAAAGCATCGTCATAAGGACGCCATTCGGCTGTCCATCTGGCAGCCATATTTTATGCATGTTTCCATCATGGTATTAATGCCGTTTATGATTGGAAAGCCGCCTCCAAGTACGTTTGCTAAAGCCGTCCATATTTTATATTGTATATTTATCCGATAACCGTCACGGGGAAAAAATATAAGGAACAGAGCAAAACATCGGTCTGAAATGCATGTCCGTTAAAATAACTGCCAGCGCTTAGTAGATGTCGTCAGCTCTTTAGGGTCTTAAAAAGTTCCTGCAAACAGTAGCACAACTTTGAGTCAAAACTGAAAAATGCTGTGAAATTATATAATTACAATATTTATATTCTTTTTACGAAACAGTTTTTCCACAACTTAATTTCAATAGCAATGGTGACAGAATTGATCCTTAAGGCAAACCTTTTTATATATATTTGTCCCTGCTTAGGTCATCCCGGTCGATTCCTTGAAACTTCCTATCACATTATTAATGATTCTGTGACTTAGGCGAATAAGGAAGGCGAGAGGAAATTTTGTGGCCAATCCCAGACGTTATCTTACATTCAGCTGCATAAAACACTCAGACTCTTGTTTGATGGCTAAGTTTATTTTCCGAATTGGAAATATTTGTGTGTGTGTTTTCTTTTTTGCTTTCAAACATTTATGCGTATATATTAGCGATTCGCTAAGTATGATAAATGCCTGAACGTACTGTTAATAGTTTTTAGGCAGCATTATTCAAAATGAAGTCAATTAATCGATCGAAACATTTGTAAGATCTGTCACTGAAAGTGAAAGAAGTAAATGATTAAAAATTATCGATAATCTAGTAGATAAATAAAAATATTCATATACAAACAAAGCAAAAAACTGTGAAATTCATGTTTCAGAAGAGTTTGGACACTAAAATTATTGAAAAGAACATTTATTTTCTCACATGGGCCCTTGTGGGCCTGAAGCCAAGCAGTAAATGTGTCCAAGTTTACTCCATAGTTAAAGTGGGCTATAGTAATTTGATTTTTGCGTCAATCATTCAGCTTTGTACTAAGGACTTCTTGTTTACTCATCTTACTAAAAACAAGTTTTTTTTTCCAGTACAACGACAGCAAAAAATACAATAAAAGCGTCTGTTCAACAAACGTAGAATATTATGAAAATTTCAAAAGCCTGGATTATACCGTAAGAAACGTGAAATCTTTCGCTGTTCAACATTAAACCTCAAGTAAGAAAAAATGTAAAGGACCACACACTTCACGCAAGTAATGGCTAGCTATTGGGAGCCAGCAATTTAGCTGGGTGTCATAAAGTAACGCCATACTGCACTGGAATAAAGAGCGCAGGTATAAATCTCAATGACGATTATCGCCCGTTCTGATTACGGATTTTTAGAGGTTATTCCCATTATGCCATTATTCCCAAATACCTAGGAGAATGCTACAATGGTCTTCAATTTCAGAACAACACAAAACTCATTATCACAAAGCTTATACACATTTTTAACAAAATTGAGTTCCTAGGAAGGAAAATAATAGTATTTTAAACAACGGTAGGATGCTGAAACTTTCAGAAGGTTTGGGGAGACGAATGGAGTTTATGCAAAATTTCTACAACAATAAGAAACTTGATGGTGATCGTATTCTGAAATAATCGTGACTATTTATTGAGCAAGGGAGTCATTTTAGAGAAATATAAAAATGGTGTTCATGAGATATATACTTAGGTTGGTAGTTCATTAGGAATATGTGTAAACGAAAAGATCAGCACACGATGGCAAGTATGTAGTGGAGTACTGCCTCAAGTGAAAACTCCTGACAATCAAAAGAAAGATAAAGGCGAAGGTGGCGCTTTACTAAGTTGTGAGAAACCTTAAACAATAAACGAAATAAAAGCTTAATCTTAATATTTTCATTCGTCTCTCACAGATTGTCGCTTGCAAGAAACGTTCGATAGTAAAAATATCGCAAATCATTTGGACGACCTTTGTTATTAAATATTAAAAAATTATCTCAGAAAGTTTGTATGTAAACATAAGAATTTGTTCCTCACACCATTTTATAACGGCGTATTCAATTTCCTACATTAAGTGGTTTAACATTTATAATCTAAACGTTGTTATTAATGCAGTAATTTCATGTAAGATGTCCGAGGTTATAGCTTTAAGGCCCTAGTCGACTTCGAGATAATTAGAGTCGGGAAAGGATTGGAAACAAGAAACGGGAAGGAATTCGGCAATGGCCTTTTGAAGGAAGCATTCGGCATTCGCCTGGTGTGTTAATCGCTCTCCTACTAGCCTAAGCGGAAATAAGAAAAAAACGTCATTACCATTACGGCCCATAAGTTCACGGCCTACATCATAGACGGCAATCGCGTTTATTTAGCCTTCCTTCTTTCGATTTTGGCCTACTTTGGATCACGGGAATCAACTGGTTTACTTGTTCGCCTTTTTTGCTCCTCCCAGAATTTTTTCACTAAGATTGTTTCTTTCTTCAGAATAGGCGGTCTTGACCTTTGTACATTGTTCCTTGAACGCCCTGAATTTATCAATGTAAGATTGAAAAACTATTCGTTTTTCTGTCTCATCTGGATGAATCCCAGCTTTTTCTATAAACTTTCTCGTTTCCTCAAAAAAATTGGTTGTAGTTCTGTGAATCTTCCACTAATAAACCAATTTACAGAATTTTATAAAATAATACTTTTGTTTGTAGAGAGGAACAATCTCAAATTTTAACAGTTTTGTGAAGCATATTCATCTATGGTCGGGGCTGGAATTTATTAGAACAATTACATCATACTGATATGTCCAGATAGCTACCTTGTATCTAATATAGTCAAAACTGGTGGGGAGTGGTTTTACTAGTGACTAACAATCTTTGGAATTGCGTGCACCGGCACACTCCCACCCTCCAATCTCTGCCGGGTGAAGACTGCTACACATCTGATGGAACACCTCTTAAATTATGGATGGTCGGAAAGGATGATCTTCGGCCGTGGGTAAACTCGGGTGGGATTCATCGCTTTGGGTGTAGGCCGCTCTGCAAACAGACATGTCAGGTGATGCCCATGCGTTTGCAGAGGCTCGACCAGAGGTCAAAGAAACGAACTTAGCTGCAGCGGTGGGCGAGAGTTAGCCGAGCCGGCGCAGACTAATGAATTTGATAACACGCCGGCCAGGGCAGCCAACTCTGCCTCGGCAAATAATGTGCAAGTATAATTCCGCAAACATGACCTCCGCCGCTAATCCGGCAGCCAATTAGGCTAACCCGCTCCGTTTGATGTCCAGCGAAGAAGCGGGCGCTTTCTTTATGCATGAGGAAGCGCCGGGCCTTGGTAATAGCCGCAAATATGATCAAGTAACCTGCGCAGTTCTCCCAGCCTCGCTCACGACTCCAAAGGCCGGCAATTGACTTTAAACAAACATAAGTCTCCGGTTAAACGAATCTGAAATGGACGGTATCTCTGTAATATTTCAGGTCCGGACCAAGGGATAAATAAACACTTCTATGTAAAGAGCTGGTAGTACACCGCTACGGACAAGGCGTTTCTTGGTTCTGCGGATGGAACCGCATCGATTTTTTGAAATCTGACATTTTAGCCGTCTTTCTGCGGCTTTGTTAAGAGGCCAGAACTCTGAAAAAAAGCCACAGCAGGAAGACTGAAAAGCAAGGTTTAAAAAAATGACGTGGTTTCAGGTGGAGAACCAAAGAAACATGCAAAACGGCCACCGAAGTGTACCACCAATCAAGGAGTAACACCTGTGGGAGCGTCCATAAACCACGTAGCCCTATTTTGGCGTCCTGTGAACCCCCTCCCTATCTCCCCCCACATAGCCCAACGTGGAATTATTTTTAGCTCTACATACTGGTCGGGTGGACAATGGGCGGATTCTTGGCTTCGAGGCCTGGCGGCTCCTGCAGCCGGTGATCGGGGCCCGCCATCAGCCAGCGGGCTCGGGTACATTTGAACTGCTTACCCCCCCTCCCCCCCCCTTACGCCGGCCCTGCATTCACCTGAGATGCTTGACAGAAGATGTATTTGATTTTTTTCCGATGAGACATTACCGATCCTCAATAGTACAGTCATTAGAGAATGGAAAGGATTAGTGGCAATGAACTAGAAGGAATAAGGCAATTGCCTTTATAAAAGAAAGAGCCTGGTATACATCTTCAGTCATTTCGGTAAACAAGGTAAAACATAAATCTGTATTGCCGGACAGTTAACCCAGCCGAATGTCACGTCTAAACGTCACTGACAGTTAAGTCAAAATAAATTAGTTTTAAAACGATAGTTTGAATAACTGAAGAGGAGGGACTTCAAGCAGTCTAATACTCCAACGACTACGTAGCGAAACAAAATTTTATTTTTATCTAGATGAAAAACTATCTATGAGATAATTAATGGTTTATCCTTCAAATCTTTATTTACTGAAAATCTGCAATCTGGACCACGTTCTACGCAACGCATGACGGGAAATATGGCGCTATATACCACAACTGTCGACACAACGTTGTCATGATATTTACAGTGCAGCAGTTTACAGCAATTTTTGTCCCAGAATCAAATTCCTACTTAATTTCAACAAGCTACAATTGCAATGATGCCTTGTAAAATTTTTTGGATGGGAAGTGGTGTTAGGAGAATTCACAGCTCGTTACTATAGTGGTCAGCAGAGTTGAGAAAGGATTTAGGGGTATGAAAGATTTCAGTCCTGGCTTTTTGAAGCTACCAAGATAATATTAGCTTGGAATGATTTCGGAAATCATGAAAAACAGAAATCTTGATGGCCCGACTGGTATCCGAACCAGTGGTCGCCCGAACACCGGGATTTATCAATAGCACCTCAACTGACGACCCCTGCAACGCGGAGCCAGCTCGCTAGCCCCATTTGGGCGCTACCGGAGCCGGCAAAGGACTAACTATTAGGTCACGCTTATGAGACCAGAGTGAAGCTTCTAGGCTTCGCTGACGTCATTAAGGATTAATCGCTTTACCGCTAGACAGTAGCTCCACATATCAATATCACAGAGATATCTGTAAACTTTGCCTGTTTTCTACAGTAAGGAGCTTGCATAAATCACGTAGCTCCATTTTGGCCTCCTGTGAACCCCCTTCCCCCCCACGTAGCCCTACGTGGCTTTTGCCTCTAAACCCCCCTCCCCCCTTCCCCTCCTCGTAGCACGTAGCTTTATTCCCATTTTGAGGGAAATAAATATTCACATGCTGTTGTGAGTTCTATTCCTCATTTTAACTGTGAAAACTGTTATGAAAGTAAAGCTACGTGGCTCGAAACCCCCTCCCTCCTCCCACCCCCCCGTAGCCCAGCGTAGCCTTCAAGTCAACCCCCCGTCTCCCCCCCCCCCCCCACTGGACCGAGCCACGTAGTTTGTACACGCTACCTAAGGAAACATTTGTGTTTTGCTATACATTCCTTTGTAAACATGGTCTGTGATGGTGATATACTGTGTGTGTTTTGTTTAGTCCAGTTGTATTCCAGTGAAGACTGTGACTTCCGGGAATGGTTGGCTTCAAGTGTTTACATCAAAGTAGAGGGCTGCAGGTTAGCATACATCAGATAAAATCAGAAAAATATTGCTACAAATG
Source organism: Vandiemenella viatica (assembly GCA_031002005.1). Lineage (NCBI taxonomy): Eukaryota > Metazoa > Arthropoda > Insecta > Orthoptera > Morabidae > Vandiemenella > Vandiemenella viatica. Next base: position 108,820,564 of record JARYHS010009186.1, on the reverse strand, counting down.
AGCCGTTTTTCCCTTCAACCTGCTATAAACCACCAACCTCGTTATCTACTGTATTTTATTCGCATAGTAAGTATAAATTACTTAAAAGCTTTTCAATACACTACCAGACACATAAGAAGCCTACAACAGTTGAAAATGTAGTACGATTGCTGCGGGTATCCCAGGTAAATATTTAATTAAACCTCGATAGTCAAAATGAATTAAATTGCTGTAACAATTACGCATATACGGGTAAATAAAACACAATACAAAACAAAATTCAATCATCTGAAATTAAATTTTTAAGATCATTAAAAGGGTATTCCCTAAATGATAGGAGGAGGAATGAGGAAATAAGGGAACAACTGAATATCTCCCCGCTAAATGATAGAATTACCTAAAAAAAGGGATAGCTGGAAGAATCACGTCCTACGGATGAGAAATGACAGATTTCCTAAGCTTGCCCTGGACCATCCCACAGGCAGAAGGGACATTGAAAGACCTAGGAAGAGATGGTCGGAAGATTGGAATGAATCTTTCTTATCGTGACGGAAGTAACAGTCATCAAGTTCGTTGTCAGTCAACAGAAAGTTATCACTTTGTGAACTTGGTATACTTGTTGGCCTCCGAGTAAACATAACATTGTAAGCGGGATTGTGAATGCAAAGAAATATGACGCCGTCACAACAAGGTCGCGTCTCTCAGGGTTTAGGGCAAGAAGATAAAACAGAAAGGTCACTATGGAGATACGAGCGAGATCAAGCGTGGCTAATGCAGCAAAAGACGTCTATGGATCACAGCTACGATATGACCAGTCAGGCTGCACGGTTTGCAAAGCAACAGCGGGTAAAAAGAAACTGATAGCACTGCTGGCTGCTCGACTGAATGAATGTTATAGTAACAAGAAACGAGACGAAGCACACTTAAGTTACCCAAATACTAAAATGAAAAAGTTTTTACATTCATGGTGCAAGGTCTTTGGAATTATATAATTTTTTGCTTATGCTTACGTCTCGCCGATATTGAGATCGTTAGAGACGGGAAAGGATTGGGGACACGGAACAGGAAGAAATTCGGCAATAGCCTTTTGAAGGAATCATCCCGGCAATCGCCAAAAGCGATTTGGGGAAACCATGGAAAACCCAAGTCTGGATACGGGGATTCGAACTAGCGTCCTCCTTAATGCGATCCCAGAGCGTTACCGCTCACCCATCATGCTCGGCGAATTATAGACGTTACCGTTCTGATATTATTTACAGACAGAACTCAGATTTTCGAATATTTATTTACTAATGTGCAGTACTTGAATTCATAGCTGTCACACGTCATCACGTGAAGAATGTTTAGCTCAAATTGTATACGTCTCCAATACATTCTCGCGTGTTAAGAGCTACTCGTGATGTCATCTACTAACTAATAATTAATATAACAGAAAGAAACTGTACATATCATTCACGTATAGAAACTTTTGAGTCCTCGATCAACGTTTAAGACCAAAAGATTCCTCGTCTTGAAAAAGACTTTCTTCGTCAGTGCTATTATTACTTCGGGTATCAGATGCAATTCTACATACTAGGATATATTCTGAAAGATTTAAAAGGAACCTTATTCCGTCTAAGGAAATTCATGAGGTTGTGGTCGCTTCTCATTCACCACAGCTTTATTTGCATCTTCGTTCACTTTCTTTCCTAGATTTGGTCTGGTCTAATGGCCTCAGCATACAAATGACAAATCAATATTCGAAGGTAAACCCGACAACACGGGTGAATCAAGTGAAACACATCTTGAGGAGATCATTCGCAATTCATCGGAATACTGAATAACGAGATACGACGACGCAGAACATTTCTCGCTTGAAGTCAAGTTAATTAAGGTCTGAGCTTGGAGACGAAATTGAGTTCGAGTTGCTCAGTAACCTTTGTCCCTTGGTCCATGGACAATTAGTTCTTATCTAAATATTCCAACGCACAGAATTTATCAGTTTCTTTGACTCGTAAAATTAAAAACTCGTGAAAGAAATTAGAATACAGCGGTGTTGGGCGATAAACAATGCATACTTTACAAACTAGAATAAATCTGGCAGAAGAAGAAAATTTTTGTTTCATTGAAGTCAGTTTTTGTATGTTATGGATCACTTTACGTTCTGGTCATCGTTATCATATTCCTCGAGACTGTATCAAGTGAACGCTGCAGTTGTTTCTTAAGCTGAAGTCAAGATCGAATTCATTCATCGTCATTGGTAAAAAAGCAATTGCAATCACGTTAAGTTCCTCAATACGTGGTGGAAGAAGGAATTGTCATCATTCTGGACTAGCAGTGCGGGCTGGGTGTGGATGCGTAATTCCTAATGACCAGATCATGAACCAAAAGCAGGATTTAAATTCTGATCTTTCCGACAGACAATGGATGGGGGGTATTCGTCAATGAAGAACAGATCTGATGAAATGGAAACGCGTTTCAACAACTTCTTTATTTCATCTGTTATCCATTATCCACATAATAATACACTGAACACATACAAACGCAACTTCACAGTCTTCCACACACCTAGCAACACTCTCAAACTTTGACAGTGTGGAAGGCAACACGCAGTTCCATCTACCCAAGAAGTTTCTAAGGAAGAGTAACGTCATTCCTAATAACCACCGACTTCTAGATGGGCCTGTATTAATTTGACTAGCAAATCTGTTTTCAGTTTAAAAAGTGCATACAGTAAATTGTTTGCTACCTGTTTTGAAGACAACTTGCAAAGTCAGGTGGCTTCATTGGAAATTCGTTGCATCCACATAGTAAATTGCACTCAATCACAAAATGTTTAACAACAAGGATGTACGTGTTGTGGCCGGTGTATTTTTATGTATACATTTTTAAAAGAAAAAAACAGATATACAACATACAATCCGAAAGGGCTGTGATACAGAATGCCCGATTACAGGAGATTTTCTTCCAGGGATATGGGGACAAGAACATCCAATTCATTTAAATTTGAATATATTGCTGATTGTGTATCTGTCATAACTATTGTTAGATTTCTATCTTTTAGGAACAGTATATTATTGTAGTAGAACCACCGACTTTTAAAACTTGAAACACATTCTGCACTGGATTTAGTTCTGATTCCCTCTTTTTTTTAATTTATCGTGAAAAATGACACACTAGATTCTTTATCATTATATTAATTTCTTTCTTATTAGAACGAAAACTATTTGCTATTTCCCTGACTTTATATGCCTACTTACTCTCTTCAGAAATGGCGCGGCGTCCATTTTAGGCGAATGGTTTTGCGGCGAAAGCACATTATGTCACGGTATGGCTATTGGCAAGGCCACTTGGAATAGCACAGGATAGTATAAACACCGCTGAAGGGAGAGACATTTCATACTACTTAATGTGACTTCATATATTGGTGTTTTTTTTTATGGCTTTATGCCTCGTCTTCGTTGAGGTCATTAGAGGCTTGAAGGTACTGAGGACAAGGAATGGAAATGACCTCATTGGCCATTTAAAGGATCCATCCCAGCATTCACCTGGAATGATTTGGGGAAACCATGGAAAACCGAAATTTGGATCGCCGGAAGGGGATTCGAACGCACGTCACCCCGAATGCGAGGCCAAAGCGTTACCACTCACCCAGCAAGCTCGGTTGGTGACTTAATAGTAAGACCTTAAACTTCCCCTAGACTGCAAAATATTTAACATATTTGTCTAACAAGTATTGAAAACTAGAATGATCCATACAGATGCTATCTTCGAGTCGACTTAAGTCTAAAATCAAACAGCTAGTTGAAACTAATACGCCAAATGATTAATTAGGGAAACATATGTAGATAGTATCATTACTGATGTCACAGATTGGTTAAAGCACGATAAACATAAAATGAACGAAGCAATCATAAATCACTGAGAAATTTTTGCACCAAACTTAAAAATATGTTGAGTGGTGTTCTGTTTCTTCTCGTCCAAAGCGAATACACCGGTTGAGGTAGCCCTTGTAGCAAGGCTGAATTAAATCGGAACGTTGGCAGGGCAGCTTTATTTGATTTCTCGTTACCTAATCGTCATTTCATGCAATCAAGTTTGCAAATACGTTCCACTTCAAAACAGCCGTGTTTGGGCAATAAATCCGCAAAACAGAGTTAACTTTCAGAATGCAAATAACACGCGTATCAAACGCTAAAAAATGCGAAGGCATTTAAATGAATTTTTCACAGCCCGTATGTACGGATGGAACGATTAATTAATCATTAAATAAATTAGGAAGATTTAATCTGATAAACCAACACAGCTTTTTTTTTTATTAATCCAAATTTGGCGGTTTTCAAAGCATTAGTGCACCAAAAATAAGGTAATTCCAACTGATCATAACTTCAGCTACTGTGAGAGAAAAATGTTTCTGTATCGTTGGAACATAATTGTAATGAGGTAACGCCCGTAAATGACTCCAAAAACGAAGAAAATTTTATATATGTAGGCCTACAAACAATGTTCTCAACACGATTTATGAACCCGGTTTCAGAAAAAAAGCAGATTAATATCTAAAATTAAAACTTTTTATAGATTTTAATTTCATATGGATGGTTGGTTAGGTAGTGAAACAAGAGTTGAAAGACTTAAAGAACTTCTGTGGATTCTGAGGGCTTACTTAATGGTTAATTTGCAAGATAGTTCACTGGTAATATTCTAAAATATGAAGAAATAATTAAAATGTCAGTGAACTATCAGGTACGTTTACATGAAATACTTTCAGTAATGATGGGCTATGATGAAGAAATAATAGCGCAGAAACAATTACTGTAATTAAACAATTGTTTTGATGAGTATTGTTGCTGAAAAGCCGCTGCAATAAACTACAACCACACCAAATTGGTTCAATGAATGAAGAGATCCTAGAAGTAACTGAATTTTTGCAATCAATTTAATTTTTGCAACACTAAAGTATTTAACAGTTTCTTTATGCGCAATGGAGTTCGCAGCAAACCGCAAAAAATTTATTTTACATAACTCATCTTACAGTAAATTTAATGAAATATCCTCCCAGTTTAACGATTTTAATACTTGAAGGATGTCTTAAGTGAATTTTCCTATAATTACCTGACTTCGGCGTAAGCAATGTTAGGTCTATTATATACTGCACGCGGTAGTTTTTTTTTTTAAATAAATATTTAATATGTTCTCTTACTATTCAATCCCAGTGATTATTCCCTGGTACAATCGATTAATGGAATCTAATGTCAAAACTGCAATACATCTCGAGCGATCTGGTATCTAAGTGGTTGAGAAGCTCATCTACTAAACTCATGGTCCTGCCCACAAATTCCAGTGGCGCTAGGAACTATTACGTGCTCTGCTTTGGTCGTATATTTTATCCTAGGATATCCATGGCTCCCAAACTGTAAAGTCCAACTACGACAGAGGTATAGTGTTCTCGTAATGCCATACAGACAACACAGTGCTCCCCCGATGTTAGCTAATACAATAAATACTATGCAACTTTCGTAAAACGCGGAGAAAAGTCCCAAAACGAAATCAACCAGTTGTAGGATATTTGTAGATGTTATGGATCAGTAGTGAAAGTTTGGATATTACATTCGGCAGGACGAGGTTCAGATTCGTGGAATGGCCACCTTGTTAAGTTTTTTACATCATTTTCTGGAATAACACCTGGTAGACTTGAAGGTAGTTACTATAACGAGGTCGCCGCTGAATTTCTTAGAATTCCTTGCTCCGAACACACTCACGACTTTAATTATCACGACGTTGTCTAGGCGTAAGTCTCTAACTAAAAATCAAATCATTAAAAATTGGAGAAAATTTTACAATACTTTGTAAACTTGATTCAAGTTAAAAGAGGTCAAACAGAATGTAACGTTACAAATAAAAGGGACTCATGATTGAAGTAGCACCACCCATGCGTTCGTATGTCCAGAATTATTTTTTGTACCTTATGTCACGTCGACGTCAGCATCATTAGGGTGGGAGTGGATTGAAGCCAAGTAACAGGAAGGAATTCTGTAGTTGCCCTTTGAACGAAGGAATTGTTGCAGCATTTGTTTGGAGTAATTTGGGGGAACTATGATATCCGAAATTTGTATGGATGGAAGGAGTTTTGAACCCGCATCATCCCGATTGTCAACCCCAAGATATAGCGCTCGCCCACCAAGCTTGGTAGAATGATGGGGCCTAAATTCTCCAAGTGAATCTGGAAACCATCAATTTTATTCCTTGTCACAGAAGTTATGTTTGTACTCGGAATTGGATATAGAGTAACAAAACGCGTTAACAAGTTATGCTCAGTATTAGATGGACTAATTTTTGACGCGGTGTGCGAAAGAGCACCGCACAATCAGACAATAGCAGTAACGCCATTATGAACAGCGCTCGTTAGGTTTCTCAACTCACTTACGCAACTCGAGGATGACTCGAGATTAGCTCGCATAGCAGAATGTAATCTTGTTCCTTGTTTATTAATTCTGGGCGCAGCTTGTTTGGGGGATGACGTCTTGCTTCAAGCATCTTCTTCGAGTTAGGCTCGAGGCGGTATTAAATGAGGAAAACCACAACAAAACATCACATTCTGGGGCAATCTATTTCATGGTATCCTATTTTGAAAATTCTTAGCCCCGTTTCATAAAAGCGGTACAGTAATACCTACCAGGATTGACAAGATCAATATTTTTCTATGTTTTCATACGAGTGATGCAAGAGTTTTAATAGTAGAACTACGTTTTTCCCTCTTGTTCGCCGGGAAAGTGCAAGGGGTAAATTTCTTACAAATTGTTAAGTAAACACGTAGGAGCAACTCCATTGTATTTTAACAACCTTTGATGTTATCTATCTGGTTTTATATGTAACTATAGCCTAAGACTAGCAACGTTATAAACTGCAGAATGAGTAAAACGTGTTATGGCATACAAAGCTTTCTCCGAGTCATATACTTTTTATGCTTAATACGTGTTAAAAATTGATTATGGAAAATGAAATAAAATAACACCCGAGAGTACTAATCTATTTTTACAGTCGTTACCGTACAGTACAATCAGATGATAAATGAGCTGAGTTGGAGGATAGGAGGCGGCTGAACATAATGCTAGGCACACGTAAAGCATATACTGGCTATGAGACATGGATGAATATAAGTATAAAAATTAGGAGTAGCACGAGGAAGGAAAATAATGACCACAATACCACAATAATAAACAAGTGCTTCATTTATTTTATTTTTTTGCTGTCGTCAGTCTTTAGACTGGTTTGATGCAATCCTCCATCCCTTCCTATCCTGTGCTAACCTCTTCGTTTCTATATACCCCTTAAAACCCACGTCCTCATATATCTGCTTCATATATTCTAATCTCTGTCTACCTCTACAGTTTTTACCTTCGACTGTTCCCTCCACTAACAAATTAACCAATCCACCATGTCTCAAAATATGACCTAAAAGCCTGTCTCTTCTTCCTGTAAGCTTCTTCCATAAACTTCTTTCCTCACCCATCATTTCCAAAGCTCGTTAATTTCTTACTTTGTCTGTCCACCTAATTTTCAGCATTCTTTTGTAGCACCACATTTCAAATGCTTCAAGTTTCTTTCTTTCCGGTATTCCTAAGTCCATGTTTCGCTACCGTAAAGTGCTGTGCTCCACACATAGAGTTTTATAAAGTTCTTTCTAATTCCTAGATCTATATTTGAAACTAAAAGGTTTCTCTTTTTCATGAAGGCTCTTTTTGCTAGTGCTATTCTGCTTTTAACATCATTCCTGCTTCAGCCATCGGTTGTAATTTTGCTTCCCAAGTAACAGAATTCACTCACTTCTCCTATTGCATCCGATCCTATTTTTATATTTAATCTGCTAGTATTGGTATCACATCTGCTACATTTCATCACTTTTGTCTTACTTTGATTTATATTCAGTCCAAAATCTTCCTTCAATATTTCAATAACTTCTCAATATCCTCAGCCCTCTCTGCTAACAAGACAATGTCATCAGCAAATCGTAGCATACTGATTTTTTCTCCCTGAAAACTTATGCCACATGGAAATTTTTGTTTGACTTTCTTCATTGCTTCTTCTACATACAAGTTCAATATTAACGGGGATAGACTACAACCTTGTCTCACACCCTTTTTAAACCGATGCATGTCTCTCGTGATTCTCTACTTTTATTACAGCCACTTGATTCTTATAAGTGCTTCATATCAGGAATAAAAGAGAGGGGAAATATTTTGTAAAGAAAGGAGAGAGATTTAATCCCCTTATGACTTTACGCCTTGCCAACCTCGTAGTAAATAGAGGAAGAAAATGACTGGGGAGAGGACAAGGAACGAGAAGGAATTCGGCCATGGCGTTTTGAAGAAACCATCCAGGCATTCACCTGTAGTCATTTCGGGAAACCATAGAACATCGAAATCTTGATGGCTGGACTGGGAATCAAACCAATATTTTCCCGAATGCGTTACCGCTTCCCACAACGGTTAAAAAAAACATCAATAGGACTACTGACTATAGTGAACAGTTTACCTCAAATAGTGAAAGAATTTGAATTTAAAAATTCATTAAATCGAAAAAAAATTGTGTAAAGAAATAATCAAAATCGCTTATTCTCCTTTGCAATCAAAATGTATATGATAATAAAAGGCCTGTTTAATCGTTTATAGAAGAAGATGAGAAACGGGGACTTTCATATTGAATTGTTATTCGTTTTTGAAATTATACTTTTCGTAGAAACTTTTCTAACGTAATAAAAATTTCCATCATTACATTATTATACTAATAAGCGTGCACAGGATATTGATCTTCTTCATTGTCTATTGATGATCGAAATGTTGGATATTCACTAGAGAAATATAATAATCATTTCTATAAGCAAATGTCCGATCCATTTATGGGAAAACGAAAAAATAATACTGAATAAATTTATGAATTAAAACCACTAGTGTATTTTGTTGAATGATTGTAATGTATTCTTTTTCATTCCCATATAGTCTGTTCAATTATTTTTTTAGCCGGTGAATTTTGCATGTTGTAGACACGAAATATGGATAACACCTTCTTAAGAACTATGCCTCCAAGAAAACATTTACAGTTAGTTGTCACAGGTTTTCAAATATAACAGCGGTTCAGAAAACTAACATAGAATTTTGGGAGAAGAGTTGTGGAGGTCGTAGTGATGTATGCAGAAATATTATCGCGAACTGAATTTGCCAGACGCATTTGAAAAGTTTTTCTTATTTGCGCACAATACTGAAAGCTCAAACAGTTGCAAATGGTTTTCTCGTGACATGAATACAGCTTACTTCAACTGCAAAACGCATTTGAAATGTTTGCTGAATGTGTGTCGGCATAAATATCTGGCACTTTATGGGAAGAGTGAAGCAGTGTTTTGCAGGAGTTGTATACGAGTGTTCTGTGCTATAAGCTTGGCTAAAAGAATGAATAACTGATTTAAATCTATTCAGTTCAGTCATATTGTCCTGTGATAAAGGCATACTTTGCAGACGTATTTAATTATTTATTAAAATAGTACTGTTTGATCTGTCAAATAATCTTCATGCCGATAAACAATGTAATATGAAGGAACCCTCTTAATCTGCTTGGTATGGATGCCTCTGATGAAAGGACAGCATTAGGATAATAATGCTGGCTGATCACTGGATCGACTTCTGCATAAAGTACTGTACATACTGTTAAAATTCCTCAATGAGATGTACAGTATACTCGATAATGCATACGTATTCAAACGACAGAAAATGCTCTCGGGTTTCTAGCAGCGTCAAAATGTTCATTTTAAACGAACTTAATATTTTATCAGTATACAACGCCATCAAATTCCTCACTTATATCACGAGCCTTTAAGAGGAAAATGGTATATATTTTTCAAGTATGTTACTACATTCATCGTGCTAAATGTATTTTTGTTAAGGTAAACAGTTAACGATCTTATCAAACTAGTGCGTGAGCATTCAGGCCCAAAAGATTTAAGTTAGAGTTCAGTTATCTAATTTTTCCAGAAATCACTCAAGACAAATGTTAGGATGGTTTAACCACTAACACCACGACCGATTTCCTTTCCGTTCGTTGTCTACAATTTTCTTCCGGCTCTTATTATTCAATAATCGAAGTGCCATAAAATATAATAATTCAACGCACTTAATTGGACGCAGTCAGTTGGAAAATGCTCCCTGGTTCTTTCTCTAAAAGCTTTCAGAAGTAGCTTAGATATAACGACACTTGGTTCACAGTCCAAAAGAACAGATATTCTTTCATGATAACCGTTGTCTAGAAGACATTTAGATATGGAAGTTAATACGGAAAATTTTTGAAGATGTCATCGACAGAAGAAGAAGAGGAAGAAGAATGGGGGAAACATTTTGTGTTATAATATCGCGTCTTATTGCCAATACATTGAAGTCAAAATCAATGCGACTAATATCACTGGATACAGTAAGACAGAACCACAACTTCCGGAAGAACGAAAGCGTGTCCACAGGAGACATCTTCAAAAACCCACGAAAAGAAAAGAGTTATCACACATCACCTTTATTACTATTTATGCCTACAGACATAGCCCTGCCAGATTTATCGTCTACGGCGTCGCACTGCGAAGTATTAAAATCGTTACTGTACAGCTTCCGACTACGATAGCCAGGATTTTTTTTTTCCGTCCCCAAAATTTATCACGTGTGAAATTATTTCTGCACATATCACTCTTATAATGTTGCTGTGTTATTATTTTAAATATGTCAACGGATGGTTAGCAGATTAAAAAAGGGAAGAATTTTTTTTTAAATATATTCCTTTTGTTATTTCGAGATTTGCTAATTTTTTCCAACTTCTTTTCTTTTATTCTCCCGGATATTTTAAATGTTAATATATCAGTTCTGACCTAGGCTTTCACTTGCACAAACTTCTAGGAAATTTGACGGCGATTTCCTTAAATTGCTTTCTGTAATAGCCGACATTAAACCTATAAACTGTCACTTTTCTGCTAAATTGGTATTGGCCATGACTTTTTCCGGAAAGGGGCAACACGAAAGAAGAAGCTAGCAGAAGAATTGCGTCATATTTTCACGTTGCTCTCCCTTTCTGGTCCATATCAAACAAGTAGACGTTTCGCCGAAGGAGACTGTTGCCTTTTCACGCTGCGTGTTGCCTGTGCCACATAGCTCAGCCGCACCGCGCTTGTCGCTTTTCCAATAAACAGTGCAGGCAGACCGCCGTCAGTAATGATGAGTCCGGCAGATAATTTACTTTGTCGGCTAGCTGCGCCGCTCGCCAATTTATGATCCACGCGGAACCGTCCGCAGTCTATTAGGCAGAGCTGCCAGCGACCTACCTTAATGATCTCATACACGCCAAACTTGTTGATCGTTATGCTACCTAGGCCTAGTTATAAAATTTTGATATAGGAGAAGTATAAATCGCAAATTCTGCCCAGATCTTGAATTTCCGTAACTGTGCTCCAATTTACTCGGCAAATAAGAATTAGCAACAAAACATTTCAGATAATTACAGGATAAACTAGAAGACCCGTGAGAAAATTTCGGGAATAAAATAAGATGAATAGTGAGGTCTCTTGTTTGTAACGATGAAAGGATCGCCTCATTTGTAGCAATTGTTTATTTGTTTAGCGTAAAAGGTACATAACAAAATCGATTGTGGTGGGTGAACGGTTAACGTTCTGGCTTCACATTCGGGATACCACGGGTTTGAATCCCCGTCAGGGTATCCAGATTTGGGTTTTCCATGGTTTTCCCAAATCACTCCAGGCGAATGCCTGAATCATTCCCACAAAAGGCCATGGCCGAATTCCTTCCCGTTCCTTATCCCCAATCCCAGCCCGACTCTAATGATCTCTTCGTCGACGAGGCGTAATGCTTGAAGTAAAAATTAAATAAAAATACACAAGAAAATACTTATAACATGTTACGAAACAATTACGAAAAACTTTTGGACGTGTAAAACAGATGTCAAACTGTCACTGAACTTAACGGAATACAATCATTCCTCATTTATGGATTTCAATTAGATATCATGGGAGATAAATGGGTTGTGACAAAAATACACGTTATGGAAATAATGAAACTTTTGTGCTTTAAGTGCTGAATTCCAAAAAATTTCTTTCTTAAAATGATGTGACCAAAACGGAGACCATAATCTTCAAAAATGATATCTCATTTCTCGATTTCGGCTAGGTATTGCTTGTGACACCTTTCAGAAATAATATAGATATTACTGTATATATATATATATGGTGATCACAAAAGATACCACAAAATTCGAAAGGAAATATCTACTGAATTAAAAATTTACAAGCTTGTTTAATCAATAAATTAAAAAATAACATTATAAAGGTATAAATATCATAAATGTCTATGAAATACACCCGTCACAGTGGTTGCGCGCAATATGGCGTTGTATCTATGGGGGAATCACAACGTGACCTAGTCCGAGTCCTGGGCACTGCCTACCAGCTGTGCTGATTGCTTTTTTAGATGGTTTCCAGCAATCACCTATTCTAATGCTGGGACGGTCCTCAATTTGAACCTTATAAACTAAACATTTCACAAACAAATTATATTATTATATAAAACTCAACTTACTCTTTTCGCAGATAGATGGGAACACAATCTATCCTTGCGATAAACGCTCCGGTACTAACAAGTTTGGTTCTGTTGTGGGCCTCCGCTCCTCTCCTTCTGGGCAAATAAATAGCTGGTGCCTACCTTCTTCATAGTGACTGTAAAGAGTGAAAAAGCTATAAATGGTATTCGTCCCACACTCTTCGCAGCATGTCCGGTTTTGCAGTTTAAATTTCTATAGGGGGCATACATTAATTACGTGAGATGTTTATTCTGAAATCTGGACACCTTCCCCTCCTCGTGGTGGGATATGGTGCCTCCACTCCCCCCCCCCCCAACATATGGTGGAGTGATGTCTCGAGGGACCCCATCCCCCCATGCCGACGACATCGTAATTTTAAGAGACCTTTTTTCTAAACTCCCCTGTTTTCAAGGGATTGACGTCAAAGGTAGTTTGCAGACTTTTTTATTTTGATTGGGTGAGATTTCACCGGACACCCTCCCCCCTCTATTTCACCTCACGTATTTAATGGACGCCCCCACAGTGGTCTGGTAGCTCAGTCGTCAATGCGCTTGCTTTCAAAAGATCGGGTTTAAATCCGGCGGAAGCAGAACTTTTAAGATTTGTGTTTGATCATATGAGCTACGCCAGGTAGTCCCGTGGTTCGGTTTCCGCGTTAACCTATAATTCCCAGAGAAAATGATCTGGGCTTCCTAAATGTGACACAATTGCTTAGTTTGTCTCCTTCGGGAGGACTCTACCAATCTTCGGGTTGTGAATTAAGTTAGATTTTTAGTTAGTTAATCACTAAACAAACATACGACTCTCCACATATCGGGAAGATGAATTCCGTATTTGTGACGGAACGCCAGTTGACAGACTTTTAGTAACTCAAAACGCCTTCTGTACTGCACCGAGCGTGGTGGGTGAACGGTTAACGTAATGGCCTCGCATTCGGGAGGACGCGGGTTCGAATCCCCGTCCGGCATCCAGATTTGGGTTTTCCATGGTTTCCCCAAATCACTCCAGGCGAATGCCAGGATGCTTCCTTCAAAAATGCCATGGCCGAATTCCTTCCCGTTCCTTGCCCCTATCTCATCCCGCCTCTAATGACGTCGCAGTCGACAAGGCGCAAAGCCCAAGCAAAAAAAAAAAAAAAATCTGTACTGCCCTGGCCACTCCGAC